>CM033747.1:13300840-13487376 GCA_019671005.1 Hibiscus mutabilis | reverse complement strand
ACCCGCTACCTAATCATGGGAGCTAAATGTTATTGAAGAATACTTTTCCAGGAGGATTAAGGATGATGTGTCAGAAATCAAATCTCCTTTACGGTGGGTATTTCAACAGTTATGCATGGTCTGTGTGATCGACAAAGGCATGATAACAAGGCAGAAGGGATGTGGAGTGTATTGCGAATTCCACCAGAATGAAGGACATGACATCCAAGAGTGCGATGAGTTCAAGAGATTGGTACATCAATTAATGAATGAAAAGCAAATAGAATTCTTCGAGGAGCCCATGGGGAAGAAGGGGTCGGACGTACATATGACGGATAGCCTCAAATCTAAATACGGGAAGGATAGACCTTTTATCATCTCTCCCAGGCCAGGGAATGCAGGTGCCTCCCAAGGGAAAACCAACAAGATAAGTCCCAGGATCATTATTTCAACACCATCCCCATTCCCATTCAAGGATATGCGGCAAACCCCCTGGAATTATGCTGTAAATGTGACCACGCCAGAAAAACTAGAACATGGTCAGGTAAAAGAGCCTACGCTAAAAGACCAACAAAGCCAGAGCGATGTAAACGTTGGTGAGGCAGGCCATTTCACAAGGAGCGGCAGATGTTATTCCTCTGAGGCTTTGAAAGCAGCTGGAACAGATAAGGGGAAGAATACAGCAGTTAGCCCCACACAGATATTTGGAGAAGAACCTCCCCCAAAGATGAATGAGTCGGTAACTGAGGCCCAAGCCAAAGAATTTCTGAAGTTCTTGAGACATAGCGAGTACAACATAGTGGAACAACTACGAAAGCAACCGGCCAGGATTACAGTTCTGGAATTACTCTTGAGTTCAGAAAAATACCGGGAGACGCTATTAAAAGTACTAAATCAAACTTTTGTGCCCCAGGATATTTCTGTGACAAATCTGGACAGGATAGTGGGGCATATCACTGCCTATAATCATATGACATTCAGTGATGATGAGATCCCCGAGGGAGGAATGAGGTCCACCAAAGCCTTTAACATCACAACCCACTGCAAAGGGTATGTAGTACCTGGCGTACTGATTGACAACGGGTCAGCATTGAACGTCCTGCCTATGGTGACCCTGCAAAAACTACCAATAGATGGTTCTCACCTAAAGCCCTGCCACAATTCAGTAAGAGCCTTTGATGGTACGCAAAGAGGAACAATGGGGAAAATTGAGGTGCCCCTATTGATCGGACTGACTGAGTATGTAATCGATTTTGTGGTGATAGACATAAATCTATCTTACAGCTGCTTATTGGGAAGACCATGGATCCACTCCGCAGGAGTTGTCCCCTCATCATTGCATCAGAAATTAAAATTTGTAGTCGAAGGCAAATTGGTCACAGTAGAGGCTGAGCAGGAAATTGTTGCTTCCGTGACATCAGACGCCCCCTATATTCAAAACGATGAAGATGCTGCAGAATGCTTGTTCAGAGCATTAGAACTAGTGAATGCCACGTTCGTTTCAGAGGGAAGTCAGATCCCTTACCCCAGGTTATCTAATTGTACCAAGATGACCGTCGCAGAAACTTTGGGCCGAGGAGCCAAAGTAGGAAAGGGGCTGGGGAAGAAATTACAAGGAAACCTAAGAGCCAAAAATATGATAACCAAGAAGGATCGTTTTGGGCTGGGTTACCAACCAAGTGTCTAACAGAGAAAAGAGGAATACAAGAGAAATGAAGAACAAAGAAAAGCCAGATTTAAAGGAGAAGACATTCCGTGGAGACCAATGTCCTTTCCTAGTTTAAAAACCACTTTTGTCTTCGGAGGATTCTACCAGCCAGGTCAAGAGGTTGAAGAGGCAATGAAGGAAAATGATGTACTCAACCAGGAGGAGATACTCAATGGATCATTTGAAGGGATGTACATCAACATGATAGCTGGAAAAGACCGAGGCAGCAAAATGTTGACCAACATCCGCCCCTGCCGTCCCGGGGAAACACTCGATAACTGGAGCTGCATTGATCTACCTGTGGTTTTTAGGAATAGATCAGAGTAATGCTCCGAATCAACCTTTTGTTTTTGCCTGTAAACAATGAGGATCTCTTGTATGGGGCACCTATGTTAACTTTTTGATTGAAATGAAAATATCCCCACTTTCCTGAATGACCAAAGTTTCATTTATTTCATTCATGCATTCTTCATGATCATTCCCTTCATATAAAGCCGTCTCCTTCCCAATACAATTCATTCTCATTTAATGCAGGTCGCTCATGATTGACGATATGAATGATACCGGATCCAATCCTGGAGTGAATTTTGAATGCCCTGAGGTCTCAGAGGGAATTGAGGAAGGATATGATAAGATAGAAGGTGAGGTCCCGGAAGAGTTAAAGAGAATGGTGGCCAACGAAGAAAGGCAGATCATGCCCCATCAAGAAGAAACAGAAGTTGTAAACTTGGGGACTGAAGAAGAGAGAAAAGAAATAAAAGTAAGAACGACGATTTCCTCAAAAACCAAGCACGAACTGATAACCCTACTTCAGGAATTCAAGGATGTCTTCGCCTGGACTTATCAAGATATGCCAGGGTTGAATACCGATATAGTGGTGCACAAATTGCCAACAAAATCGGAGTGCAAACCAATACAACAAAAACTTCGGAGAATGAGACCAGATATGTTGTTAAAGATTCGAGAAGAAGTAAAAAAACAGTTCGATGTTGGTTTCTTGGAGGTAGCCAAATACCCCGAATGGGTCGCAAACATTGTACCAGTACCAAAGAAGGACGGGAAAGTTCGTATGTGTGTAGATTATAGGGATCTAAACCGCGCCAGCCCTAAAGACAACTTCCCCTTACCACATATTGACACGCTGGTTGACAACACTGCAGGACACTCATGGTTTTTATTCATGGACGGCTTCTCAGGGTACAACCAGATAAAGATGGACTCTAACGACATGGAGAAAACTACGTTCATAACCATGTGAGGCACTTTTTGTTATCGGGTGATGCCGTTTGGGCTAAAGAACGCAGGGGCAACATACCAAAGAGCAATGGTGACTCTTTTCCATGACATGATGCACAAAAAAATAGAAGTATACGTGGACGACATGATTGCCAAATCTCGAACAGAGGATGAGCACCTACAGAACTTGAGAAAGCTATTCCAAAGACTACGGAAGTACCAGCTGAGGCTCAATCCTGCCAAGTGTACCTTCGTCGTTACTTCTAGAAAACTCCTAGGGTTCGTGGTAAGCAGAAGAGGAATTGAGATTGATCCAGATAAAGTGAAAGCCACCCAGGATCTCTCACCACCCCACACCCAGAAGGAAGTTCGCGGTTTCCTGGGAAGGTTGAATTATATCTCTCATTTCATTTCCCAATTAACCGACCGATGTGACCCGGTCTTCATACTTCTTAGAAAGAATAATCCTGGTGTGTGGGATGAAGAATGTCAAAGAGCCCTAGAAAAGATCAAAAGGTACCTGACAAATGCTCCAATTTTAGTCGTACCAGTACCAGATCGACCATTAATTCTCTACCTGACAGTTTTTGAGAAATCAATGGGATGCGTATTGGGGCAACACGATAAGTCAAGAAAAAAGGAGCAAGCCATCTATTACCTAAGCAGGAAATTCAATGATTGCGAAACGCGGTACCCGCCAGTGCAGAAGCTGTGTTGTGCTCTAGTTTGGGCTACCAAGCGGCTTAGACAGTATATGTTGTACCATACTACTTGGTTGATATCCAAGCTAGACCCATTGAAGTTCTTAATGGAAGCGCCAGCACTAACAGGAAGGATGGCCCGATAGCAGATGCTCTTATCCGAATTCGATATTGTATACGTTAACCAGAAAGCCGTAAAGGGGAGTGCCGTAGCAGATTTCCTAGCTAGTCGTGCTTCAGACGACTATGAGGCGTTGAACTTTAATTTCCCAAACGAAGACTTGATGTGCATTACAATCGAGGAAGAGGTTTCAGATGATAAATCATGGAAGCTTTACTTCGATGGAGCCTCTAACGCCCTCGGACATGGGATAGGAGTAGTGCTAATTTCTCTTGAGGACGTCTATTATCCTTTCACCAGCAGATTGGAATTCTTCTACACTAACAATATAGCTGAATACGAAGCTTGCGTTATGGGACTAAATTCAGCTATTGAAAGAAAAGTTAAGGAACTTCGAGTATTCGGAGATTCATCCTTAGTAATTTACCAATTACGCGGGGAATGGGAAACCAGGGACCCGAAGTTGGTCAAATATTATGAATTGATTCAAGAGCTCACCAAGGAGTTCGAAAGGGTCAGCTTCAATTACCTGCCCCGAGAAGAAAATCAGATGGCGGACGCTTTGGCAACCTTGGCATCCATGTTTAAAACAAACACCGGGGTAGAAATGAAGCCCATTGAGATGTGGACGTTTGAAAGGCCTACTCATTGTTGTAATGTACAGGAAGAGATTGATGGAAACCCATGGTACTATGACATCTTGCAATATGTCAAGCTTCAAAAGTATCCAGAAGGGGCAAATGACAATGACAGAAAAACACTCAGAAAAATTGCAACAAGATATGTCCTAGATGGGGAGATCCTATATAGGAGGAGTTAGGATCAAACATTGCTGAGATGTGTGGATGCCCGGGAGGCGAAGGAGATTTTAGCCGAAGTACATGACGGGCTCTGTGGAACGCACGCAACGGGCTGTCTATAGCCCGGAAAATTATGAGATATGGTTATTTCTGGTTGACCATGGAGGGAGATTGCATTGATTACGCCAGGAAATGCCACAAATGCCAAATTTACGCTGACAAAATTCACGCACCCCATCGCCTTTACACACTATGAATTCTCCGTGGCCTTTTGCAGCGTGGGGCATGGACGTCATCGGGCAGATTTATCCGAAAGCTTCCAATGGACACCGTTTCATTTTGGTCGCCATAGACTATTTCACTAAATGGGTAGAGGCAGCGTCTTACGCCAACATCACAAGGACTACAGTATGTAAGTTCTTAAAGAAGGAGATTATTTGTCGATACGGATTGCCGGAAAGGGTCATCACCGACAACGCTTCCAATCTGAATAACAAAATGATGACAAACGTGTGCACTCAGTTCAAGATAACACACCACAACTCTACAGTCTATCGTCCTAAAATGAATGGAGCAGTGGAAGCAGCAAACAAGAACATAAAGAAGATCATAGCAAAGACGATGGATACCTATAGGGATTGGCATGAGAAGTTGCCGTTTGCCCTTTTCGCCTATAGGACGTCCGTTCGCACATCAACGGGGGCAACACCTTACTCCTTGGTGTATGGTACCGAAGCAGTACTCCCCATTGAGGTAGAGATTCTGTCTCTCCGGGTCTTAAATGAAGTAAAATTGGAAGAAGCCGAATGGGTGCAGGTCATACTCGACCAGCTAAATCTCATTGATGAAAAGAGACTAAAAGCCATTTGTCATGGTCAGATGTACCAAAAGCGGATGATGCAAGCATACAACAAAAATGTGCGCCCAAGAGAATTCAAAGAAGGGGATCTGGTGCTCAAGAAAATCTTCCCGATTCAGAAAGATTCTCGAGGAAAGTGGATGCCCAACTGGGAAGGGCCGTACGTGATAAAAAAGGCCTTCTCAGGAGGAGCCCTAATCCTAACAGAAATGGATGGAGACGAGCTGAAAAACCCTGTAAATTCTGATGTTGTTAAGAAATACTATCTTTAAAAAAAAGGAAAGAAAAAGAAAATAAAAAAGAAAAAAAGAACAAAATGGAGAGCTGAAGGCAAAAACCCGAAATAGGGCGTCTTGAAGCAGAGGGAGGATCTGAGTTGAAAACCCGTAAAAGGCGGCTCGGGTAAATTGAAAAGTTGAATATCCGAAGAGAAGGGTATCCCCATGAACATCATGAAGAGGAAGCTTCAGGCAAAAAAAAATTCTACGCCGGTTGACAGGATCATGTATCATTCATATCGAAGATAATGAGGGATCTTGTATTTCATACTTAACTTTTCTTCTTTCTCATGTGTGTCATACCTCTTTTAAGATATCCCAAGCCCTTAATCGTAATAAAATCGTGTTTTTGAGCATCCGTTCCTTGACTTCTTGTTAATTTTAGGCAAATAAGCTAACATAGGCTCATGGTAAAACAAGAGATTTTTTAGCATTACTGTGATCTAACCTTAAAAATGTAGGTGATTAAAGAAAATGATGTTAACTTCGCCCTCTAGCTCCTTACATAACGGCTGTTGATAGGGAAGGCGGAAAGCTTCAAACAACCGAATGGGATGACCAATGGCATACGTCCTGCTTATTCAAGGAAAGCATACGAGATAACAAGAGAGATCTTTCGGGTGAAAACCCAGAAGGGCACCACTAAAAAAAACTCTCTAAAGCGAAAACCCGAAAGGGCACTTTAGAATCCCAAGTCGTAAATGGAGAAAAAGAAAGGTTGGAATGGTTGAACCCGACAGTGAAGTGGGGTATCGACACTCGTAAAAAAGGAGAAAGTGAACAACGAGATCGAATAAGGACCAAAGCAAGCCCACCAAGATATTGACACTCATGCATCATGAATAGTCAGACATCACTAGGATTAGGAGCATGTCAATTCATTTGTCATAGCATTTTGTTTTATCTTAGACAGGTATCTGTGGATTCAAAGAGACATCGGTGGCCATCGTGGTGTGAATCTCAAATGTGAAGACAATGGTTCTACATACAAAAGGTCTATGTTTCCAAGAGCATACAGAGAGAGGTTCTATATAGGAAGAATCCTTCGCTCCGAGGCTTCAGAAGCTGAAAGTTTTGTATAGGAAAGACTTACAGCTCCAAGGTGAAGACTAGCAGTTCTATATAGGAAGAACTCCCAGTCGAAGGAATTCACCCATGATACACAAGGTTTTATATAGGGAAAACCTGTTGTGTTGAAAGTGAAGAGTCTTATATAGGAGGGGCTCCGAGCTTCACTGTCTTAGAGTAAAAGATTCTATATAGGAAGAATCTGTAGCTCCAAGATTTCAGAAGCTAAAAGTTCTATATAGGAAGGACTTACAGCTCGGGGTGAAGACTAGCGATTCTATATAGGAAGAACTCCCGATCGGAAGGAATTCACCCATGATACACAAGGTTTTATATAGGAAAACCTGTTGTGTCGAAAGAAAGAGTTCTATATAGGAAGGGCTCAGAGCTTTACTGTCTTAGAGTGAAAGGTTCTATATAGGAAGAACACAGTAGGTCTGATTTCGAAGCTAAAAGTTCTATATAGGAATGACTGACAGCTCCAGGGTTTGAAGACTAGCAGTTCTATATAGGAGGAACTCCCAGTCGGAAGAATCCATCAGCGTCGCAAAAGGTTTTATATAGGAGAAACCAGCGTTAAAGGCGAAGAGTTCTATATAGGAAGGACTCCAAGCTTTACTGTCTCGAAGTGAAAAGTTCTATATAGGAGAGACTCATAACTCGAGGCTTCAGAGCGAAGGGTTCTATATAGGAAGAGCCTGTAGCTCCAAGATCGGAGGGGAAGAAGCTATATATAGGAAGGACTTACGAGCCCGAAGATTCAGCCGAGGAAGAACGAAGAGTTCCAGAAGAACACGTGTTTCCAAAGCTACAAACAGGGAAGTCGGATAAAAATGAGTGCTTATGAATCTTTGCTTTGTTCCCATTCCACGAGAACAAGCAAAGAGGGGCAAATCAGAATCACTCATTTTTATCCGGTCCATAAATACGTATTAGTATAATTATTAGTATATTAGCGTTGCATGTATACATTGTATTATATTATGCTATATGTTTATTATGTGCATGAGTGTTATTAATATATGTAAAGTGTGTAGTGTGTGCATGTATATTATAAACTATGTATGTATACGTATTAATAAGTAATACGGTGTATGTGTGTCACGCATGTATCTATATTTAGTACGAGCGTATTTGTTTTTACGGATAATGTGTGTAGATGTTATGTTAATTATGTGTATGATTATATATGTATGTATGCTAGTATGTTATATTAATTAATGTTTGCATAGGTACATATGTATGTATTATCGTATGTATATTATTATTATTAATTGTTGTTATAACTAATATTAATGTTATTATTATTGGGCTAATATAAGATGAAATCCAAAAACATATTAAACCCCAAATGGATAAATTGCCAGTCCAAGTCCATTACAGGTCTGAAATTATTAATATTATTACAAGGCCCGGTTGGCCCAAACCCAAAACCCTATTTAACTCTAATTACTTTTGTGCAGATAACTATGGGCCGTTGGATCAAGATCTGATCCAACGGTCACGATCAAAGGAGGATAAAATATCTAGCCAGCCGCGTGCACTACACGTCTGGACGGTTCGAGTGCCACGCGCACGTGCGGTCCACGCGCAGACTCTTCGATATATCACGAGTGCGTGAGTCCCACGCGCTATAACCCCTCGACTGCTGAGCCCCACGTGTCGCGATCTGGAGCCTTTTCACCGATCGAGGTTTCATCTGGGCCGTTCATCCTTCAAGCCAGCCCGACCGTTAGATCTGATCTGATCCAACGGCCGAGAAGGCCTCTGGCCGAAGACAACTTCCCCACACCGCCACCATGCTTCCACCATGCCGGTCTCCAACCACCGCGTTCAGACATATCAGAACACAAAAAAAGAGAGATTATGCCAGTATTAGTTCAGATCTGAAAAATAGATATATTACTTGTTACCAAACCAAAGAGACAGGCATATATGTATGAAAAAAAACAATTGTAAGGCAGTCAAGTGGTAATCGAAAAGAAAAAATACAAAAAAAACAAAGAGTTTTCAGTGGTAATACTCTTCTCTTTTCTCACTTCTTTGCATGCATACAAAAAAAACATACGTAGTGATAACAGAAAGGGGGTTTAGAGTTATTACCTTCATCGTCTGTGGATCTCCCCTTTACCAGTGACAAGCCTCTTCGGCCTTCCCAGGTCGAATATGGTGAACTGAAAGGAGTGGGAGGCCCTTTTTGGTTTCGTTTTGGGTTGAATACAAAAAAAAAGGGTTTTTCGTTTCATATTTCTTAGATCTAGGACGAATAGGGGCTTTTTCTCCAAATCCAAGTTCGGATTCGTGTTGAGGGTAAGGCAAGGTTCATTTTGGTGTTCTTTTTAGGGCTCGCCGGCGCCGGCCGGCGGCGGAGAAGACAGCGGTCAGCCGCCGGTTTCTGGGTTCATTAGGAGATGGTCGAGAGAGAATGAGAGGTTTGGCTTGTTATAAAAACTGAAAAATGAATGAAATGGGAAAAGTTTGAGTCCGACCAAAAAAAAAGGGGTTTATAAGCGTTGTTATTTCGTGAAATGGGGAAATTCTGTAATAAATCCCCCCGCATTTTCAATATTTTCGTTTTTGTCTCGCCGCAGGGGATATTTACAACTCTGGTCCCCTTGTATTTCAAAATCTTGCAATCCAGTCCCTAAATTACATCAAATCAGTTTTTAAATGGTAAAATTACCCATTTTACCATCCCGCGTTTTTGGATTTTTCACTTCAGGTCTGCCCCTTGGTCCAATTACAGTTTTGGTCCTTTTAGGTTCTGTCTAGTTTGCAATTTTGTCCCTAAATCGCATGTTATTGTCTTTTAATTTCTGCTACTGATGTTTATTTCTTTTCATTTCAGTCCTGTTTCAATGTAAATATTCATGTTAGTTTATTGTAGTCGTGTATGTCGATGTAGCCTTTTGTTTTATCATATATCCCTCGTATATGCTTTGTATTTTATGTTTACATGTATATGTGTGTTAAGTTCATGATGATTATGTATCTTCACGTATTTGTTCTGTTATTCGTATCACGCATATTATACTGATATTTGAATCGACTCGAACACGATCTGTTTTATATTTCGGTATGTATTGCATGTTTTTCTTGGCTCTTAGGCTATGTGTCAGTATAGTTTCTTGGTCATGTATAATGCTATATTTTACGTATGTTATAATATGTTTTATTGTAATATGTACATCTTTGTAATATGTGTTTGTGCTCCATGCCTTGTAATTATGACATGTTAGGTTCATTTTTAGTTATGATGAGGGATAATTTGTATGTATGTATGTATGTTTTAGATTAGTATTTTATTTAAGTTCTGTTAATAGTTCATTATGTGAATATTTACTGTCTTTAAATTATTTGCCATGTTTTATATTTTGCTCACTAAGGTTGCATAATGATATATGAATTGTCAATGCGGTGCCCTTTTATCCGAGCGTAAACGATGCCAGTATCAGGCGTAGTGATAGTGGTTGGGCGTTTACTCTCGGATAACGGGGCCTTTAAAATTTATTCGCAATTATAATCGTCACTTCAACCCGGAAAATCTAATATTAATAAAGCGGTAATTATTAAAGTACCAATTTTGGGCGGTGTGGGGGTGCTAATCCTTCCCCATCCGTAACCGACTCCCGAACTCAATGTTTTTTGAATCTCTGGTCTTATGGTGTCTGGCCTACCTAAGTGGCCGGTGGCGACTCCAATTTTTAAATAAAATGCGGTTTTTTAAAACCCCCACGGAATAAATATTTTATATCCGAAAAATCACAAACACTTCGAAAACTCGTTTTTTTTAGCGAAACGGACATCGCTACAAGCTTTTGTTGCTGTCGTAGTCGAAGGGAGAGCTGCCTATATGGCTGCAGCTTGACAAACACCCAGCTTCCCACTTCCAACTCCAACTCTCTTCGGTGTTTATCCGATTGATTCTTCATGCGTACTTGGGCTTGCAACAAGTTCCTCTTCAATAAGTGCAGTATTTCATCGCGATCTTAAAGCTCCCTTTCAACATGATCGTTGGTCGAGCGTCCTTCGAGATAGCTCACCATGGTTGGGGGCTCGCGCCCATACAACGCCCGAAACGGGGTCATGCCTGCAGAACTCTGATATGCTGTATTATACCAAAACTCAGCCCACGCAAGGTACTGTTCCCACTTGCTCGGATCCTCACCGGCCATGCAACGCAAATACATTTCCAAGCAGCGATTCAACGCCTCGGTTTGGCCGTCCGTTTGCGGATGGTAGGCGGAACTCATACACAATTCAGTGCCCTGCATCCTTGCCATTTCAGTCCAAATATCACTAACAAATACTCTATCTCGATCACTTACCATTGATCTCGGTATTCCATGGAGCTTGATAACTCCCTGCACCAGCACCTTGGCTACCATCTTACTGTCAAATTGCTTGGGTAAAGCGAAGAAATGGCCGTACTAAGTAAGCCGATCTACCACTACAAGAATAGTCTCCTTCCCATTGGACTTTGGTAGTCCCACTATAAAATCAAGTGAGATGTCTTCGAACACTTGTTCCGGAATTGGGAGAGGTTACAACAGACCAGCCGGCACTAAGCTTTCACTCTTCATACGTTGACAGGTTTGACATTGTCGAACAAAACATCCTTACGTATCCCAACCCAAAAGAAATTAGTAGCCAGTCGATGATGGGTTGATTGACTCCAGCTTGCCCCCCAAGC
This sequence comes from Hibiscus mutabilis, assembly GCA_019671005.1. Lineage (NCBI taxonomy): Eukaryota > Viridiplantae > Streptophyta > Magnoliopsida > Malvales > Malvaceae > Hibiscus > Hibiscus mutabilis. The sequence goes on along the minus strand of CM033747.1, from coordinate 13,475,933 downwards.
TTAGACCTGTGAAACTCTCGAAGTAGCAGTGTCCTCAATGCAATTTCCTTAGGCACCACTATGCGTCCTTGAAATACTACAAACCATCCTTCACCATATAGTCTGATTGTGATTGGCTACCCTCTTGGATTTGCTGTAGGATTTCACGAATCTCCTGATCACCTTCACTCGCAGCTCTAATGTCCTCTACCACCCCAAATATCGGTCTTGACAGGGCCATACAACTTGATTCAACCTCCCTCGACAATGCATCCGCAACATCATTGAGTTTTCCTGGTCTATAGCGAATTTCAAAGTCGTAACCAATCAACTTTGATAACCAGCGCTGTTGTTCTGGAGTCTGAATTATTTGTTGCGTAAGCTCTTGTAGAGATCGTTGGTCAGTAAGTATGGTGAAACGACGTCCCAACAGAAATTGGCGCCACTTCCCTACGGCCTGAGCAATCGCAAACATCTCTCGGTTATAGGTGGAGGCCCCTTGCATTCGAGGACTCAATTTTTGACTATAGAACGCCAATGGTTTCCCGTCTTGTTGAAGCACTGCCCCGATGCCTACCCTCGACGCGTCTGTTTCCACAACAAACTCTCTTTCGAAGTTCGGCAATCCCAACACAAGTGTGGAGTACAAGCACGATTTCAATTTTTCCATTGCTTCCTGTGCAGAATCAGTCCACTCAACAGACTCTCCCTTGCGTAGCAAATCAGAAAGCGGAGCTGCAATTGATGCAAACCCTTTGATGAACTTTCGGTAATACCCTGCGATCCCGAAGATTCCACGCACTCCCTTTACTGTCGTTGGTGTAGGCCAATTTCTAATGGACTCAACTTTCCCCGGATCAACTGACAAGCCTTCCCTAGACACCACATGCCCCAAATATTCAATACACTCTCGGCCAAATTTACACTTTGATTGTTTGGCCACTAATCCACTGTCCCGTAGCCTCTGAAGTACCTGCCTCACATGGTCAAGATGTTCTTGCCAATTTTTACTGTAGATCAAGATGTCATCTAGAAAGATCAGAACAAACTGGCGTAAATAAGGTTTAAACAAGTTGTTCATAGTTGCCTGGAAGGTTGAAGGCGCATTTGTCAAGGCATTATGAGGAATTCATAATGTCCCTCGTGAGTTCGAAACGCTGTTTTCTCCACATCTGCAGCCTTTACTCGGATTTGGTGTAGCCGGCCAATAAATCCAACTTAGAGAAGAATCGAGTCCCATATAACTCATCAAACAACTCATCCGCGGTCAGAATCGAAAATTTATCTTTGATCGTGATAGCGTTCAATGCTCGATAATCCACGCAGAATCGCCACGACCCATCTTTCTTTTTCACCAACAGCACTGACGATGAGAAAGGGCTGGTACTCTTGCGAATCAGGTTGTGTTCCAACAACTGTTGCACTTTCCGTTCTACCTCATTTTTTTGAAAATAAGGATAGCGATATGGTCGAACATTAACCGGTTTGCTATCTCCCTCAAGGTGAATCACATGGTCTGTGTCACGCTCTGGTGGTAATCCTTGCGGAGCCTGAAATACATCGACAAATTCGTCCACTACTTTCCCCATTTCACTCTGATCGTAAGCCTCTTCCTTGTTTACGTCGGTGTTTAAATGCAAGTAATAGCACTCAGCAACAGCACGAGTGTCCGCCATTCTGCGCAGCGACTGGAAACATACTTGTTGCGGGTCTGTCCCCCTTTCGCCTTGCCACTGGTGATCCTTCTCATCCTGACGGAATTGGAAGCGGAGTTTGGCAAAATTCATGGTTACCGGACCCAGTGTGTAACACCCATAACGTATACTCGTAATACGAATATGCATTACAGATGCTACTAAAACATGTACTGAAAATTGGCTTAAATTTTTTTTATCGGTAAATAACACTTTTCAAAATTTTCATCTGAAAACATTTCTAGACAATCCTAGCTAGTATTAACCATGAATTGGTTTATAAAGTATAATATTAAGTTATTTGAAAGAAAATTTATTCAGGATGAAAACGTCGCTTACTGCCTAGATCCTTTCTTGTTTATAAAAATTTTACGTGATAAGGTTTAAATATTGAGTCAACCCATTTTACTTTTATCGCACCAATAACATTATTTCATTTTCATACTTCATAATTTCTTATGCTTTTATATTTGTAAATTTTATACTTTTAAAGCTTACCAAACAGTTCTTTGAAAATATAATTACATGCCCACTAGTACTTGACTATTTTAAAGATGTACGTACTTTCACTTACCCATAACTTAACTTTTAAATGAGTAGCTCCTCCTTGCTAAGTCTCATCTGAAGAACTTACGTGTGAAATAAAACACACGCTAAGTACGAACTTAGTAATGCAATAAAACTTATGTATATAACATGAAATAATGAAATACAGTATGTCATAATAAAGTGCATTTCATTTCTCTGTAACATGGCAAGTATTTCACAATGAACTTATATATCATGTATCTTTTTTTATACTCATTATGTAACATACTTCACGATCATGTAACTCACTTTCATAATATCATATATCATAACATGGTCATTGCTTTTATCATGTAAACTTTTGCATGATATGTATTCTATCATGAACATACATTTATTATGCAGTCATTTGCATATACTTTATCATTATCATACTTTGTCATGCAATCATTTGCATATCATGTATTCTTTCATATACTTCATGTGTCATGTATCGTATAGATCACGTGTCATCACTATCATGTGATTCATGCATCATCATGTAGTCATTTGCATGCTCATGATTTATCATATAAACTTCTTGTATTATTGTTAACGTGTCTGGCTAGAGGCCCATGGAAACCTCGTAGCCTATCTGCACCGTAGTGCTTTGTAGATTACGTACTCGAGAGGACGCCCTTTGCTCCTCATATAAGGATGCTCTTTGCTCCTTATATTAAACACCTCGTTAGTGCATTTTGCACTATGGGCTTGGATCCCCAGGGTGCATCTTGTTTCATTTAAATTTTGTCATTATCCATATTTCATGTATGCATAATGCATCATCATTTATGCAAACAATAATTCGTACCTGGTATTCCATCAAGCTTGCCATGTCGAGCATTGTATCATATCATGTATTATAGAGAAATGCAATGCTATTTTCAATGTAATGCAAACATTTAGAAATGCACTCACATAGGCCATTTATTAACTTGATTCACTAAGCTCTATTCGATCTTTTCCTTTATATAACCTCAAATCTTCTTTTTGTTTTGAATCCAACTTCATTTATCACATGCATGTAAATAAACATTTGTTAAACTCACTTCTAACAATATTTCAATTAGGCTATCTAAGTATTCAACATAAAAATTTCCATAAATTCCTTCCTTCCTTATACTGTCAAATACCTCATTTTGGTCCTTAATAACCATTTCAAACTTTAAATAATTCTTCCAAACTTACTAACTAATTTTAGATACAGAATATCTAAATTTTCATTTCTGGCAGTTTTGTACTACCTTCAAAGATTTATTTCTATAAAATAATCTAAAACTCGAAATCTGATTCCATTTGTTCTAAAAGAAACTAGATTCAATAAGCTTTTCACCCATATAAATTAATAGCCCAGATTCAACTTGTACGATTTATGGCGATTTTCAAAGTCAATTTCTAGTGCTAGTTTCGGAACAGACTGGTGCTATGTTTTCTGACCTTTCGTCACTTAAAAATTCATATCTTTTTACTCGGAACTCGAAATCAGTTTCCGTTTTTTGGACACGAAACTAGATGAACAAATCTTTACATTGGTATAAAATTCATCATCTAACCCTTTTCATAGAATTTGTGGTGAATTTTCAAACTCATTGCCAAAATCCAGTTGTACACAGTTTCCATACATAGCTTCAACTTTTATACTAACTTCTCCCTACTTCTCTACTTATTTTTTACCAAATGTTCATTATGGTCCTTAATGACCATTTTAAACATAAAACAATTGTTCAATATCAATTTGAACAATTTCCAATACTACCTCTTCATTTTGTACTAATATCCTTTTAGTCCTTAAACTTTATAAGAATGACATTTTAGTCACTGCTTTTATATTTGTACATATAATTCATGTACAAACCAAATATTTACTCATTTTATTATTTCTATAAATTTTCCACTAATTTCAAATCTTTATCAATTCAACCTTCACAAAATTCTTATTTTCAAAAAGGTCCCTAAACTTTCCTTCCTTGTCATTTCAATCCTTTTAACTTCCTTTAACTCTTGAATCATCAAATCTATCAAGTATTCATAAATTTAAGACTAATCCTATGACTTTCTTGAATTTCTGAAAAGATCCCTAAATTTTCAAGAATTGCCAAATGGTCCTCCAATTTCCAAAAATTTCCATTTTGATCCCTAATTACCAAATCAAGCTAATTTGATCATATTATCAAGAATCAATCTTCAATCCCTCTTAAAAACAATAATTTCCACAAGTACCCCTTTATTTCTTCAAATTGCCGAATAAATCCTTAAACTTTTAAAAATGTTCAATTTGGTCCTAAATTGTCAATTCAAGCTTGAAATAACATTTTCTATTCATTTCCTTCATCAAATAAATTTTTAAAATTTCTTCCCTAATATTCCATAAATATTCGAATTGGTCCCTAATAGAAATTTAATCTTCAAACATCAAAAATTAAGTTATAACACCAACATAAAGCTTCAAACAACTTAAACCCTTCAATAGCATCATCAATTATCAAACCCCTAACAAATCCCTAAATTTCAAGATTAGGGTTTACAACTTCCAACATGAAATTAACTTGATTTCAAGCTTGTTTTCATCAAGACAAATCTTAATTCACTATCTACTACAACAATTCTAATAAAATTTCATGAAACCTTAATTTCTCTCTCTTCAAACCCTAACTCAAAATTCATAATTCCATGAAATTTTACTATCAAAATATAGAGAATGAAGAGTAGATCACTTTACCTCAAACAACCTTGCTTGAATTCTTGATCAAAAGCCTTGAAAATGGACTAGGAAAATTTTGGTATTTCCCCCCTTTCTTTCTTGGCTATTCGAACAGCCCAAGGATGAACAAAATAATGTTTTGTTCATCTTTTAAACAATCCACATGTTTAAAGATTAAAATGAATTTTTAATTCATTTTAAATAGTGAAATTACTAATTTGCCCTTTTATTATAATGGCCAATATTCAATCTCATCAACATCAATGGCCATGATTAAATCCATTTGTTTTTCACCTTTCATAATTGCCCTCAAAGTTCCAAAATATTTCAAAAATGCCATCCATGACAAATGACCAATTTGCCCTCCAACTAGACTTTATTTACAACAAGTCTTGAAAATTGTCATTCCATTAAAATTGAACCAAATTGGTTCCAATCCAACCAGCCATGTCCCAAAATATCTTATATTTTTATTTATGGCATTTATTCGATCCAAATATAGGAATTTCACTCAATACGATTTCCAAATTTTCTTCCTACGAACTTTAAAGCTTTATAGCCACTAATATAGGCCTTGTACGAAAAATCGGAGTACCACAAAAGTGTCACTCTTGGGGGTGAACTATTCATTTACGGGGTTAAAATACATAACTTTTGAAAATTGCACTTTGATCCCTAAAATTTTCCAAAGTTTATACTTTGACCACCAAACTTTTAAAATTTCCATTTTAGTCACTAAACTTCAATTCCCACTTCAATTTTCCTCAAACTTTTACCAACTTTGAAAGTAACCAATTTAACTCACTATCTATCACACGATACTTTTAAACCTTAAAAATTTCCTTCTATAAAGACTTAGACTGAATTTTCTTAACTCAGTCTATTATTCCGATAGTTATTGAAAATCTCCATAAAATAAAATTTCTATTAGAAATCCTTTATCGACAATCCATTCGAATATTCTTTACTTTTACTAAGTCCAAAATAACAATTAGAAACACTTTTATGAGACCTTCCCGGAGGTCATCCATCCTAACATTTCTCTGGCCTGAGCACGCTTAACAATTTTACTCAATTCAAATTCTATACCTTCTACTGTATCTTAATTCTCAAAACTGATATCAAGGTTCTTATTTCAGTCAGATTCACCCTTATACTGAATAAAATCACTTGTTGGGAGAAATTTACACTTTAGTCCCCAAACGTTTCCCAAGTTCACACTTTAACCCCCCAAACCTTCAAAAATTACAATTTGGTCACTAGTTCAAAATTTGGAATATTACAATTCCTCTCCCTTAAGAAAATTCGTCCTCGAATTTTCATCGTCTACTCGTTTCAACCAACTTCGTATTTTGTTTATTCATTCTCCCTTTAGTTTCTCAAAGGATTTTTTTTACTTTATTATTCTTCAAAGGATTTTAACCAGCAAAAATTTCTTATTCCTTAACTCTTTAACTCCGTATGCTAAGATTTTTCACTAGTTCTTCTTCATAAGTCAAATCCGATTGTAATTTGATTTCCTCAAGAATAATGGCATGTAAAGGATCTGATCGACACCTCCGAAGCATTGACACATAGAACACGTCATGAATTTTACTCATATCCTTAGGTACCACTAGTTGGTAAGCCACTAGTCCAATCCTTTTTAAAGTCTCATATGACTTAATAAATCTAAGACTAAGCTTTCCTCTCCCTATCTACATATGTCGTTTGTCAATTTGCTCTAACTTTGAGATTGTTCTAAATAATTCTTACCTTGTCTTCCATTTCTTGAACTAGATCAACTCCACTTATCTTTGAATCACTTTGTACATTTCAATCTTGTAACTTAAATCAATTAGGTTGGGTCTTGCATCTTTCTCCATATAAAACCCCAAAGGATGTCATTCTAATACTTGTTTGATAACTATTATTTCAAGCAACTTATCTAAAAGAAGATACCTTTCTCATGATCCATAGAATTTCATAATACAAGCTCTAATCATATCTTATAAGATCTGAATCATCCACTCTAACTGTTCATCTGACTTACTCTTATAATCTTGTACTTTACCAATTTCAGCTTTACCTTCTCCTTTCAAAACATTCTTTGTCTAACTTATAAGCTTTTAATCTTGTTCAAATAAGCTGGTTTAACCTGATTTGATGAGGCCACAGATAACTACGAATGGGGGGATTTGTCCCGATTTGCTACGGAAGAGGCTAGGGATTAAGGGGGGATGGACTACAGTAATTAACAAAGAAGAAACTACCGTTGGCAGAGAAAACAAAAAAGAGGTTATGGCTTCTCGACCATAACACCATCTCACCATCACCATGTACCTGCAGTTTGCACCTTCATTATCATTCTCAAATTGAGCATATGTCCAAGCATCACGCCACCATGGCTCCACACATGGCTTCTGCCTTCGTTTCAATACGGCCATCACCAATAACCTGTTAAGAACAGTAATGAAGAATAGACTGGGAGAGAAATTTGTATTTAGAGAAGAAGAGAATATTCAGCAGAATGTTCATGATATCCTTTTCCTATCAACAGCCCCAAATATAAATGAATAGCTTAGAATAAAACAAAATCCGTTAGAGCCTTAGGTGGCCTCCTCTCTCTCTCATTCTTTGGCGTCGTTCTGGCAGTGGTCCTATGTCAGCCTCATGGTTATGGTTCGTTAGGTCCTTGGCAGCATCACGTGTTCCTCCTGTAACATAACCCTTCATCCACGACCATCTATAACTGGTCCCTCGATCGCACGAACGCTACAACCCGAGCTAACACACAACACCAAGCTGCCCAAAAGACTTACCTGTTACTTCCGAAACGAGAACACATGCAACTTCAAGCCAGAAATCCACGTGTTGTTTGCATGGAGGAAAAAGTCATGGTGCAGTATAGGTTGGGTGACTTGCAAATCAATGAAACATTTATGTATCTGCAGATGTGATTGACACATGCATTAGGCTTAGGTAAATTCACTCTTTTAGTCCTTTTTTGTTTTAGTCCCTTGTATTTTACATATTAGGTTTTAGATTCATTTCATTTTAGTCCCAAATCATGTTAGCTATTATTTGAGCCTTAGATTTAACTTCTTTTGCATTTAGATCACTCTTTGCATGTCTTTTAAATGAATTGACCTTTATTTGAAGTTGATTAGGTCTAATTAGGTGCAGGACTTGAATAATAATGTGATTTGAATTTATTTGTTTAGGTTTGAATTCATTATTTTTTGTGAGTTGATTTATTTTATTGAATGAAATTAGTTTTTTTTCACGCATTTATCTTTTAGCATGTCATGTCATTTTTCATACGTCCTGCGGCATAATTATTATTTTTTATTACTAGTGCTACTAACCCCTTTCTTTGAGATCTTTTATTTAGACAACCAAAACCCTTAGGTACCAATTTTGGGCGTAGTGAGGGTGCTGTAACCTTCCTCACTCGTAACCGACTCCCGAACCCAACGATGATCTCGGTGTTGATGTAAACCAGTATTACAGGTTTTCGATCGTACCCAACCAAAACGACCGATGGCGACTCCAAAAGTTTGATGGGTTTTTGAAGGCCCAACCAATTTTGGCCCGGACGAAAACTGGTCTCGACAGCTTGGCGACTCCACTGGGGACAATTAAAAAGAGTCAAGCCGCAAAAGGTATAGGTTGTCTACAAAAGAAAAAAAAAGAATTTTGAACTATTGGTGATCACAAAAATGGAAGGTTTTCTTATTTTACGGAGATTGTTCAATACATGGTTACCACGTGTTCAATGTTTCTTTGCGCACATGCATATCATAAGCTCTCAACCCGAGCTTTGTCCCGCTTAAGTGGTTGCAATCGCTACCCTTCGAGAGGTTAGTCCTTCGTACAAGAATGTGTGTTGCTTCCGGGGTTCACGTACTTTTTGTCTTCGAAAGCTTAAACCTTCGTACAAGCTTAAACGAGTGAACTCCCTAAACTAAACTCGGTCCGTAGAAGGCTATAATGGGTGAGGATCGAGGTTCTTATTAACCTTAGTAGGTTGGTAAGGACAGTTTGGGTACCCATCTTAGAACCATGAACCACATGTAATAAGTCGTAGAAGCTTACCCAATTAGAGCCATGACGAACCCAGATTGTAGTGGTCACCTGCCTACGTACACGCACATACTTTTAACATGCTTTAAATTCTTTTTGTACATACTTTACATATCATATGTTGTACTGGCCATTTTCCCCTTTTGTCTGTTTTGTTTTTTTCTTACTGTTGTATAAGATGTACTAATAATGTCTTTGTGTTATCTTACATGCATCATGTTTATAATTCGTAATGAAGAGATGTTGACGTATGGCTGGCCTCTCAAAATAGAAAGTTTTTGCAATAGAAATTATGAAAATTATTCTATGAATGGACTGTTATAAATCAACACCTTCTATGCATTCTTGCATCAACATTGGCATTGCAATTGCATTAATTCATATGGGCAGATGATCGAGCAGTGATGCGTGATGAAGAATAAAAAGATTCAAGAGGAAGATTTTTTGGTGCCCACACGGAGAAGACTGTCATATTTTTTTCAAAACTTTTTGTATGCATTGAAATTTGTTTTGAGAAATCATCTTTGTTAATAAATTTAGAGCAATGAATAAATGATGATATTTTTGAAAATGAGCTTTCAAACTATATCTATGAACAATGAGATAAATTTGTGAAATTTTGAAGTTCTATGAAAATCAAACAAATGAAATACTTTTTTGAGATTATAGAGCTTTGACATATGACAAGTTTAACCCTTCACTTGAAACTAAAAACAAGATCCCTTGATCTTTTCATCTTAAATTCTTCTTAACATGTGCTTGAAAAGCCAAACATGATGCAAGGTTAACTTTCCAAGGAAGACAGTTTCGAGCAACACCTTTGTTTTTTGAAAGTTCGACCGAAAGTCAACTTTTTTTTGGCAAGATTATCCTTCTAAGGAAGACGACATCCAAGTCACTCATTGGTTTTTGAAAGTTTGACCTAAAGTCAACTTTTTTTTGAAAATCAAGATGTCCACTAGTGTGTGAATCTTCCAACAAGAAGACAAGGTGGGGCATCATGTGTTGATTCTGCGAATGAGTTCAAACAGTTGGGGCATGTATGAAGAAAAAAAGAAAAAAGTTAAAGAAAAAAAGAAAGATTAGATTATCATGCATTATTTGTTTTTAGATGATTCTATGTATAAATGAGTTAATTCTGAATATCTATTCTTCTGAGGGTAACTCTTCTACAAAAATATCCATGTATGACATGACATTTGGTATTCCTTCATTTTCCCTTCACAAAACAGAAAATTATCATTTATCGTCCCCGTTGAGCCTTATAATTTTCTTTGATATGAACTCTAACCGAGGATCACCCTCCACACCGGGAGCAAAGGTGAAGAAAAGTCTGTTGACAAAAGTCATTTTTGATCATACTACGAGGTTAAAACCTTATGATCTAAGAGCATAGAACAAGAAGACATGTTTCAACCATAAGAGGTGACTTGTGCTCAAATAAAAAAAGAGTTCTAACTTTATAAAAAATAAAAAAAAAAAGAAAAAAACATGAAATGAACATAACGAGAAGCTCACATGTGGAGTCCCTCTTCAAAAAACGACTCTCTTGAATGTAGTTATCTTCGAGTTGAAATATGCAACACAATGTCATTCGAAGCTCCGAATCCAATATTCGTGAAAGATCATGAATACATGAATATGAAAGAAAAATAAAAGAAATGAGCTATTGGGTGAAAACCCAAAAATTGGCAGTTTAGAGTGATCCAAAAAAGCATGTGGCAACAGATTTAAGTCGAGCAAAGTAGGAACAAGATTCCAACGGAAACAATTGATCCTTGGTTATTTACCCTTAAACACAAGTTTGAGCTTATTTATCCTTTGTTTCATAACCCTAAACCATAACCCACGTTACGTGCCTATAAAGTCCATTTTGATCGTACATGGATATTTGAGTTGAAGGGTCTATCTTTAGAATTAATACATCCTTTTGGAGTTAACTCTTTTTTTTCAGAAGATTTTTAAATCTTATAATGTATGATGAATAATCAAAAAAAATAAAAAAGATAAAAATAAAATAAGAGTTCAAGATGAAAACCCTCAAAGGGCGTCTTGAAACAATGGTGAATTTGAGTCGAAAAACAGAAAAGGCGGCTTGAATATAAAGTAGAATATGCATGACTGGCACACAAGTGATAACCCCTTAGAAGTTCAATGAAGTTCTATACACCCTAAAATCATGAGAAAGGGTTTGAAGTTAGTGAACAGTTCCAAAAATTGCACACGAAGCTACCAAGATCACTCGATCATTTCTGAACAAATCAACAAACATTTGAAGAATCATGTCTTATTCAAAACAACCAATCCCAAAACACTTTATATTCCAAACTGGCTCATATCTTGAAATCACCAATAGTCTTGACGCATGTCAAAGAGCTACAATTTTGAAAGATTGAAAGAGTATCTTTAATGAACTTGAATTTTATGAAATGTTTTAGTTGTGAGCCTAGATTATAAGGGCCATTGTCATTTTCCAAAATTATTTTCGAAAGCTCTTTATGTTTGAAAAAATTTCAAATAAATATCATCTATCTTAAGAATAAAATGATATTTTCAACAAGGATCACTCTGACTTGAAAGCTTAGACTCAATAATGGGAAAAGGAAAAGAAAAGAAGAAAGCTTGAGTGCAAATTTATTTGGGACAAAACTGAATTGTCAGAATTTGGAAGTGATGAATGCACATCCCAATTTGAGGTAAAGTCGAGATGATAAAGCTGAGACCAAGAAAAAAGACTTCACACGCATCTTTGCATCACCATTAACCATGAGAACATGCATTGTACATCATTGATATACATGTTTCCTTATGCATCTTTGTTTCAAATATTCACAAAGCATATGCATGACTGCATTCAGTTTGTTAATAATTTACACAAGAATGTTCACATAAACTTTCTTGATAAAATTTGCTAATCTCACTTGAGATATTTTCAAACATTTTTCAGAAAAAGCATTGATTTTTCTCCTCAAAGGACAAATTTTTAAAGTGTTCGATTATCATCTCTTGAGGACTACTTTTCACATTTTTCGATTCTCCTTGCTTGATGGCCTTTTTTTTAAAAAAAAAGTCTCTTGATTATCCTCTGTTGAGGATATTTTCTCTTGAGAATGTTTGCAAGATGCTTTATAAAGTCTCTCTCGAGACATGAGTTCCCCCCCCCCCCCAAATTCTATGGCATAAAGCTAAAATGATGCATTCAAGACAAGTGCATCCATTTCATAAAGGTATTTAAAACAAGTGCATTTTTCAAAATTAAGAAAACATGTTTTTCATTTCAGACGAGCCCTTTAAACTCATTAGAATACCAGAACAAAGATAAGTCTTTCGGGCCATTAGTAAGTCTTTTGAGCATGATGTTAAGATAAGAATGGATATAAGTTCTTTGGGCCATTAGTAAGTCTTTAGAGCATGATGTTAAGATGAGAATGAATATAAGTCCTTCGGGCCATCAGTAAGTCTTTCGAGCAAGATGTTAAGATGAAAATATATATAAGTCTTTCAGGCCATCAGTAAGTCTTTCAAGCATGATGTTAAGATAAGAATGAATATAAGTCCTTCGGGCCATCAATAAGTCTTTCGAGCATGATTTTAAGAAGAGAATAAAGATAAGTCCTTCGGGTCATCAGTAAATCTTTCGAGCATGATGTTAACATAATGAAGAGAAGACCTTCAGACATGATGTTAATATCTCCAAGACAAATTACTTTGAGATAGAGTGCCACCATTTGCCACCAAGAGGGAGTGCCACCATTTGCCTTCAAGATGGAGTGTCATCATCAAGCCTCCAAGATGGAGTGCCACCATTTGCCTTCAAGATGAAGTGCCACCATAAGCCTCCAAGATGGAGTGCCATCATTTGTATCCAACATGAAGTGTCACCATTTGCCTTTAAGATGAAGTGACACCATTTGCCTCTAAGATGGAGAGCCATCATCAAGCTTCCAAGATGGAGTGCCACTAATTACCTCCAAGATGGAGTGTCATCAAGCTTTAAAGATGGAATTCCACCAATTACATCGAGAAATTAGTTCCTAAATTCCAGTGCCCTTGAGATGAGTGAGGTACATCTTACAACCAGAAATGAGTTCTCAAATTCTAGTTCCTTTGAGACGAGCGTGGTACATCTTACATCGAGAAATGAGTTTTCATATCCAGCGCCCTTGAGACGAGCGGGGTGCATATTATATCAGGAAATGAGTTCTTGATTTTCAATGCCCTTGAGATGAGTGGGTACATCTTACAACGAACGACTTCGAGACGAGCGAGGTGCATCTTACAACGAGAAATAAGTTCTTGAATTCCAGTGCCCTTGAGATGAGCGGGATAAATCTTATATCGAGAAATGAGTTCTTGAATCCAACGCCCTTGAGACGAGCGGGTTCATATTTTATCAGGAAATGAGTTCTTAATTTTTAGTGCCCTTGAGACGAGCGAGATACATCTTACATCTTGAAATGAGTTCTCAAATCCAGCGCCCTCGAGACGAGCAGGGTGTATATTATATCAGGAAATGAGTTCTTGATTTCCAGTGCCATTGAGATGAGCGGGGTACATCTTATTGAGGAAATGAGTTCTCGATCTTCAACGCCCTTAGGACGAGCGGGGGCGTCATCTTTGTAGGTTCAATACGTCCAGAAACATAATTATTATTTTTTATTACTAGTGCTATTAACCCCTTTCTTTGAGATCTTTTTGTTAGACAACCAAAACCCTTAGGTACCAATTTTGGGCTTAGTGAGGGTGTTATAACCTTCCTCACTTGTAACCGACTCCCGAACCCGACAACAATCTTAGCGTTGACATAGACCAGTATTATAGGTTTTTAGTCGTACCCAATCAAAACGACCGATGGCGACTCCAAAAGTTTGATGGGCTTTTGAAGGCTCAACCAATTTCGGCCTGGACAAAAATGGCATCGACACAACTTAACATAAAATATTAAAAATGAGAATTTTCACTTAGGGTTTAACTTTTTTTGGAAAGATAAAAGGTCTCATTAAAAACCCTCTATATATCCTAATAGGAGAAAAAGAATGCCCAATTTTATTTCTCAGTAATACCTTACAATGGGATCCAAAACAGCAGCAGCTTGTCTTTTACAACCCTTTACCTCCCATCCTCGCACATTTAAATCAACACTCTCGCAAACAATACAAGCACCTGACTCACACTAGCCACCTTAAAATCTGTCTACCCTGTAGCCCATACCGATCGAACTTACATAGCAACAAATAGGAGATCAGTTTGCCTATCAATACCCTTTTTAGCCAGAACATGCACAGTACAATTTGACTTACTTTGACTTGCAATACTTGCAAAGGGTGCGGGCGCTGAGGAGGGTTGGTTTACCGACTGTACTGCTATTAAGTTGTCAGACTCGATGCAAACTGGGTAGGAGTTCTTCCACTTCGATGAACCATACACAGTACAAGCTTCTAGGATTCCACGCAACTCTATATTAGTGGGATTAGATAAACCAATAAATTTAGATAAACGAATTAGAACATTACCCATATGATCTCGGAGAACACCGCCTATAACAACACTACCAAAACTTTCATTCACTGCAGCATCCACGTTAAATTTCAACCATCCTGGAGAAGGAGGATCCCACGCCCCAATCCTTGGCCTGCTATTTTTTCTAGGCTGTATACCAGCATTGGTAGGCATGCGAATAAAGTCTAGGACGGAGCTAATTGACTCAGGCCACTTGCTTTTCACCCAATGACCAACTCGCAGTAACTCAAGGTCAAAAATCTGGTCAGCTGACACGGATGTTTTTTTGCTAAAAATCCAATTTAGCTTTTACGGTAATATGGTTAGCTATTGAGGTTTTAACCTATAAACTTTAAACTTTTACCCTAAACTCTAAATTCAAACCATAAACTCTAAATTCAAAACTTTTAATCTCTAATCCATAAATAATCTTAAACTAAATCCCTAAACCTTAAAACTAAAACTCTTGTGAAAACTTTTTGTTTTTATTGTCCGCGTATGAAATAATTACCCTAAAAAATTTATCAAATCACCTCAAAAAAGTTGAATCTATATTTTAAAACTTACTTTAAAAGTTTTAATTTGATCAACTATTCAATGAAAAATAACATTTGTCGAAAAGAAAACAAATGAAAAGAACATTTGATCAACTATTCAGAAGGTCACAAATATGTGTCATGTCTAATATGTATCATTAATTATTTTAATAATTTTTAAAATCATAAAAATTTAAAGCGCAATAAATCCTTTTCAAGAATAAAATACGTTAAAATATTTTTTACCTTTTAGATTTTTAATTAAAAATAATAAAAATTTAGTAAAACAATAATAAACACTTCAACTTTTAATTGAATTCTTTAAAAAATATTTAAATTAAAAGTATAAATTTTTTTATCAATTATGTGTTATTTTAATTAACTTCATTTTTCTCAATAATAAACTCTAGCCGCCGCCACCTCCTTTTTTTTTATCAATTATCTATCTAATATTTAATTGTTTCAACTCAATAAATTCTTGACCTAATGGATTACGAGGTTTTTTTTGTGAAACAATGGATTACTATTACGTGCCTCATTAAAAATTATCTTAATTTTAGTCTGAGGAAAAAAAATAATACACATAATAATAAGAACATAATCAAATTACAATGAAAAATCCTGACAACCAACAAAAATGTAAACATGAAGACCCTACAAGTATCTATCCGCAGACAATATCTCAGAAATGATCCCTGGAGAAGCAACCACAATTAACGATCAGCAGGGTTACCATTGTCCGCAGTCAGGAGAGTAGCGATGCCAACTGGAGGAGAAAAAAGCCAACGCACTACCATATCGTCCTGTCGAGCACCCCTAGCCAAAGACTCAGCCACTCTATTACCCTCGCGTCGCACATGATTAAACTGCAGCACCCAATCACATTGCAACAACTCACGAATATGCAACAACAGAGTAGTCGGATATTGCATGGAATCCTCTCGGAGCAATCGATAAGCATCCAGGCAATCAGTTTCAACTATAAGTCGCCGAAAACCACTCGACCAAGCACAACAAAGGCCCACGTATATACCCAATAGCTAAGCTTCCAACACCGAATAGACACCAATAAACTTCGCGAACCCCAGCTTCCAACGCCCATCTGAATCGCAGATCACACTCCCACACGATGCACGACCATGAACACTACTTTGAGCTCCATCTGAATTTATTTGTTATTTTCATCTAACAACTTGATCAACTAACTTAGCTAGTTGCATGAAACGAATTAGAACAGAATCTTAAAATTAAGCAACTAAAGAAGCTATGTTTAAACAGTGAACACTACACCTTTGGCGTATAGCGGCACTTTTTGCGGCTTTGTAAAGAAAACGCCGCTAATTGTTTACATCTCGCAGCGTTCGAAGAAAAAACGTCACAAATGCAAAACTTACGGAGTTTATTTGTAAAACGCCGTTATAAAATAACATATGGTGGCTTTTATTTGAAAAACACCACAAAATTTCATACTTTAGTGGTGTTTTTAAAACGAACGCCGTGATAGGTATCACTTTTATTGTCGTTTGTTTTTATAAACGCCACAATAGGTATAAATCACTAAAACGTTTTAGTACTCCTCAGTTGACACTCTCCCTCACCCCAAATCAAATTACGACCCAAAATCCCTAATTCCTACAGCGATACCATACCTCTCTACCCCTCCTCTCATTCCGGCGTCTATTCCTGCTTCATCTAATCCGGCGTCCATTCCTATCTCCTCGGTCCCAAACTTCAAGAGCTTCTTTGTTTTCTACAATCTTAATTCCCAAAACTTTCTCTTTTATGTTTTCCCCTAGGTTAATCAAAGAACGAGATTCTGAGTTATCTATGGCTTCTGCTTCTGTTCTATTTGCAGCCATTGGTTTGGGTTCAGTGGCTCGGATGAAGTCTCCAAAGCTCTTTGTGAGGTCTTCTTTAAACACCAATGTTTCTGAGTGTTAATGGTAATTGTTTCTCTCCTTTTTCTTATGTATTTTTTATTTTTCATGTTTTCTTTCCCTTTTTGAGCTCTTATGAATTTTGGGTATTCTTGTTTTTCTGAATTTTGTGTTCTTTTTGGTAGATAACCTAGTGAATTATATTTAGTTTAGCTGAATTTACAAGGATGCCATATCTCAAACAAAAAATTTGGAACCTGAAAATGAGGTTTGCAGTTTGATTTATCTTATTTGGAAAGCGTTATCTAGTAAATTGTATAAATAGCTTGATTTTGCCCTTTTCGGCTTGGAAGTAAAGAAGGAATGTATAATGAATTGAAGTTTTTCTATAGGGAGAGAGCTTAGAATGTTTAATGAATTGAAGTTTTTCTATAGGGAGATAGCTTAGAGTTCTCAGTTCTTTACAAACGATACTACAGAACAGATTTTTCGCGGCATTTGTTCATACGCGCCGTTATAACTTATAACTTTTTGGCGGCGTTTTGATAATCAAACGCCGCTATAGATCTTCACATGTTGTGGCGTTTTTTTTAAAGAAACGACATGAACTATTGCGGCGCTGATTTTAGCAGCAATTTTTGCGGCGTTTTCTTTAGCGCTAGAAAAATTTTTAACAACGCTTAAAAATACCGCTATAAGACTAAAAAACGCCGCTAAAGACTTGTTTTACTGTATTAGAATATGCTCATCTGGGGGTGGAATGAATGGAACGGACTATCATTCCCTTTCCTTCAAAGACTCATTTTTTACACTCTTCCAAACTAGTTAAAGAAAAGGCTTTTAATAAATTAGGAACAAAGACCCAACTAGTTAGGGGTGAGCAAAACTCGACTCAACTCAAAAATATTAAATTTTTCGACTCGACTCAATGCGAAAAACTCGACTCTTCTTGATTCGACTCGAAATTTTATAAATTCAACTCGATTTGAAAAAATTTCAAATAAAGTTTGAGTTGTAAAATAGAAATTTGAAAAACTCAAAATTTTTAATAATTACTGAATTTATTTTTAAGTTCGAGTCGAGTCCCTCAATTTTTCCTGATATATATACCGATATAAAATAATATGAATAAATATATGCCACATATTCAAAAAAACATATATGCATATATAATATAATTAGAGAAAGTCGTTTAAATTGAAATCAAACCGTACTATAACATGATGAATAATTACAATTAAATTTGTATAGGAACTCGAAAACTCGACTCAACTCGTATCTCATAAACTCGAATCAAATAAAAAAATTCAAATAAACTTTAAGTTGTAAATATGATGCGTCAACTCGAATAACTCAAAATTTTTTGACTCGACTCGATTCGATTGAACGCTCACCCCTACACTTAGTTATCAAAGGTTTGCAATTAAGTAAAATTTATGACATAATGAATTACAAGGAGTTTTCTTTTCCTTTTTTAATCATTGATTGGTTACATTCGATAGACATTCCCTTTCCCTTCAAAAACCCATTTTTCCTAGGGATGACAAAATTACCCGTCCCCGACTCGGTGTGCCCCGACCCGATCGAGTTTTTTCTTTTGATTTTCGGGGATCAGGGCGGGGTGGGTATTTAAAAATGTAAAGTCGGGGCAGGGCGGGTTCGTGTATGATATGAAAATTTCCCGTCCCGTCCCGCCCCGGTATTTTTTATTATTTTTATTTACTTTTATTATATTTATAAAAATACCACTATATATAAATACTTTTAGGAGTTTCAAGCTATTTTTTTAGTTTGTGTTTATCGTAAATTTTTGTTAGATATTGTTCGAATTTGAACATATCCGATTCTAAAAGTCAATGGTCGAGTTTATTTTTTAAAATATGTATTTTTTTCTTCATATGAGTAATTTAATTGGTTTTATTTTATTTTTTATATAGTTTAAAGTCTGTGAAATTTATATTTTATAAATATAATGGTCGTTCGATCGAATGTAACATTTATCGTCGACGAAATTTAATATATTTTTTTACATTTTCGGGTCGAATTGGGTCGGGGTTGAGTTTAGGGTTTATAAATCGAGGCAGGGCGGGGTCGGGTTTTTGGATTAATATATCGGGGCGGGTTCGGGGCGACCAAAAACCCGCCTTGTCCCGCCCCGTTGCCGTCTCTAATTTTTCCATCCTTCCAAACAAAAGAAGAAAAAAATATTTATACATGAAAACTTTTTTTACATTTCTTTTCAATTTTTTCTATTCTCAAACCAACTCTTCTGCTATTCGTTACACTTTAAGCTTCAAATTTCAACATATTTTATTCTCAAAATGAAATAATTACGATTTAGTTCATATGTTTTCAAAAGTTATTAAAATAATTAATAACACATATCAGTATATATGATTAGTGATATATATCGGTTTATGACGTTTACTTTAAAATTTTCCTGTAGAAATTACGGATCCGTTAGAATGCATATTATAGATTTAGAAATATTTAAATATGTATTTAGCTCTTGAATTTGTTGATTTGATATTTAAAGATATTTTATTTTTATTTTATAAATAAATTTTTATTTAGTTAACTTTTTTGGTATCAGACATTATTATTGCTAAATTCAAAACACGTGAAATTTGATAATTCGTCTTAATGTTAATAAAAGTATAGGAATTATTATGATTTAAAATTTATTTTAAAATTTCTAATGAAAATTATATCCTAAAGCATTCAAATACTTAATTTTTAATAAAATAAAAACAAAAAATATAAATATCATTAAAAATTCTAAATTTTGTAAAAGTATATGTTATTTTATAAATTGAAATATTTTAATTTGAAAGTAATAAAATAACTTTGAAAAATTATATATATATATATATATATTCTTAAATATTTATGAATTTTTGGATGATGATATGTGTAACGGACCGGTTTCTTCCAAGTCAACAGAGGATGTTGACCCGGGTTTGGGATTGGAGGGCTGAGTTTGGATGTGGTCTTTTGGGGCCTTGGTTATTGGTTTGGACTTGAAAGTGACCTTTATGGATGAAATGTCTTAGATAGAGGGCTTGGGAAGTAATTTCCCCATGAGTGGGCTGACCACTTTTGAATACTTGTCTCCTAATGGATACAAGTCTGCCCATTTACATCATCCACCATAACTCATCTTTATCCTCCCAAAAAGATCTAATTCTCAAGCAAGAACCCATAGAAATTTCAAGGTAAAGGTCCAAACTTTGTCATCAAATCTTACCATTCGAGATTCAAGGTTTGAGTCTGTTGTTCTTTTCATCATGATCTACTGTTTGAGGTAGAAATAGTTGTATATGGTGGTAAGATGGGAAAAAGGGTTTTGAATGGGGGTTTTGGTTTGGGGGTGTTTTAGGATGAAATGATAGCTTAAATCTCGTTTCTAAGCTCTTTTTAATCTTTTAAGAGTTTAACAATTTGTTTTACACTTGTTGATTAGTGAAAGACGTGGCAGAGCCATCCCACACCAAGGAGAAGGAAAAGGAGAAGAAGTGAAGATAAGCTTGTTGGAAAGAAGACTCCGAGATTTTGAGCAATATTTGTACACCTATGACACCAATATGCTTCATGTTTTTCATAAATATCATTGATTTGCATTGTTTAAGCTTTTGGGTGTTAAGAGCTTGAATATGGATGTTAATCGTGAAATATGGATTTTGGGTTAAAACCCTGTAAAAATGGTAGTAAACCATCCTAATAATCTCCCATAAGATGTAGGATCGTGTTGGGGGGTTAAGGCTTCATTTTGGGGGCTTGGAAAGTGATTTTTTGAGCCTTGGAAGCCATTTTTTGGCTTCGATATCGGTACGTGAGGAGCTATACCGATACCCTATGTTCTGTGGGATGAACACAGGCAAAATTTAGAGGGAGCATCGTTACAGGATAGAGCTGTATCGATTCTCCTTGAACCATTGAAATTTCAGTATCTAAAATTAGTATCGGTATGCTTGGAGCCATATCGATATCGAGGGAGTATCAGTACACGGTCCTCGTGTATCGATACGGGGTCAACGGTCAATCCCCTGTCATATGAAGCTGAGTACCAGTACGCGTAGGTTGGGTATCGGTACCTAAAGAGGCGTATCGATGCATATTGTTGGGTATCGAGACCCATTGGGCAATCTGCCCAAAAATGTTGATTTTCTACTGAAAGGTTGAAAAATTATACCGTTCAATCCAATAGCCCCCAAATGGCCTAGAATGAGTTGTAAAATATGAGAACTCGGTAATTGTCTTGTGTGACTTATATGTTGATAGCAACCGTATGATGGCATGGATGTGTAATGATGTTGTGTGCCATATAGGCACTTGTTTGATATGGGATCCGGATACCCGAGAAATTATACTGCAAAAATATTTCTTTCTCCTCGTGCACTTGATGTCTAGGTGATCCCGAGTGACGCGCGTTACTCGATGGCTAGGCAATTTTGAGTATGCATTATTTTCCCTATCTGATGTCTAGGTGATCCTGGATAGAAGATCATGTTCATACCTGATGCCTAGGTGAATCCAGGTATGTAACGAGGGTAAGTACTTGATGTCTAGGTGATCTCGAGTACAGGTACGACTATCCTGATGACTAAGTGATTCCGGGCTAAACAGGTTTGTCTCCTTGTAGGGAGAATGTATGATTTGCTTATTTATTCATGTTAAATGCTCATTGCTTATCTTGCATGCTTACCTTTATGAATATCATGAATTTTTGTAGAGTAGACATGTAGCACTGAGCTTTGTTAGCTCAGCATGCGGATGCGTTGTGCGTAGGTTGACAAGTCACTCTTTGGAGGAGCATATCGACAAGGATTTTCCCAGCACCGAATCAACTTGAGTACAATACCTTAATTTTAGTTGTAGGACCTTATTGTATTTGGACTGTAACTCTATTTATACTTTATTTTGATATACGATGTTTAAATCGTACGGTGCTCTATTTATATTTTAGATTTGAAATGATTATGAAACTTATTTAAATGGGTTATTTTAAATGTTGTTTTTGGCTAAGCTTGGGAATTAAAAATCAACAAATTTTTATGGGTCGGTTAGAGGTAACCCGAATGTAGCATCTTAGATTCGGTGGGATCGGGGTGTTATATTTAGTGGTATTAAAGCCTAGGTTTTACTGGTTTTAAAAAATCCTTGGGGTATATAGAAGTTTTTGTAAGGTGTCTAGTAGATACAAGCCCTAAAGTTAAGATTTTACTCCTCAAAGACTGGGAATCTGGTGTGTTTCTTATTTTTTCCTTTGATTTCAAAATTCGTTATACCACGTAGTGCGGACCGTGGTAACAATGGTCGTGATATCATGCACCTCTAGAGGACGATTATGAGGATAAGTACGCCGAGATATAGAAGAGGATGATGCCGGAGAGGATAATGTTGTCTACTTCTAGAACTTGAATAGCTTTTTTCGTCATCTTGTTAGGGCTTTCTCGAAGCCTTCTAGTGTACTAAGAGAAACCTTTGTAGAGAGGATCTACCGATATAGGGTTAAAAATTTATGTGGCATGGATGATTACAATCCAATTGATATGGATCAGTGGCTGCGAGATGTTCAATTGGCTTTCAGACAGATACAATGTAGACCAAATGACATACTTGATTGCATTACCTCCATTCTAAAGGGTAATGCTAGAAAGTGGTGAGAGACAGTGAAAATGAGATTACACCTCGCACTACTCACTTATGAGTACTTCTTGAAGGAGTTTAAGAATAAATACGTTGGGGAAGTTCAAATGGATGTTTTGAGATACCAACTCTCTCACTTGGAACAAAAGAACCATTCAATGTTCGAGTATTAGCAAGAGTTCTTACAACTAAGTAGATTTACTCCCGAGTTGGTTGTAACTGAAGAGATGAGATATAAGAGGTTTTGTCGGGACCTAAAACTTGAGTTGTAGATGTATATGACTGCTGATCCATACAAGATATTTACAAAGTTAGCCAACAACGTCAAATCCCTTGAGCAGGTTAAGAGTTTGATTCCGGGACATCTAGGAGGGTCCCAAGATCAGTTCAAGACTTATGAGACTGGGGGTTCGTCTCAAAGTTCAAGCAAGAGATCTAGAGATTCCAGAGATTCAAATAGAAACAACAGAAATCGGTTTCAAAGGTTCGACCAGGGTCCAGATTGGGTTACTGTAGAGGACACCTGGCGTCTTCATCATAGGCTAGTGGAAGAAATTTATTAGGATTGGTGGCTCGATATTTGTGTGAGTGATGAGGATAGCACCACTTCGACGAGTGCTACAGAATGTCTAAGACCTGCTATAGATATAGATCCCCAGATCATTTCATCAAAGATTATCCTCATGCTTCTTATAACGCTATATCCAGTCTCTAGTCTCATCAGTTAGGATAGAGAGGCCAAGGTTTTAATAGAGGATGATCAATATCTATGTCAAAACAGAGGACTGGAAGCACCAAAAGTTTCACTACTAGGGCTCTAGCGAGACAATATGATATGAAGGCTAAGATGATTGTGAGGCTACAGATGTAATTTCAAGTACCTTCACTCTATTCTCTTTTCATTTTATTGCTTTGGTGGGCTCTGGATCCACCCTTTCATACATTCATAGTGAGATTTTCCAAGGGAGGAGGATTATAGCAACAGATTTAAAAGTTAGGGTTTGCATGACTAGTCCTATATGGTTTGATGTCTTGGTAGACAAAGTGTATCGTGTTCGGTCAAAATTTAATGGCATGTGTTTATGGCAAATTTGATAGAGTTGCCTTTTTTAAGAGTTTGGCATGATCTTGGGTATGAATTGGTTATTTGAACATGATGCTAGCTTAAGGTATCGGGCAAAGAGTTTGACACTTTGCGGGTTCGGTGGGGAAATGTTGCTCATTGAAGGCGAAAAGAATCATTATCTTTCCAAAATAATCTGAGCCATGTCAGCCCAAAACATACTGCTTCAGGGTTATGATGCTTTTTTTAGCTCACGTTGTAGACGCAAAGATTCTTTGTCCCACATCTGAGACTCTTCAAATTGTATGGATTTGATGGGGTTACCCTTTCAAGAATTCGACATGATCTTGGGTATGGATTGGTTATTTGAGCATGATGCTAGCTTAAGGTGTCGGGCAAAGAGCTTGACACTTTGTGGGTTCGGTTGGGAAAGGCTGCTCATGAAAAGCAAAAGAAATCATTGTCTTTCTAATATGATCTCAACCATGTTAGCCCGAGACATACTGCTTTAGGGTTGTGATATTTTCTTATCTCACGTGGTAGATATGAGGATTCCTTGTCCCAGGCCTGAGAGTCTTCAAACTGTACGTGAATTCATTTATGTTTTTTCAGAAGAATTGCCAGGGTTATCTCTCTACCGAGAGCTAGAGTTTAGGATCAAAGTGTTATCGGAGGTAGCACCAGTTAACATTGCGCCATATAGTATGGCACCGACTAAAGTTAGATAATTAAATAATCAACTTCATAAATTGTTAGAATAAGGGTTCATCTGATCGAGTATTTTGCCTTGGGGTGCCCATGTTCTATTTGTGAAGAAGAAAGATGGGTCTATGAGGTTGTGCATAGACTATTACCAGCTAAACAATGTGACACTAAATAATTGTTATCTTCTTCCTAGGATCGATGATTTGTTTGATCAGTTAAAGGGTGCTCGTGTGTTTTCTAAGATCGACTTGAGGTTGGGGTATTATCAATTGAAGGTTAAAGACAAATACGATCACAAGACTACTTTTCAAACTCATTATGGCCACTATGAGTTTCTAGTGATGCCGTTTGGCCTCACAAATACCCTATCAGCATTAATAGATTTGATGAACATAATCTTTCAGCCCTTTTAGGATCAGTTTGTAGTTGTATTTATCAACGACATATTGGTGTATTCTGGCTTATATGAGAAACACGATTATCATCTTCACAATATGCTTTAGAGCCTTCGAGAAAAGGCATTATTTGCTAAGTTCAACAAGTGTGAGTTTTGGTTGTCTTCTATGGCCTTTTTAGGCCACATTGTTTCAGCAGAAGGGATCCATGTAGACCCTTAGAAAATCCAGGTTGTGGTTGATTGAAAACCATCGAGAAATGTTTTAGAGGTTTATAGTTTCCTTGGTTTGGCGAGTTACTACTGACGCTTTGTTAAGGGGTTCTCTATCATAGCAGCCTTTATGACTAAATTGCTTCAGAAAAAAGTTTCTTTCGAGTGGAACGAGAAGAGACAACATATTTTTGACCAGCTAAAGGCTTACTTGACAGAGGCACCAGTTCTGATCCAATCAAAATCGGGTAAGGATTTTGTGGTTTTCAATGACGCGTCCTTAAATGAACTTGGTTGCGTTCTTATGCAAGAAGGAAAGGTTATGGCTTATGTCTCGAGACAACTCAAGGTACATGAGCATTATTTATATGGTGAAAAGTGTTACATCTGTACCGACCACAAGAGCTTGAAGTACCTGCTCACACAAAAAGAGTTGAATCTAATGCAACGACGATGGATTGAGCTACTCAAGTATTATGATTGTGTGATTGAGTATCATCCCAGAAAGGCTAACATAGTTGTAGACGCGTAGAACCGAAAGTTAATGGTTAATTTGAAGGTCATGTTTGCCCGTTTGAGGATGACCGATGATGGTAGCCTTTTAGCTAAACTTCATGTAGAACCAGCCTTAGTATAAGAGATTAAGAAGACTCAACACTAGATGAGGATCTAGTTTCCAAGTTTGAGATGATGCAACATGGCGAAACAACCGAGTTTTGTTGATGAGACAAGATCTTGTACTTCCATGACCGCTTGCATTTTTCGGCCATTGATGGGTTGAGAGATCAGATTCTCAAGGAGGGCTATAGTAATCCTTGGTCGATTCACCCAAGCAGCAACAAGATGTATCAAGATTTATGGCTATTCTATTAGTGGTCAAAGATGAAAAGGGACGTCTCGGAGTTTGTAACCAAATGTTTGGCTTGTCAACAAGTTAAGGTCGAACACCAAGTTTCTTTAGGAATACTGCAGAAGATTCAGATTCCACAGTAGAAGTGGGATTGAGTGACAATGGATTTTATGACTGGTTTACCTTTGACAAAAGGCAAACATAATGCAATTTGGGTCATTGTAGACAGATTGACCGAGACCGCCCACTTTTTGCTGGTGTGAATGGATTACTCTTTAAAAAGTTGGCCAAGTTATGCATTAGGGAGATTGTGAGACTTCATGGGGTGCCGTCATTGATCATCTCTGATAGAGACTCGAGGTTTACTTCCAGGTTCTGAAAGAAGTTACACGGAGAGTTGGGCACCAGATTGCATTTCAGTATTGCTTTCCACCCTCAGACCGATGGTCATTCTAAGAGGGTTATACAGATTCTTAAAGATATGCTCCGATGTTGCATCATTGATTTTGAGGGTAGTTGGGAAGAACATCTTCTATTGGTCTAATTCGCTTACAACAACAACTTTTAGCCGAGCATCCATATGGCTCCTTTTGAGGCGTTGTATGGGCGTAAGTGTAGGACCTTTTGTGTTAGGCCGAGTTGAACGAAAGGCGGATAATGGGTTTAGAATTTATCAAGCAGACTAAAGAGAAAGTTCAGGTAATCAAAGATATATTGCAAGCCATATTCGATCGACAAAGGGCTTATGCGGATTCACATCGTAAGCACGTTGAGTACGAGGTTGGTGACAAGGAGGCACTTGTTTGATATGGGATTCGGATACCGGAAAATTGTATTGCAATAATATTCATTTTTCCTCGCGCACTTGATGTCTAGGTGATCCCAAGAGACGCGCGCTACTCGATGGCTAAGTGATTCCGAGTATGCATTATTTTCCCTATCTGATGTCTAGGTGTCCAGTAGATGATCCCGTTCATACCTGATGCCTAGGTGATTCTGGGTATGTAACGAGAGTAAGTACTCGATGTCTAGGTGATCCCGACTACACATATGGCTAGCCTGATGACTAAGAGATTCCAGGCTAAATAGGTTTGTCTCCTTGTGGGGAGAATGTATGATTTGCTTACTTATTCATGCTATATGTTCATTTCTTATCTTGCATGCTTACCTTTATGAATATCATGAAGTTTTATAGAGCAGGCATGTACCACTGAGCTTTGTTAGCTTAGCATGCGGATGTGTTGTTTTTTCGTGCGTAGGTTGATAGGTCACTCTTTGGAGGAGTACATCGGCAAGGATTTCCCCCAACACCGAATCAAATCGAGTACAACACCTTAATTTTAGTTGTAGGGCTATGTATCTATAGGACCTTATTGTATTTAGTTTGTAATTCTATTTTTACTTTATTTTGATATACGGTGTTTTATATTTTGGATTTGAAATGATTATGAAACTTATTTAAATGTCTTGTTTTAAATGTTGTTTTTAGCTAAGCTTGGGAATTAAAAAGCAACGAATTTTTATGGGTCGGGTTAGAGGTAACTCGAATGTAGCGTCTCAGATCTAGTGATATCATGGTGTTACAGTATGATTAATATAATGTGTCACAATCTCATAGTGTCAAACGTTCAAGATTTAACAAGGTTAACGTCAAGTACCATAATAGTTGATGGAAGGAGAGTACATATAAAATTTTTTTAGATACCAAAATTGAAGAAGTGAACAAGTTCAAAAAGCCAAATTCATATTTAAAGCCTTGGAGATAATATTATATTTTATCACAAAGTAAGCGAAGTTATTTAAACGAATACATTATTTGAAACTTATTTAGTAAGTGATTATGAGTGATAAAAGATTTTTATATGAATTCATTAATTTCATGTTTGAATCTTAAACAATAATTTTTTTCTTTTATTTTAAGATAAAATAAGAGTGTAAGTATGCAAAAGCTCCTCAAATAATATCAATTATCATTTAAAACAATAATTTAATCATTACATGAGTTAATACTCGATGACATTAACTTTGCTTAAGGTTTTATGCAAGTATAAATTTAAATTTATATATTTATTTGTTATTGATATCAAAGGATCCTATATGAATAGTAATATTAATCTACACTTATTCAAAACTCGAATCCATATTATATATGCATATGTCACATGTAATGTATTCTAATGTTAGAATCTGTTTTACCATTGTTGTTTTTTTATTCGAATGTTCATTATTTTATTTTACACGCTAAATTCGAATTAAATTTGTTATACCCAAATTTACAGTCTCTGCACAATTTCATAAATACCCTCTGACTCCTTCATATCTGGTGAACACAGAGATGGTCCACGACAACTACCTCTCTAAAGGAATACCCCTCTGAAGACTAATATTTTCGTAGGTTACCCGAGGATAAGACATAGTCAGACACCTCTGTACGGTATTTATGTGGCCAATATGCATGATCTAAATACTCGAAAGTTGAACTTATTTCTACCAGCTCATCTATAGGCCATCACTAGACCTGTCGCTATTCTATCTCTGCACAATTTCTTTTAAAGCACGTATTTAGCTTTTATGTTTAATATATAATTGAAATTACTTATCGGCTAAAATTATTTAAATATATGAAATAAATTAAAATATTTAAAGAGTATGTTTAAAAAATTATTGAATAATTTGATTTAAATATAAAATGTTATAATTACAGAAGCATGTCATGATTATTTCATTAAGCGTAAGGTTTCTTAGGATTATAAGAGCCTATAATAATTATTTTAGTAATTACTGTATAATGTCCGAAACCCTAAACTTATCTAATAAATATTATTATTTTAACAATTATATCATTAAGCATAGCATATTAATTAATATGATGAAAGAATTAGGGAAAGTGCAATCTTTTAAAGATTGAAACAATATATATTTTCATTGCTTCCCTAAAAAAATGTACAATCCTCATTTCTTTTTTCTTTCTATTGTATCTTCCCCTATAATGGAAAAAAAAGAAGCTCCTAAATTACTATAAAAAAAAAAAAAAACAAGAAAATAAACTAGTGTACATCTTTGCGGTTATAACCATAGTACGATAAATACCATTTAACAAAATTTTTCAACCCGGTTTGCAAATCGGTCGTCGGCATATACCCGAATTTTCTTTGGGCTAAACTAATGTTCGCATGAGTGAACGGAACGTCACCGTTTCCGGGCATCTCCACAATCTTCCTCTTGGCTTTCATCCTCAAAAGTTTCTCCAAAATATTCACCATCGTCGGCACCTTAACCGGCGATGTATTCCCCAGATTAAAGTTTCTGTACGGTGCTGGGCCCCGTTTCTTCCCACCCGACCCGGTACTTTCACCGGACGTATCCAACGATCCCAAACAACCTTTCACGATATCATCAATGTAAGTAAAATCTCGTGCCAAATCTGCCTTATTCTTTCCCCTATATATCGTGATTGGCTTCCCTTGTAAAATATTTCTCGTGAACGAAAAATACGCCATATCGGGTCTTCCCCATGGACCATAAACGGTAAAAAATCTTAACCCGGTTATGGAAAGACCGTAGATGTGATTATATGTGTGGGTAATTTCTTCGCCTGCCTTTTTCGTGGCGGCTTATAAGCTTGCCGGTCGGTCGGTCCGGTCTGATTCCGAGAAAGGGACATTTTCGTTTAACCCGTAAACCGAACTTGAAGATGCCCACACAATAGCCGGCTGGGGATCAGCCGACTTGCAGATTTCAAGAAGGTTAACGAGGCCGGCTATGTTGCTATGAACGTAAGAGTTAGGATTTTCCATGGCGTACCTGACTCCGGCTTGAGCCGCCAAATGCAAGACGTGAGTAAAAGCTACCACGTCGAAAAGCTTAGCCAATAGCCCGGCGTCATTCAAATCACCTTCCACTACCAAAATGCCTTGGCTGTCCAGCAACGATTCCCTGGCCTTTTTCAACGAAGGATCGTAATAGTTATTGAAGTTGTCGAGCCCTAAGACGCCGTCACCGCGTTTCTTGAGGGCAAGGGAAACGTGGGAACCGACGAAGCCCGCCGCTCCGGTCACCAGAACGGACATGCCACCGGGGCGTTGGATTTGAGCGGAGTTACGAATTTGTTTCTCCCATTGGATTCCACCCCAGGAAGCGGTGAAATAACGGTTACCGGAGTCAACGAAACTCTGAAAGCTCAAATACGACGCCGTCAATGCGATCAAGAACAAAGCCCATAAAAACATGGTGCTGGTGGAAGCGAAACAACGTTGAAACTGACGGTTGAAATTGTGGGCTCTCTCGATCTTAAACTTCCCTGGCGTCGATGGGAACATCTCATCTTCCAGGGATGGCATTTTTGCTATAATTCTCTAATTCCCAATTTTATCTGTTTGTTTTTTCTCTGAAAATGAATTCTTCTGATTGGGAATTACGGGATGAGCAGAGGTGAAGGAAAGGGATAGAAAGAAAATTGGTTAGTCATAAATGGAAATGGAAATGGAAATGGAAATGGAAATGGAGGGAGGAAATAAATAAGAAAAGCAGAAGAAAAAGCAGAGGGGCGAGCTTTAATTATTCCTAGACCTGTCAAATGAGGAGAGAAAGTTTATATATAGTGGGTTAAATTTGGGTTTTTGGTTTAGGTTAATATTGGCTCAAAAATATATATATTTAAAGGTAAAACTTTGAGTGTATTTACATTATAAAAATTAAATCTTAAATTTCTAATCCTAACCCTAAAAAATTAAACTCTAAACCTTAAACTCTATACACTAAATTCTAAAACTAACCTTAAATTTTAAATTATACAACCTAAACCCCTAAACTTTAAACCCTAAATTAAAACTCAAACCCCTAAAACTAAAAGGCACGTGTAAACTAATATTTACACAACTTTTATATTAAAGTTTTTTTTTCATATTTTTAATTTGAATAACTATTTTTATTATTATGCAAGTCATTGATATATGTATGAGTTTGAAAAGTTATGTATCTTCATTAACATTATTAATTGATTATAAAATAATTGTTTTATAATTAATTCTCGTTAAACTGATGAAATGGTATCTATATTTTTTATGGTGGTATGAATGAACATGCATGTTATGAAAATTTTACATATTTTTCAATTTTTTTTTTAATTATGACCCTAACGTAACTTTTCAAACGTCAATGTAAAACATCTTTAACCCTTGAACAAAAGAATTTAAGGAGTTTCTTCATTGTTTTTGTCATATTTGTGAAAACTAGATTTTTAAAAATATTTATTTTAAAATTTCATAGGTAAAAGTAATAAATCTTATTGAACATGAGTTCAATCCTTAGATAAGTGACTTTTATTTGTTTTATTTGAAAATTATACAAAATTATTTGAAAATGATAAAAACACTAGTATAACAATATTTATTATTATTTAACGAAAATGACATTTTAATGTTTTTTAAATGAATCGTTTAGAGACTTCATAAATAATAATACCAATGAAAATTTAACAGAATGACTACCTTTAAAGTTTGTAATTTGTAATTGGGATATGTTTCAAAGTTTGAGAATTAATATAAAATTTGACCAAAGTTTAAGATCATATTTATACTAGGCTTAAATGAAAAATGACCTTAAACTATGTCTTTTGTCTGTTTTTAGCCCTTAAATTATTTTTGGTCAAAATAAGTCCTTAAACTATTATTTTCGGTCACTTCAAGTCCTTAAACTATTTTTTGATCAAAATAAGTACCTAAACTATAGATTGGTCAAAAAATTTGTGATGTGTCAACATCTTATAGGTTGAAATAATTTTTTTGACTTAGATAACTAACAGACTTAAAGTGACCAGAAATGATAGTTTAGAGACTTATTTTGACTAAAAAATAATTTAAGGGCTAAAAATAAACAAAAGATATAATTTAGAGGTTGATTTTTCATTTAAGCCTTTATACTATTAACCCTATAAGTTATGGTTTATAAGTTACACAATGACCCATTAAATTTATATTTTATTAATTGTAATATTTGGTATAAATGACATATATCAATATACTCTCATTTTTTAATAGTATTAAGGTGATTAAAAGGTAGTATATGTTTATAGATATTCTTAATTAACTCTTTAACAATGCAAACACAACTCGCAAACAAAACGATTTGAACACGAGTCTCCTTGCAGGGACAGTCAGGATTTGAGGTTGAGAACAAAACATAAATGTTTAAAAGTGGGGGCAAATTCATAAATAAACTAATTTAAAAAAATTATATAGGGGGACAAAGGTAAAAAAAAAATTCTGCCATGTAGCTCCGGCTCTCCTAGGATGAACATCCTCCTCTTTTCCACATAAACTACTTATTGGGTTCTACACTCTCATTTCTTTAGAAAAACGATATTCTAAATGAATTAAATCTGTCTTTTATTAATTTACATATAACATAGAATTAGATACTATATTCATATATTTTTTCATTATTATTTAATTCGTACCTCATTTTAGAAGTGGTCCTTAAATAGACAGTAAAACTAAAGCAACTGAAGGATTTAAAGACTAGTATTTAACCAACACTTCTGCTGTTGTTACATTTTTAAATGTTATTGAATTGCACGAGGAACTTTCAACATTATTGTGTACACTCAACCACAAATTTGACATTTACATATTCTATCTTTACAACTGATGCATGCACCATATAATCAACCACATATACTTTTTTTTATGATTCAACCGTATAATTTAATGTCAAGCTTCTACTACTAGCTAGGTTGGCCCCCGCAATGTCCATCTCCAATATTGTTATTTTAATCTTAAACATCTCAACTTCGTATAGTAATGATCTACATGATATCATGTTGGCATAAAATGGAGCACTTTAGGTTTGTTCCAAATCATGTTAGACACGATTAATCACAAGAATTTTATTTATTTGGACTCCCAATCTTCTCTTATCTTCCCTCAATGAACTTGGGTTCGAACCTCTCAATTCTCTTTTTTACTTTCTTTAATTTTCATCTAGAAGATAACCTTTAATACAAATTGTTGAATACTTTTATAAAAAAAAAAGCATTTTGCTCGGTGGTTGGAGTTGCTCCACCCCTAATATTATAGGGATGACAAACGGGCGGGGCGGGTGCGGATGCCCCTTTCCCATACATATACCCACCTAAAATTTTCATACTCACCACCTACCCACTACCCATGGCGGGTACAATTTTTAAGTTCACACCTGCCCGTGCGGGTAAGTTCTTAAATCCATCCCCACACCCACTACTCAACTGGATACCTACAACCCAACTCGCACCCGCACATGCCCACTTGTACCCTCCCATACCTGCCTGACAAGCAGCCACAATATCGAATTATGTAAAAACAAACCATAGACTTTTGTAAAGAAGAGTAAAAATTCACATACTTTATTGATTGATCAAGTGCATATATATAATATATTTACACCGATATAAATTTAACTAAAACTAACTAACTAGCTATAGCTAATTTAACTAAAGCACATTTACACCGACACAAATTCTACTTTACAACCTGATTAATTGAAGCTCGATCATAAACCATCATTTTTACAAACTAAATTAATTGAGTTTAAAGTCTACAAAAATAAAGGATTAATATAGATTTTAAAACAAACCAAGGTCTTCATACATAAAGGCTTAAGGATATAAAAACCCTTGAACTTTTGAAAAAAATCAATTAAGCCCTTAAAATTTTTTTGCACTCAATTAAGCCCTTTGATCAATTTTGACCATTAAATCTTGTCATTTTTTGGATCTGTTGGTGCAGTGCATCGTAAAACAATATTTCCACTTGACATTTTTAGATTTTTTTTATTTTATTTAAAGAATTCTTTAAAAGTTCTAAAAAATTCTAAAAGACTTATAAAATTTATAAAAAAAAAATTTGAAAAAAAAATTGTAAATGCAACATGATGGAACTGTAGTGTATCACGTGCCAGTAATATCTAAAGAAAAAAACTGTCAAGATTTAATGGTCAAAATTGGTCAAAGGGATTAATTGGTTAAATTTTTTTGGTTCAAGAGCTTAATTGGGTGCAAAAAAAGTTCAAGGGCTTAATTGATTTTCCCCCCAAAAGTTCAAGGGCTTTTTACACGCTTAAGCCGTACGTAAAATACCATAATAAATGGCATAATGAAAGTCTACGAACATAAATGGTCCAAATTTCATATGGTGGGTAGTTAGTGGGCGAGCAGATGTGGGGCATGCGGATACGGTGCGGGTAAGGTCTCAAATCCATCACCTACCCACTACCCACAGCTTGTATGACTTTTCACATCCACACTCGCCCAGTACCCACCAAACTCATACCCAGTTGGAGCGGGTGCGATGCGAAATCCGCAAAACTGTACCCATCTGCCATCTGTAATCCTATACAATCCTAGTTTGAATCCTGTTGGAGCCACTTTGGTTTCATAATTTTTCATCGAATCAAATAGTCGACATGTGACACCATCAAATTGGAAGATTAAATTTATTGATTAAATTAAAATTATGATAGAATGTATGAGTAACGAGAAAAAAATGTGTAACTATACAAAGTTACTTAACTGCAACATCAGCAATTCTATTAAAAGTAATGGTCAATAGCTTGATTGAAACTCTTTTGATAGTTTAGTGGTCTAATTAAAAAAAATTATAGCTCATGGTCAAAATAGAATCAGGCGTATTGTTTAGTGGTCTTGGAGGCAATTCACCCTTTAAACTTATCTTTTGTTATTATATTACAACTAAATAAAAGTTTTGAATAGATAAAATGTAATGAATATCAAATAAATCTTTATATTCATTTTAAATTGCACTTTCCTTGCAATCAAAACTATTTTTATGGAACAAGTATCTCAATAGAAAAGTGAATGATGTTCATCCTAAGAGACTTGAGTTTAATAATAATGTCTGCAAGGTGTATGCGGATCATCAAAGGGTTAAAAATATATATGAACATATACTACTTTATAAGCATCTTTAAACTATTAAAAACTATTTTTTATGAATAAACGATATATTATTATTTTAAAATATTTTTACTTAAACATAATCTTTTATTATATTTGTAATTTAACTATTGAGTTGCACATTATATTCCATCTTTATATCGTAATTTAAAGTATGCACATTTATTGATAAGTAAAATCTTTATTTTAAAATTATTTCTTACTTGAATATACGAAAACATTTTTATCATTACATTAAAAATATTTTTTGACTGAATCAATTCTAATAAGATTTTGAATTACAATCAATTATAATTTTTTTATAATATGTATGTCCGTCTTACAGTTCATGTTTAGAATTTGAATTTTTTTTGGTAATATGCATGTCTGTCTTACGGTCCATGTTCAGGGTGTGAGGTTGACCCTCTCAACAATATTATCTCTAATGTGCCTTATAAATGCACCAAACACTTATTGGTTACACTCAACTGTAATTTAAACTATTTTTTATTATTATATTACAACAAAATATAAAATTTGAACAGATAAAAAGCCCAATAGATATTGAAATACACTTTATATTATCTTTGAATTAAACTTACATTGTAATTTAAGCCATTCAAATTTATAAAATAAGAACCCACCATGTGGTCTTAGTGGAAAAACGAATTAGGAGACCCGAGTTCAAATCGCTTTGTTTGCAAGGTGTATGTGCATTGTCAAAGGGTTAAGAATGTGTATACTACCTTTTAATCACCTTAAGACAATTAAAAAATTATAAAATAAAGGGTAAACTACACCAAATGCTATTGAACTATGGCTCCTGACTCAAAAATGCCATCAAACTTCAAAAAACATCAAATCAAACACTGAACTTTAGTTTTTGACTCGAAAATGTCACTCTATCTTTAACTATTAACGTCTCGTTAACTCAAGAAGGCGTCGTTTTGGTGTGACTGTTTTGAAGACTATTTTTGGTAAAAACGATGTTTTGTTGGAGGAAAAATATTAAAACCATGAGCTTAGAGGGGTTTGACCCAAGACTTTCAAATACAAAGGATAAGCCTTAACCACTGAACCAACATAAAATTGTATAATATTTTACCACAAATATTATATATCTCAAACTACTTGATACTAATTCCAATTATTTTATGAAATAAATAATACTATAAATAATATTAATATATAAATAATATAAAATATATTATTTATGTATATAGATCAATATATAAATTAAAATGTATTGTTTTTATATATTATTTATAATATAAATGTATTATTTAAAAAACTTAACATATTCAAAAAAATAATATACTTATAATATAAATAATGTATAAATTTAAAAACCATAAAACATAAACCTTAAACCACAAAGTCCAAATCTCAAACCCTAAACTTTAGGGTTTTGGGTTTTTTATATATTATATATAAATTAAATATATTATTTTTATAAATATTTTTGGTTTTTTAAAAATAATATATTTATATTATAAGTAATATATAAAAAATATATAAATATATTATTTTTAAAAAAACCCTAAAATATTCATAAAAATAATATATAAAAACCCCTAAACCTTAACCCCAAATCCTAAGATTTAGGGTTAGGGTTAAGGGTTGGGGTTTAAGGTTTGTGGGTTAGTAGTTTAGGGTTTTTTATATATTATTTATAATATATATTATTTTTATGAACATTTTAAGTTTTTAAATAATATATTTTTATTATTTATATATATTAAATATATGCAAATAATATATTTTATATTATTTATATATTAATATTATTTATAATATTATTTATTTCATAAAATAATTTGAATTAATCTCAAGTAGTTTGAGATATATCATATTTGCGGTAAAATGTTACATACTTTCATGTTGGTTAAGTGGTTAAGGTTTAGCCCTTGTATTTAAAGGTTTTGGTTTTAAATCTCTCCAAAGGCATAGTTTTAATATTTTTTCCCAATAAAACGACGTCGTTTTGGCCTAAATTAGGCTTCAAAACAGCCGCACCAAAGCGACGCCGTTTTGAGTTAACGAGGACGTTAAGAGTTAACAACATAGTGACATTTTCGAGTCAAAACCTAAAGTTTAGTGTTAGATTTGAAGCTTTTTGAAGTTCAGTTGTATTTTCGAGTCAGAGGACATAGTTTAGTGGCATGTGGTGTAATTTACTCTAAAATAAAATTAATATCTTACAACAAAAGATGTTAAATTGTTTTCCTTATATGGAATAAAAAGACACTATTAAATAAATAAAAAATAACTAACCATACATTTTGTTTGTTGTAACCGTCGATATACGATTCATTGACTGGCTAATATGAATTATGTATATTACAAATTTCCATTATGAACATGACTCTCCCAATTCTGTTTGTTTCAATTGCAATGCCAAGATCCGCACTAACTTTTCTTAAAGAACATAATGTCTCATCCCTTTACACTCGTTCATAATTATTATTAATCATAAATTTACTAAGTTAAAAGTATGTGTATGTATTACAGATGTCCATGACCCTCCAAGCCTTTATGAACTTTAACTTTTCTTAAAGAATCTAATATTTCACCCCTTTAAACCAATTCATAATTAGTATTAATTATATATTTATTTAAATAGTGATTATTTTCTTTCATTAAATGAAATAAAACTATTAGAAAGTATAATATTGGCAGCCTAAAATCACACACCGAAACATAAAAATATTGATATCTATTAGCATTGGAACAAAATGGACAAAGCTAAAAGATAAAGAAAGTAAGAAATTGACTACGTTGCTCTAGAAACTTAAGAGACGGCTAGCAATTAAAACAAAGTTATTTAACCAAAATAAAACCCTAAAGATGAAGGACCAAAAAGGAAATGAATAAAGTTTTGATGCATCTCTGTGGCTGCTCTAAGATGTACAGTGGAGTTCCCACATTGTTGCAAGGAATAGAGCCAGATGACAAGTGATAAGAAACACCGCCATGGATACTAAAAACACCCCAAGTTTTGACCATTTGCTATGCAATGCCTTGACGTAGCCATCTTTACAGCTCTGGCAATTGTAGCACAAAGCATCCCTCTCGTTGCTCCATGCATCACAATCGGCGTTGCCCGATGAACCGGCATCTTTTTGCCAGAAAGTGGAATTCACATACTGCATGCGGCACTCTTCCGGGGGTATGCAACATCCCGACTTTACAAAACGACACATCAATGCATGATAATTGGTGTTAAACTTAAATGTTGAGTAAATTAAGTGAAATTGATTATGTACCTCCACAGGTGATAATTTCTTCTTATCGAAATTGTATGAATTGACCGGCACCGACGCGGCGGCTAAATCTTGAAAGACATGGACGTCGTAAATGCACCCTTTGATGTTGTTCCAGAGGCTGTCATCGTCGGTTTTCATTTTGAACCACAACGGCGACGCCGGGATCTTCCTGGATTCCAAGCTGTTGGCTCCGAGGAGGGCGAGACCGACTGTGAACATCAAAGTCAAGGGCACCACGACGACGACGATCCCCACCATCGGCAACCGGGTTCTCAAGAAGAGCGCGCCGTTGCAAATAAAGAACACGAAGACCAACCCGATGCTTATCCCGATCTGCAGACGGGGCAACTTGAAAAGCCACTCGCAGTCGTAGCTTTTCATGTAGAGCAACCAGGTGACTGAGGCGAGGATCGGAATAGAGAAAACGAAGGAGGCCAAAGATAAGATGCCGGTGACGTGTTTCACTCGTAAGAGTTTGAAGATGTTCTTCCTCGAACCCTGAGCTGGTTTGTTGTGTTCAGTATCCGGCATTGGTGGTGAATTTGCTTCGTCCGCCATTGAAGACTAGAAAGGAAAGATAGAGAGTCGGCTGAAGTATTGCTTCACGGTCACACAGTAGAGCTAAGCTAGTATAGTAGTGTTTAGTGTTTAGTGTTTAGTGTTTAGTGCAGGGCAAAGTATCTAGGAAAGTGATCGCCTGCCATGTTTTTTATGCAGAGATTTTGGGGACAATCCTGTGTGTCAAGTTTTTACCAAGTCTCGTTCTTTGCTATGGCTTAACCATCGGATTTCGTTGGAGAAAAAAACAGAAAGGAATTGAGAGATTTTAGGGAAAAAGTTAAAGAATCTGTTTTCTTTGCATATTTATATCAAAATCTCCATTTACCTAAACAATACCTATTGAGTTTTTAATAAATTAAAGATATTCCCAAATAAATTATTTTATCATTAATGTAAGAGTATCATATAGTTTAGTACAATATATTTGAAAATCCAATAATCTATTGTCACATTGATTAGAGTGTTATTTAATTCTCATGTTTTAGTATATGAGTCAATAATAAACTAAAGTTATTTGGTAAATTTTTAGTCACTTATTTATTTGGATATATATTATTTTTACTTAGTTTTTATATAATCTTTTGTAATATACATGCCCGTCTTACGATCTAAATTTGGGGTGCAAGGCTGTTAAACAATGTCGTCTCCAAAGTTTGAATTTGTGTCTTCTCTTTGAGAGTGCAATATGTTTTTACCGATGCACCCAACACTGGTTGGTTTTACACATCTTTTTAACTTCAAGCTTAAATTTATATAAATTCTTCTTTATGTTCTAACAAACTATTTAAAAACTCATGTAATAATTAAATATTTTTATATTATTACTTAGGTACCAAACGTAACATAAATGTGTTGAAATAGTAATACTATAAAAATTTATCAAACTATTTTAATTTTCATTAATTAATTTAATAAAATCCCATTTTTCATATATATATATATATATATATATATATATATATATATATATATATATATATATATATGAACAATGTTCTTGATAACAATTAGCAAACCTATGGTTGAATCATACAGATATGAAGCGAAGGATGTGAACCTTTTTTAATAAAAAAATTTCAAGTATTTCTAATCATATCAAAAAGAAAAATTACAATGAGCCGATTGAAGAATTATGCTTTTTGTACGTAATTTCTTATTTTAACTCATCTTCACTCTATTTTGCACCAGCTTGTTTCTTTAGCTTTTAACTTATAACATTAAACTTAATAAATTATTTAATTAATAGAATTAAGTAGGGATGGATTGAAGGTGCTAGGACAGTCGTACTTTTAAAAATATAAAATATTTTATAACTTATTTTTTTTATATTGATGATTTAATTTTATATTTTTAAAATTTTTAAATTCTCATATAATTTCACTAAGTATAAAAGTTTGCACTATAATAATAAAACTAGCGGACATTCTTAGACTTTTTTTTTGAATAGTCTAAAGGTGATTACAAGGTAGTATCTATTGGTACATATTCTTAACCCTTTGACAATATGTATACACCTTGTAGACAAAACGATTTGAACCCGTATTTCCTAAGTGTATACATTTGCTTAAACTCTTGTACTTATTAAAAACTCACATAAAAGTTCTGTTTTGTTCGAGTGATAAACATTTTAAAATACGTTGGATATACAAAATTCAGTTAAAATATAAAATAGAAATAAATTAGGCTTAAATATATATTTAGTATTTAAATTAAACATTTTCTCTCAAGTTGGTACTTAAAGAATTTTTACTCCTAATGGTACTTGAATTAAACACATTCTCTCGAATTGATATTAAAATTTATACGTTCTAGCAATTTGGTCATAACTCGAAACAAATCAATAAATTAAACCATCTATATTTAAAAATTCTATCAATTTTTTCTTTGTTATTCTCCTAAATTGTTTGTTATTCTCCAAGAAATGTTATATTACTTTCTTGGTATAATTAAAATTTAACAGTAACTTGTTGTTTTATTGTGTAATGCAATTATTCAAGCATTGTTTTAATTTGATAGACTCGCTTTGTTTGACAGTAATATTAAAAAATACTAAATTAATTTTAAACATGAAGGTTCAAATCTATTGAATTATTTCGAATTAGGATCAAAATGAAAGAATGTATAAATTTTGAGGACTAAAACTGCTAATAAGATGACTAAAACAGTAGATGAAATTAAAGTTTTTGTGCCAACTTAAAATAATTTTTTTTTATACAAACTGATTTAGGAGAAGACGCATAGTTTAGATACCAAAGAAATATTTAAGCCTATAAATTATTGCATGTATTTAAATATTAAATTAAATTGGATTTAACCACGTGGAACAGATCTGTTAAAAAGCGTGTACAGACTACAGAGCATGACAATAACAAACAATAAGAAGCAAACCCTTTCTTCTCATCAAACAAAAATAAAATATTAGTAATAGAGAACCAACAAAAACCCAGAAAACGATGACGTCCCGCCTGAGCAACAACCTACTTGGAATTCTCAACCTCGTAACGTTCCTCTTCTCGATCCCCATCCTCAGCGGCGGCGTCTGGCTCAGCCGGAAAGGCATAAACGAATGCGAAAAGTTCTTCGACAAGCCCATCATCATCGTCGGAGTCATCCTCATGATCGTCTCACTAGCGGGACTCACCGCCGCGTGCTACCGAGTGACGGCGCTGCTCTGGTTTTATCTCCTCATAATATTCCTCGTCATCTTGCTGAGCATCTACAACACCGTGTTCGCTCTGCTGGTGTTGAACAAAGGGGCGGGAGAAGAGTTGTCAGGAAAAGGTTATAAGGAATACCGACTGCAGGATTACTCAAAATGGATGCAAAAGAGAGTTAACAATGAGAGTGCGTGGTTTAGAATCAAGAGCTGTTTGGCTGATAGTAAAGTTTGCACTGATTTTCATACCCAGCATCTTAATGATACTGTGGAGGAGTTTTATAAGGCGCATTTGTCTGCCATCCAGGTATTCTATTTTCCTTTTCATCAAATTATATAGAAATCTAGAACGTGTTTCTGATATATCTAGTCTCTCCGATCATTCCTTTCTTCTTTCTATTTATCAGACTCTTTTCTTTTGTTTTGAGATCATTTTTCATTTTTATGTCAAGGCTGCCAAATAATTTATCATGGTTTACCTAGTTTGATACTTTTGTTTTAATTTTTCTGTAAATGTAGCATGTTATTCATATTTTTTATATGGTTACACAATGATGTTCAAACTCGAATCTTCTATATGTTTTTTATGTATAATATTGTAGTCTGGTTGCTGTAAGCCATCAAACGACTGTGAATTCACCTACGTAGGACCGACTAACTGGACCAAAGGCAAGGGCGTATTCACCAATAATGATTGCAATACATGGGAAAATGATTTTGATACACTGTGCTTCAATTGCAAAGCATGTAAGGCTGGGTTTATAGATAACCTAAAGACTTCTTGGAAGAATGTAATGCTTATCAACATCGGATTCTTCGTTTGCCTCATCCTTGTCTACTTTGTTGCCTGCTGTGCTTTTAGAAACACTTCGACAGACAAATTTTGAGGACTGGTTTATTTATTTATCAGTTTATTTTTGGTTTTAGTATCTGAGTTTTGATATAAGCAATTAGGGTTTATTTTGCTGGATTTGGTTTTGTTTTTAGTATGTAGGTTAGTGCTATGTTTGCACTTTTGGATCTTGTTGTATGGCTGTCGCTTCCTTTTTCTAGTTATTCTTGCAAACATTCTCTCTCCCTCTCTATGTTTATAATTGTTGTGGTGTCAAGAGAAATCTTGAAAGTGTCATTTGTTAGAAAGATGATAAAATTCTCAACAATAAATATTGTGCTTCTGATGATTAGTGTTCAATTTTGATCATGAGATCGGGTAAAGAGCCACGAAAGATCATAAATAGCTTACAAATGATGGAATTCGAACTGATATTTTAAGGCATGTAGGGCAGTTCTCCGTAAACATGATACCAAGGGTACCATGCTTCCTCAAAAGTGACCTTTTGAGTTTTTTTTCTTTTAAATAGAAGTTTCATTAAATTCTACATCAAATACAAACAGCTGGGGCAAAGGGCCCAGAGCACATAAGGACAATAGCGGCCCAAAGCAGAAATGGGCAAACAAGTCCAAGGAAAATCAAGCGACCCTAACCCTAACAGAAAAGCGAAGGCTAATAGCAACACAGTCTCTAGTAGAGAAACGAAAGCCGAACGTTTGAAACGGGAGATTTTTGGCGGTTAGAATGTTCGACGAGTATTCTAAGGGGCCGTGTCGATGAAAACGACAGAAGAAAGGTCAGAGTGGACGGATAATCCAACATGGCCTAAAATTGCACTCCCTCAAGACAAATCTGCCACCGAAACAACAAACAAACGCCAAGAGGAGAGTTGTGGGGACGACAAGCCCACCATTGGCCTCAAAGAGATGGAAAGGGAGAGACTTGGTGCACCAAAACAGAACACCTAGGGAACCTGCAGCAAAAGGGGCCACACCAAACACAACACCAAAATCAGATGAAGGAGGAGGAAGGGAAAACGAAGACCATAACGAGCCCTCCACCCTCGCGACCCAAGCCACCACGGGTCCATCTTCTTTCAAATAAAAACATGCTCGGACCAAAGCCATGATCGAAGGAGAGGAAGTCTCACCAAACAAACTAAATGGGGGAAAACAAAGCAAAAATGCAAATGAAGGAAGAGGCAAAAGAGGTTGAAGAAGATGTGGAAGGGTGAGGAGGCCAGCCGCCGATGGCCAAGAGGGCAACTGGCCCCCAACACCGATAACTCTTTGGGGTTTCTAAGTATTCTTGGCCTTTTGAGCTTTAGGTCATAGATTCAAGTCCCATTAATATGGGTGGTTCACATGTTGTGGAGAGCCACCAACAACCAGCAAGGGCAACTAAATTATTAGCTCAGGGATCACGGTGGGGTTAGCATTCATCTCCTAAGGTATTGTTGGAATAGTTAGCCGTTAGTTTGTTAGTGATTAGTTATTGTAGTTTTGTATAGTTAGTTACTTTGTAATTGATGTATATAAAAGCTAACAACTGTATTCTAATTATGATAAATGAAATACAAGGCAAATATTCTTAACATGGTATCAGTTCCAAAACTCTTAATGAGCCCAATTTCTCCTTGCTATACGTTTAAGCCTAGTCTTAATTTCTTTTCCCTCTTTTCATCTTCTACGATGCGTTTTTTCGAACGGAAATAATCCATTACAATCACGTTCTCTACCTCTATCCTTCTAATACGCTTGGCACGTCGTTGATTTCTCATCAACTGATTGGGATCGAGGATTACAATGTTTGGAGTCGATCTCTTCGCATTGCCTTTCTCGCCAAAAATAAGCTAGGGTTTTTTGATGGGGGCCGTAAGCATGAGAATTTTAGTGAATCCTTTCATGCTCAGTGGGATCGTTGCAACGTTATTGCTCTTTCTTGGATTCTCAATAGTGTTTGAAAGGAATTATCAGCTGGTATAGTCTTCGCTTTGAGTGCAGCTGTTGAGTGGAAAGATTTGAAGCAGCGCTTCGACAAAATTGATGGATCGCAAATTTTCTTTCTTCATCGCGAGATTGCTACTTTGGTTCGAGGTGATCTCTCCATTTCTGCTTATTTTACTAAATTGAAGCTTCTTTGGGATGAATACAGTGCACTTGTGCCATTTTCCTCTTGTGAGTGTGAGGATTCTCAGGCAAATTTGACCAATCTTTTTCAGCATCATTTGTTTCAGTTTCTAATGGGTGTTAATGAGACTTTTTCTATAAT
The DNA here is from genome assembly GCA_019671005.1 of Hibiscus mutabilis. Lineage (NCBI taxonomy): Eukaryota > Viridiplantae > Streptophyta > Magnoliopsida > Malvales > Malvaceae > Hibiscus > Hibiscus mutabilis. The sequence continues at coordinate 13,431,626 of CM033747.1, read as the reverse complement.
CCGTAGTCAGATTCTTCTTATGTAGCCCCTTCATTCTGTTAATTAAGCATACTCCATGCTTATTTAGCAAGAATCTCAATGTGCTCATTTAAGTGACATTTCTCCTATTGTTAATTCTAATGTTGCCTATTTTAATGTGTTTGGAGTTTCTACTTCTTCTCAGCGTCGTTCCAATGGGACATGCGATCATTGTAAGGTTTGAGGACACAAAAAAAGATTAGTGTTATAGATTGATTGGGTTTCCACCAGACTTCAAATTTTCAAAGAATAAAGATGCACCTATTGTGATGCAAACTGTGTCTGAGGCTCCAGATGTTAATCATCTGATAACAACCAATTCAGTTTCTCCCTTGATGCCTCTTGTCTTCACACAGTCGCAGTATCAACTGATCCTCGAGCTTTTGCATCATGCCACACCATCATCCTCAACATCTGTTTCAGCTGCAAACATGACAGGTATTGTTGCTAGTTGTTTGCCTGCCATTGAATATCCCCTATGGATATTAGATACAGGTGCCACTGATCATAAATTTTCTGTTTTCTCTAGCTTGATTCATCCTCGCGTATGTGCCTTGAATTCTAGGTTTTATATCTTCCTAATGGAAAACAAGTACCCATCACTCACACTGGTTCTCTTGAGCTTTCTTCTGATTGCATGCTACATGTTATTTTATTTGTTCCTGAGTTTCACCAACATCTCCTTTCTATTTCTAAACCAACTCAGGAATTACATTGTGTAGTTTTGTTCTATCCTGATTTTTGTCATTTTCAGGATCTCTCCACTGACAGGATGAGAGGGATTGGTAAAAGATCTGGTGGTCTCTATGTGTTTGTGTGAGCTAATTCTTTTCCTGTTTTTTCTAAGGTTTGTTCTCATTATGTTTTGGATTCTACAAATTCTCATTGTATCTCTTTTTTTAATAGAAATGAAGTTGTTTGGCATGCTCGATACGGCATGCTCATTTGGCAAAAATTTCTAAACTTTCTTGTTTGCCTTTAGTTAAGTCTATTGAGAACAAATTATCACATTGTGAAATTTGTCCCTTAGCAAAACAGAACATGATTCCTTTTCCTCTAAGTACAACTAGGTATTCTTATCATTTTGAGTTAATTCATCTAGACTTATGGGGACCATATAGATTTCTATACATAGTGGACATCGTTTTTTCTTACTATAGTTGATGATTATATTAAGATGACTTGAATTTACTTATTGAAATCTGACACTATTCTTTATCTTAAACAATTTCTTTCTTTTGTCAATACTCATTTCTCTACATCTGTCAAATTTATGCGTAGCGACAATGACACTAAATTTTTTAATTCAGCTTGCTCAGACTTCCTTTCCTGCTTAGGAATCATTCATCAAAGCAGTTGTGTTTCTACTCCATAGCAAAATGGGGTGGCAGAACGAAAACATAGACACTTGCAAAAAATTACTAGGGCTTTTAGATTTCATTCTCAAGTTCCAATGAAATTCTGAGGGGTATGTGTTCAAACTGCCCGTTGCATACTCAATAGGCTTCTATCTTCTATTTTGAATTAGCAAACCCCTTTTACTGTTCTTTATAAAAAGGATCATGTTTTTCCCTCATTTTAGAGTTTTTTTTTTTATGCTACATCTCTTGCACCTAAAGACAAGTTTTCTCCAAGAGACGTACCTTTTGTTTTTATAGGAGTATATTCTTTTCAATCTACAAACTAAAGTTTTTTTGTTCACAGGGATGTCATTTTTCATGAGTCAATTTATCCATTTAAGTTTCCCCAGGATCTCGTTTCTACTTATTTTCCATCTCAATCACATGTTTCGGATGATGATTTTCTGTTATATACTTCACCAGTCTCAGCAAGTAGCTTCAGTGGTTCAGTCTTTGAATGGTTCCCCAGCAAGTCATTCTTCTTTTGATCAGTCTTCACATTTTGTTTCTCCAGTGAGACGGTCTTCTCTTATTCAATCTTCACATCCTGCTGTCTAATCTTCTAGTCCTTTACTTATTGTTCAGTCTCCTAGTCATATTTCTGTTATCCAGGTTCCATCTTTAGAACTTAGGAAATCTAATAGAGTTACCAAGCCTCTACAGTGGTTACATGACTTTGTTTGTTCTTGCCAATCATATGATTCTTCCACCAATTACCCTATTTCTAACTATATTTCATATTCTCATTTTCCTCATCACACTCAAGCTTTCTTATCTTCCATTAATACCATAGTGGAACAAAAAACATATTCTCAAGCCATTATAAATCATGTATGGATTAAGGCTACGCAGGAGGAGATTCAAGCTTTAGAAAATAATCGTACATGGTTCGATTGTGCATTTGCCGTCTGGTAAGATTTCCATTGGTTGTAAATGAGTTTATAAAGTCAAGTACAATATTTTCAGTGTTGTTGAAAGATATAAAGCATGACTTGTGGTGAAGGGCTATAATCAAAATGAGGGTATTGATTACACAAAGACTCTCTCTCCAGTTGCAAAGTTGGTAACCGTTCAAACTGTTCTTGCACTTGCTGCTGCATTTGTCTGGCAATTATACCAGATGGATGACTTTAATACTTTTACAAGGTGATTTGACTGAAGAAATTTATATGGAGTTGCCTCAGGGATTCAGTAGCCAAGGGAAAATATTGTTTGTAGGTTGCACAAGTTCTATGGGCTGAAACAAGCATCTAGACATCAGAATATGAACTTAACTGAAACTTTGTTAGCGTCACATTTTCAACATAGTAAATTTGATTACTCTGTGTTCACAAAGAGAAAAAGAGATGACTTGGTGATCATGTTAATATATGTAGATGACTTGTTAATCATAGGGAGTAGTGAAAAGTTGATAGTATAATTGAAAAGTATTTTGTATAACAATTTCAGAATGAAAGATTTGGGTAATCTAAAATATTTTATTGGTTTTGAAATCTTGAGGTGAAATAAAGGGATTTTGATAAACCAAAGAAAGTATGCTACAGGGCTTATTGAAAATGCAGAGTTGGGGAGAGCTAAGGCTGCATCAACCCCATTGCAACAGAATTTGAAGCTTATCACTATAGAATTCGATGAAAGTACACAACAAGGAACAATTGATGCATTAATAGAGGATAAGTCTGTTCATCAGAGACTAATTGGGAGATTGTTATATCTGACACATACTAGGCTAGATAAATCTTTTATTGTACAACACTTGAGACAGTTCATACAACAACCTAAGGCCTCACATCTTGAGGCAGCTTTAATGGTAGTAAGATATGTGAAGAGGAATCCAAGCCAAGGTTTATTCTTTGAAGCTTCACAAAATATACAATTGGTGACTAACTGTGATTCAGATGCTCAATGTCAAAGAAATCAGTTACATGATTCTGCATAAAAGCAGGGAAATTCTTTGATATCCTGAAAATCAAAGGTCATCGGTTGAAGCTGAGTATCGAAGTATGGCTGTGATAGTAGCAGAGATTGTTTGGTTGACTGGAATGCTAAAGGAATTGAGGGTTAAAGAGATGATATCAGTCAAGTTATACAGTGACAGTAAATCAGGTATTCAAATAGAAGCTAATCCTGTTTTTCATTAGAGAACTAAGCACATTGAGATAGATTGTCACTTTTTGGGAGAGAAGCTGCAAGTAGGTTTAATACAAACGGAGTATGCTTCTATGACAAACCAGGTAGCAGATATCTTTACAAGAGCATTGAGAATTTAACTACATGAATATCTGATGTCCAAGTTGGGAACTAAGAATGTATTCGAGCCACCAACTTGAAGGGGAGTGTTGGAATAGTTAACAGTTAGTTTGTTAGTGATTAGTTATTGTAACTAACCCTTAGTTTTGTATAGTTAGTTACTTTGTAATTGATATATACAAAGCTAACCATTGTATTCTAATTATGACGAATGAAATGCAAGGCAGATATTCAATACATCCATTGTATATCATATGTAATGATTTTTTTGAATAGATATCATATGTGATGATTAAAACTGGATTATTATGATAAATTAAATAAAATATTAGAGACCGAAAAAATAGCTTTTAATAATGTAAATTATAAATGACACATCTAGTCTAGATAAACAATAATTCGTATACTTCATGTGAATGAAGTAGAGAATTGTTTTAATAATTTGAATAAGGGAAAGCCATTTCATGAATATAACGGTAATTTTTCTCGTATTTAATGGTAATTTTTAATGTCGTCATCTGATTTTTTTTCTTTGTTTATTTTCTAAATAAGATTTTCTTTTGTTTTGGGTTTTTTCTTTTCACACTTTTTGCGTTTATTTGTCTATCTTTATGGCACGATATTCGTCTGCCTTTTGACACGATTTCATTTACTTTGTGACATAGTTTTCGCCTATCTTTATTATGGCAATTTGACGTTCGTGTAGTTATCATCACGTCACACCCTCTGATCAGAGAACGTTCACGGTCTAGTATGATTAGATCCCCTTTTATGATAGTTTATTGATGCAATCAAAATAGTTAGTAGAACAATTTATAAGATTGATTTTTTTTTTATCTTCAATCATACATCAATATAACGTCTAGTTGGAAGGAACTTGAACGTTTGGTGATTGTTGTTGATTTTTTTTTATAGAAAATGAAAGATGTATTCAAGAGAAGGTTTAGTATTTTTTTTCCTTCACGCCCTTTGGGGTTTACATATTTTAATATTCTTTTTTATGAGTTTTCTTGATGGACTTGACCCACAGAAGTTCTCTATGATTGGAGTATGTTGCATTTTTGTACCCTTATTTTTTTAATAAAATTCAACTTCTTTCTCTTGTTAAAAAATAATTAAAAGTTAGATATATAAACAATAATTTATATTTGATATATTGTCAGTACATAAATCTCAAAAATAAAAAATAAATTAAATATATAAATAATAGATTGAAATATAAACTCTTTTAGAGATTATAATTGATGCATAGACAGTTTATAGGTGAATCAAAATTCGTCATCTCATTAAATTGTAAAAATCTAAAAATATTTGAAAACTTACAAAAGAATATTCGAAAATAATAAATCTCATTCGATCAAGTTCACCAGCTTCCACAGGCCTCCCTGAATTAATTTCAAGGGGTTAACGAATACCAAAACTGAGTTGAAATGGTGATGGTAGAGGCTGAGTGTTGCTACAGATTGCTTCTGCTTCAAAACCACCGTCGACAAGAAGCCGGGTTAATTGGTCACCTCACAATTTGGGTCTGAGTTCAAATTGATTTTACTGTTCCATCTTTATCGTGACCTTTTTTTTAGCTTCCACGGGGAGACTATGCATTGATAAAAATGAGTTTAGTTTATCATTTCCTTTCTGCCAGTTCTTCTTTTACTCTGTTTTGTTCATGGGGGTTACCGTTTTATTTTAATTTTTGGGTAGACACTATTGTTGCTACTTATGGCATGAAACGAAATGATATGCCTAAAATTACAGCTGTAGACAATAGTTAAATTTATTACCTTTACAAATGATGAAAATTCAATTTAATAATTTTAAAAATAATAAAAAGTATAAATTAAAACAATAATAAAATTATATGTTATTTTGTAATTTACATTAGAGTCTCTAAACAATTTCTGACTTGAATTATATTTATATATCAATTTAATGTGAAATTATGCTCTTTCAAGTTGCCCATGTCGAGTTTGATTCATTGATACAAAACAAAACCACTTAGAAGGAAAATTACTTTATTTTTCCACATAACTTTTTATACTAACTTTATCTTCTCTTTCTCATTCGTTTATATATTTTTAGTCATTTATTTTTTAATTCAATGTTTGATACAATAACAATAAAATATCTTAATTTTATAAACTAAATTAACATGTCCTATTTTCTTAATGTTTTTATTTCCTAATTATTAAAGTGTGAAAGTAAAAGGAAAGTTTACGTGCGATAGTTTTTTTTTTTTTACAAGTTTTTTTTTTATTTAATATTGTATCCAACCACTTTGGTGGTGGTTCTTATGAAGGCAAAATTTCGTTTGACACCACCTGATGAAAAGCATGTAAATAAAAAACATAACATCCTATTTTGTCTTAAAACAGTGTTGATTTTAGTTTATTTTCATTTCCTTTAGTTTTACTTTGTGGTTCTTCGTGTTATGCCGGAGATAGACTAGAGATGAATGATAACGAGGAAACAATGAAGAATACGATTGAAACAAAGTAAAAAAAAACCCTCTAAGATTTACATAGAAAATCCAATAGGAAAAAAATACTGAGAGAGAGCAGGGACGGAGCTAGAATCAAACATTATGAGGGAAAATGTCTATTAAATTTTTAAATCTAAAAATTAGAAGAAGCAAAAATATTATTTTCCTTTTATTTAAACTAAAAGGGACCTCAAGTGCAATTGTACTAAAAGAATTTGGGAGGGGCAAGAGTCCCATACATAACACGGCTCCGTCCCTGAGAAAGGATGAGAATTTTTATTATATAGAAAGAAGAGATTACAAGAGTGCGTTGCGTATTGTAGTGTGTCTGTAGTACTACAACTTACTTACAGTGTACTCTGTACAATTAATACAAAACTTTAATCCCTAACGCCTCATTTGGTACAACGGATGTAAAAGAGGTGTGTTATATTAAATAACACTTGTGTATTAAAAAGATGAATGAAAGATAATTGTTATTATATCAAGGTGTTTGATTGTGAAATTTGTGATAAAGTTAAAAGATAAGTGTTATCTATGAACGTACTATTTTACCCTTAAAATTCTAGCTTTATATTTTCCCCATGTTTTGACATTGATTATATTATTTTTAGGGTTTAGGGTTCATGGTTTAAGGTTAGGGTTTAGGGTTCAAGCTTTAGGGTTTGGGGTTTTGGATCTTGGGTTCATGATTTGGGGTTTTAGGGTTTGGAGTTTGGGGTTAGGGTTTGTGGTGTAAGGTTTAAGGTTTGTGTTTGTAGTTTAGGGTTTAGGGTTTAGGGTCTATAGTTTAGGGTTTGGAGTTTGTGATTTGTGGTTTGATGTTCACGGTTAAGGATTTATGTTGTAGAGTTAAGGATTTAGTGTTTGGAGTTTAGGATTTAGGGTTTAGCATTTGAGGTGTATGTGCAGCGACTACTTGAAAATCGATACGAAGTATCCCACATTTTAAAATTTTATTTTTGGGGATTTCTTTTTAAAAAATTTGTATTCCAAAATAAAATTTTGAGTCGCCACCGATCACTTGGATAATGTAGACCGGACACCATAAAACCAGAGATTCGTTTAAAAATGGGTTCGAGAGTTGGTTACGTGTGGGGAAGGATTAGCACCCTCACAACGCCCGAAATCGGTACCAAATCATACGTTGCTTTTATATCGATTGAAATCATTGAAATTTAAATTGGATTTAATTAAATGTTCTCAATTGAACATAAGCTTTAATTAAGTGGGCTTTAACACTCGGTGGGTTTGAATTAATTAGCCATTTAATTAATAAGGGTGACGTTAAATCTAGACCATAGATTAAACCGACATTAATTAAGCTTGACTGTCGTGTTAATTTATGGTTCGAATTGAGTACATCACCTTTATGCACGATGCAAACAGTTAAGTATGATGTTATAGCTTGTCAAATTTTATTCATCTAAAGTTTACCTTTAGACAATATAAATTAATTCAAATATTTGGTCAATATCCATTAAGTCTAGATATTATGACACAAATACTCGAATTAATAAATATCTCATTTTTATAATTAAAATTAATTAACTATCAAAGTGTCTATTGAATTAAAAAGATTAACTGAATGACAATAAATGCATATCACATTAAAGCTTTAAATAAACACACAAATGGCCCACTAAAGAAGGAAATATATTATATATACGTACTACATATAGAAAGAAAAAAATGCTATATATATATATTCATATAAGGTATAAAAATATTCAATCAATTAATTGAATCAAGCAATTAAATCATGCTAAATGCAAATTAAATTAAACAACTAATTAAAGCTATAAACATGGACTAAATTAAAGAAAGAAACAAAGGGAAAAGGACTAAAGAGGCGATTGTCCCACTAGTTTTGGACTATATTGAAAAGAAAACAAAACTTTTAAAATAAAGCAGTGTCCGAATTAAAAAATTTGAAAACTTGGAAGGATTGCGGAATAAATTTTGGTGGAGCGAAGGGATATTAAAGGGTAATAAAATCACTTTTAAAATGAGTATAAATATCAAAATAAACAAACACAACCTTCATTTTTCTCACTTGCAAAATGGATCAAACCCCTTCTTGTAAAACCTTTGAAAAGATTCATGTTGTTCATCTGGGTTCTTCATGAACCCATATTCTGGCGCAATAACTACCGTCTCGACCGCTGCGTACCGTCGTGTATCGTCGTCAGCCGCCACTCGCCGATGAACTCCAAAAACCAACCCAAAATACCCCTTTTCTCCTTCTAAACTCAAATTCAACTTCAGATTTTTTAGATTTCCAAATTTTCAATTTGGTCCCTAAATTACAAATTGGCACAATTGGATGTCAATTCGACGCCCGATTCGTATGAGAATTTAACCGCTGTCAGTATGCAGACCCTAGATAATAATGATGCATCTAGATAAGATAAAAAGAAAAATAGACCTAATTTGAGATATTCGTTTTAGGTTACCCAACGCAAACCTAATGTTGCTCGCTTGGTTCGGCCTAGCGCTTAGGCTGGGTCAGGGGGGTTACAACTTCCTTGAATTGTTTGGCCTTAGAACGAGTGATAGGTCCTTGTGGCATGACTTTTGAATATGGTGATGGCGTGCTCACATCAATTCAAGATTAGCCTAAGAATAAACATAAAGACAACAACATAAGATAAACAATAAAACTCGTACTAAAATAGAATTAGCACTACTTTTACTCAAAAAAAATTAAAAGTTATAAGGGATTGAACCTTATAATGGGCCTCTGCAATGCTCAATATGGATTAGTCTGTCAATATAGCAACAAGTGATTATAAAAAAATTAAAATTCTCTTTTTATATTCTTAATGAACTGAAAATTAGCGTAGACTAGTATAACAAATTCCCAATTGCAAAGCGACAGATAAGCTCCTTATTTTCCCCAATTGACGTGAAATGGAAACTTTTGAGCAAACGAAGGAAACAACTCAAAAAAGGAGACCCATAAAATGAGGTGAAGAAGATAGAGGGATTCACCTTCTTTGAGACTCATGTTGCACTCGTTTGATTTTTTTTGTTGCTGTAATTTTATACAATTTTATGAGTTTTACTATTTATTGATGTAATAATTATACCATAGTGTATCACGTGTTATTATTTCATTGGTTTGTTTGTTCATTAGCGGTTAAAATTAATCAACTAACGAAAATCTTTAACAAAATAAGCCAATTGATATGTTTTACTAACATAATAACTAAGGATGTAAACGAACCGAACGTTCAGCGAACCATTCGGCGAGAATTTCGTTTATATTTATTTATTTATTAAACGAACGAACATGAACACAATTTTTTGTTCTTTTAATTAAATGAACGAACGTGAACAAAGGGCTCGTTCGTTCATTTACGTTCGTGAACGTTCGGTAACCCGTTTGTTTATGTTTTTTAAATTTATTCACATACGTCCATTCATATTTATTATTTTCATGATAAAAGTATTATATTTAAAAATATTTAAAAACATATATTAAAAATATGAAATAAAAAAAATTAAACAATACTCAATGTACGGGACTTCAGACTTCTTAAAAAAAATAAACAATACTCAATGTTCGTTTATCATTTTAACGAACAAACATGAATGAGCTACACTCCTTAACGAACGAACACAAATAAAAAAATTATGTTCGTTTAGTTATTCTCATTCGTTTGTTCGGTTAAAATTAAACAAACGAACATGAACATACTCTTGTTCATGTTCATTCGGTTCGTTTATATGTGTAATAATAATTCAATTGGATATCAATTGATTTTTTAAGCTGATAAATTTTTAGACCCTCAAGCTTTTTGTTCATGTGTATTTCTCAATGGTCAATACTCAATGAAGTTGGAGTCATCTATTGAAGAAAATTATTATTTAAAACTTAAATGGGTTGCATGGAAAAGGGTAGGGAGGGGGCAGGCGGGCATGCAAGCAAGCATGCGCCCTGCGCCACTCTTTAATAAGCCTCTCATTTTCTCCTGAACTGAACATCCATAGCTTAAAGTAACCATTTATTCAACATGGTCCTACACCCCATAATCCTTGTCTATATCAATAAATATTTCGTGCCTATGGAAACGAGAAAGAAGACATTAAATTAACTTCACAATAACAAATCCAAAGAACAACTTAGTTAAGATACTCAATAAACCCAAGGTGATAAATTTAAATTTTGATGAAAATAGGAAGGAAAAAAAAAGAAAGAGTAATATGTAGGACTAAGATTTAAGGGGATATCATGTACTCCATATGTATAGATGTAATGATTGAAAGGGAAGACTCCCATGTGGAGACCATGTGGGAGGGAGAGGAGATGGGAAGGTGGATTAAGTGCTTAGCTTCTTTTCTTCATTGCCTAGTCCTTCTAAAACTTTTGTTTGATGATTTATATATAGATAAGTAGGAAGGAGTTCAAGAAATGATGGGTAAAATTTGGGTTTTATTTGTTTATATTCATAGAGAATTACAAATGATGGATTTGCATTAGATTACATAGAATTTAAGATTTAATGTACCCTTTTATAGTTTTCATTATGCATTAAGAATTCCAATAACAATAAGTACAAAAAAGGGGTTTAAAATATACCCCTAGGTTTATGGGGTGGGTCATGAATCCCATGTGCTTTGTCTTTCCCTCTTAGGCCCACCACTTGTTTTCCTTTGAGCAAATAAATGAAAGTTTATGTACATTCCTCCCTCTATCTCTTGGATTCTGATTCACTTTCTTGGATCTGTTTCACTCTTTGGAACTCAGTAACTCAGTTTCTGATACTTCTCTCGGCTCAAGAACAATTTCATTTTTAAACTACTTTCTCTTTTCTATTTCCATAGAAGAAGCTCAACTAAGGTAGTTCATTTTAACCATAGAAGAAGCCCACCGCTCAGTTTCTGATACTTTCTCTTTATTTTTAACCATTCATTTTAAATTAATGTATCTTTATTCTTCAGATTATCTGGAATGGTGGCACTACGAAAAGCTTCAATCCCACTCGGGGCATCCACCAAGGGGACCCTTTATCCCCTTATTTATTTGTGCTTTGTAGTCTTAGGCAATATCTAGAACGATGACTGATGGAAGCTGGAAACAGGTGTATTTGTCACAGAATGGTCCTGGGGTATCACATTTATTCTTTGCTGATGATCTTGTTCTGTTTGCAGAGACATTGGTTGATCAATTGAGGGTGATAAAAGATGTGATGGCTTAATTTTGTGCTTGCTTTGGACATAGTGCTAAAACCCGTTTATTTTTCTCTAAGAATTGTCCCACTACAACTCAGCATCTGATTGCACATGGGCTGGGGTATGTGGAGATGAATAATCCTGGGAGATATTTGGGAGTACCATTACTTCATAACCGGGTTACGAAGGATACATATAGATTTTTATTGGAGAAAGTGGGGAACATTTATCTGGAGGGGTTACGAGCTCTCTTTCTCTTGCCGGTAGGATAACTCTGGCAAAAGCTATTCCAACGTATGTGATGTAATCAACTTGGTTGTCCAAAGGGATTTGCGACGCATTGGAAAGAATGATTCGGCATTTTGTTTGAGGTTCTTCAAATAGTTCTAATGCTATTTCCCTTGTGAAGTGGGGAACGATGAAAATTTCGATGGAGAATGGTGGCTTTGGTTTTCGTGACTTGAAACGTCAAAACAAAGCTTTGCTTATGAAAGTTGGCTTCGCTTTGGTGACCAATGAAGACAAATTATGGGTGAGGGTGCTTAAAGCAAAATATGGATGGAATACAAAGGTTTTTGAGTGTATTAGACGATCCTCAGCATCCCGGTTATGGCAAGGTTTAGCTCATATTTGGGAGGATATACGGTGAAACATTTGTTGGAACATCCGCGATGGTTAGATGACTGATTTTTGGTCAGATGTGTGGCTAGATAATGGAAACTCTTTGTTTGAGGATTGTAATCTTGTCGGGCATCCCATGCCTTTACTTATCGTGGCCATGCTTGCACCGTAAGGGTATTGGGATTGGGAAAAAGATTTTGGCAGTTGTTCTTGAGCAGGTTGTTCATAGAATTGCAGCGACTTACCCTCCCTGTGTGGCCCTTGGTAGAGATTCTCCAGGTTGGCGATGGAATGAAGACAGATCCTTTTTGACAAAATCTACATTTAAGGCTTCATCTCCAGAACCATCGCATTTGATTGATGCTAAATGGAAGATGATATGGCAGCTAAAGGTACCTCAACGTGTCCGAAACTTTCTTTGGCTCGTGATGCATAATTATTTATTTACTAATGAAGAGAGATTTAGGTGCCATCTTACTCCATCTAAAATATGCTCCATTTGCAACGGCAATGAGGAATCCCTGGAGCATGTTTTAAGGGGTTTGCGGAGAGGTGAGACGTTTATTAGGGGTGAGCGTTCGATCGAGTTGACGCATCACATTTTACAACTCAAACTTTATTTGAAATTTTTCGATTCGAGTCGAGTTTGTGAAATTCGAGTCAAGTCGAGTTTTTGAGTTCCTATACAAATTTAATTGTAATTATTTATCATGTTATAGTATAGTTTGATTCTAATTTAAACGACTTTCTCTAATCATAAAAGATATGCATTTATATTTCATCATACTTTTTCATATGTGGCATATATTTCTTTATATTTTTTATGTTGGTATATAAATATCAGGAAAAATTGAGGAACTTGAATCGAACTTAAAAATCAATCTACTAATTACTAAAAATTTTGAGTTATTCGAATTTCCATTTTATAACTCAAACTTTATTTGAAATTATTTCGAGTCGAGTTTATGTAATTTCGAATAGAGTCAGAATGAGTCGAGTTTTTTTGGCTCGAGTTGAGTCGAAAATTTTAATTTTTTCGAGTCGAGTCGAGTTTTGCTCACCCCTAAAGTTTATGGTCGAAACTAATTAAGCCGACACGAAGTATTGAGTTTTTTCATTCACCTTTTAATCAGTGGCTTGTAAGCAACATATAGGGTCATGGAGGTTTTCTGATCACAGGTAAGTATTGGCCCATCCTGTTCGCCGTTGTATGTTGGATGCTTTGGAAGCATCGATGTAAGAAGATTTTTGATGCTGAGAATTTAGAGAGAGGTGATCTTTTGTTTAGTTGTCTACGGCTAAAGGGTGAAATTATTGTTGCTATAGATGTACCTCAAGATAGAGTTGGGACAGTTCAGGAACGAGCTAGATGGCAAGATCCAGCCTTTGACTGGGTGAAGATCAATGTGGATGGTGTCGTTGGGGGTAACAAGAACATGGCTTTGGTTAGCGGTGTAGTTCGAAACCAAAACGGAGATTGGCTTTTGGGTTTTGCACATAGTATCAGCGCATGCTCAGTGTTAAGGGCAGAACTATGAGTGGTCTCAAATACGGTTCTTCATGCCTGGCGTATGGGGTTGCGTAAGGTTGTTCTCGAGATGGATAATAAAACGATTGTGGATATTCTCAATGGGAAGTCAATGTCGCTTAATGGCAGTGATTTGATTGCAAGTATTCGTGGTATGTTGGATCGTGGTTGAGAGGTTTGGACGTATCACATTAGTCGTACGACCAATGGAACTGCAGATCGCCTGGCTACGATGATCCGAGGAGCTCAGTTGGGTGAAGGGATTTTCTAAACATCGCCTGTGGGAAATGGTGGATGCATTCCACTATGACGTGGGTTAAGGAGTTTCTTAAGTTTTCCATGTATCATGTGTATTGTCTTGCATTTCTTGTCGAGCTTGTCTCGTTTTTCTTCCTATAAGTATTATCATGTGCACTTTTTTTCCTTCATCTAGGTTTAGGAAGGTTTTTTAACGAGACACATGGTAATATTATCATATTTATCAAAAAAAGTATCTTTATTCTTAACTATCCATTTTATTTTGATAGATTTCCCCTTGACTAATGCCAATTTTAAATACCCTTTTTGGGCATGTATGATACTATAAATACCATGCACATATGCCTTTAAAATTCATCCAAAAGTAGAATCTACTTACTTTCTTTTCTTCTATCTCATTTTAAACACGTTTTGAAGCTGATTATTCATTGGTTATTTTTTCTTTATGTTGCTTGCTTCAGCAGAAGTGCTTGTTGAATCCTAGAGGGTACGCTTCACCACGAAATATCCTTAAAGACAGTGTCTAGTGCACTCATCAAGTAAGTCTCATTTTAACCCTTTTTTTGTTTAACCAAATATTTTTCCTACAATCTTAAGGATATGTACTTGATGACTCTTTAAACTGAAAAGACTTACAACCTTCTAACAAAGATTTTCGTTGGTTCTTTCGGTGGTGTTATTGTTCTTGTTACGCTGTCCGTGCATCACTATGATGCGTCTCCTTACTGTTGTGCTGCTGACTGTACATCCAGAGTTCAAAATCAATGATGCTAAAATAGGTATGTATTATCTATAAGTTTTTGTGGATGCATTTAAATAATAATCTTAATTTATTTATAATGTGATATTGAGTTATTAAAAAATTATTTATATGTGATTACATAGTGGGCCTTATACTAAGACTATTATTTTTTAACTTAGACTTTTGATGCAATATTCATAATATGAATATAGGTTAAACCTTCATATTTTTAATATATTGGGCCTTATAGTTAAAGTTTAATAACGTAAATTTTTACTTTAGTAAAATATATATTAAGCTTTGATTATTTTTTAATCTAAGAGCTAAGTTGAATCATATATTATCCCTAACATTTAGGCTTACAAAATTTTGTGAGTTGAACTTTAAAGCATGATTGATAATATTTATATCCATTTATTTGTTTATAATTAGAGTTGGTTACTGTAACACCCGTGACTCGGATGCCACATTTGGGCCTTAAGCCCAAAATCCATACGATAAAAATCTTTCCTTTTTCAAACTCAAAACATGATAGGTCAAATAAAACATAAGTCCATACACTAAAAACATAGTCAAATCCAGATGTTTAAAACAGTATTCACGGAGCTCCATTTACAAATATAAAACATTCGAATTTGACCGAATAATACAAAATAAGAGTTACAAAATACATATAGGGTCCTACGAAATACATAGCCCATTACATCTAGTATTTGTACTCAACCACTAGAGTCGATGCTGAAATCCAAGCCTTGATGGTGCTCCTTCAACCCTCACGACAATCTACTAACCTGCGAACAGAAACAACGATTCCGAATGTTGAGCTAACAAGTTCAGTGGATACACCGCCACTCAATCATGCTTCATGCAAATCATAAATAAAGCAATGCAACATGAATGATATCATGGCAAGATAACAATGACGCTATCATAACTGCCTAAACAGATGGCATCATGGATGTATGATCACGCACACAGCTCATACTAGAACCTCATACATTTACCTAGCATCACACAGATAAAACCAACAACAATTAAGTGAGGTCCGCATTCACAAAGCATCGGAATCCTTCACTTGAGTGAGTCTCGCGTCCACATAGCATCGGGATCCTACACTACGAGTAAGGCCCGTGTCCACGTAGCATTGGGATCCTACATCCATGCTTGGAATCTCTCATCAAGCATCTTTGAATGAGGTCTGCATCCACAAAGCATCAGGATCCAATATCCGGGAATCTTCAAGGTGTTACAACACACTTAAGGTATCCAAATCCCAACAACTAGGGATGACTCGACTATCTAGGCGTCCTCTCAGCACATAGCAAGGACCCATCTACCACACAACCTCGATTAATCCACCTAGGATCCCTATGGGTTACTACCTCACACGATTTACCCAATATTTACCAAGTCATTAGCCAATTATTTCTCATACGGGGTTAAAATCTCTGTTTCTTAGTTTTATTATTCATTTTACACCTTAAAAGACCCCTAGGGCCTTTTGCCTCAAATTATAGAACCCCCGAACGTAAACTCAAATTTCTTGGGCAGATTGCCCAGCGAGTACCGATACTCCTATGTGGGTATCGGTACTCCCCTCTAGGTACCGATACTCGACCAGAAGTACCGATACTCATTTTAGGTTCGAAAAAACTGGACTCTCAATCTGTACCGATATGATCTATCCCATATCGGTACTCACTATCGATACTGGGATCGCCCCATACCGATCCAAGCCCGTACCGATACTCATACCCTCGCATACCGATATGCGAAGCCTCTCCCAAACAATGCAATAGTGCATACTGATACGCCCCTTGCGTACTAGTACGCGAAAATGTTACTGGAATCCTTAATATGCAAGGGGTACCGATACACGGGGAGGCGTATCGGTATTCCCCTCACAACCCTTCCCTTTTTACACTAAGGCGTACTGATACTCAGGACCTCGTACCGATACGTGAACTCGAATTTCAAACTTTGAATATGAGTTTCACCTAGAGAAACCCTATTTAATCCATAAAGTTAAACCCCAAGCCGTTCCTACAAGTTATGGTGATAGTTTTAGGTGGATTACTACCAATTTCAAGCCATTACAACAACAATTCTAAGATTTGCCATTAACAATCACACAAGCTATACCAAGGCCAAAAACACCAAAACATTCTTCAAAGCTTAACTTCATGATTTTTAGGAAACTATGGGAGTTGGTAGTGTACTAACCTTAGCTTAGCAGATAACACAAGGCCTTCCCTCAAAGCTTCAAGCTTTCTTCCCTTCTTGAGCCTTGGATGAACTCCCAACCTCTTTCACTACAAGAGATGTTACCAAACGTGTTACTACCTTGTAGGGAGAATTAGGGAAATTAAAACTCAAACCTTTACAAGAATAAAGCCCTTAAACACCCATTCTCTTTCTCCCTCATCAACCCCCACCAGAACACACTCTTCCACCAAAACTAGCCATCCTTACCTTGAAATGTAGATCCTTACAAGCTGGTAAAACTTCCCTCAACAAGCCAAACATGATTCTTACTTCAAACTCTCAAAATCCTACCTTTAGATAGGGTGTTGTGGGAGAAAGAGTAAGTTGGAAGAGGAAGATGAAGACATTAAGACATGATGATCTCATTTTCTGCACAAGTGCATAAAAATAGTCTTTCTTCACTCCCCAAACTCTACCATTTAGATACTTACCATAATACCCCTCTTACCCACTTCTTAACCCAACATCCACAAGAGCCCAACATACACATGCTGGCCCGAAAGACGCCTAAAAGCCCAAAAAACACGATCCAAATACGAGGCCCATGCCTCAATCAAACCCGAACCTCGGATCCTGAAATCTGGGTCGTTACAACTCTCTCATCCTTAAAGAAATTTTGTCCTCAAAATTTACCTAGTGGGAACAAATGCTGATAGAGAACTCTCATGTCGTCATCGACTTCCCACGTTGCTTCTTCAACACCATGGTTCCTCCATAACATTTTCACCAAAGGTATGCACTTGTTGTGAAGCTCTTTAACTCATGTGTCAAAGACACTAACTGGGACTTCCTCATATGTCAGGTCAGTATCTACCTTCATTTCTTCAAGCAGAACAACATACGAAGGATCAGAATGATAACGCCTCAACATAGACACATAAAAAACAATGTGGATACGAGCCAACTTCGGTGGTAAGGCTAACCGATAAGCCGCTGGTCCCACTCTCTCAAGTATCTCATAAGGTCTGATGTACCTTGAGCTTAACTTCCCCTTGCGTCCAAAATGAATGATTCATTTCCATGGAGATACCTTGAGAAACAATTTTTCACCGACATCTTACTCAATATGTTTGCATTTCTGATCCGCGTAGGCCTTCTGACGGTCAAAGGCTGCTTGCAGCCTTTCGTTGTTGATCTGAACTTTCTCCTCAGTTTGGCTAACCAGATCAGATCCCACGATCCTCCTCTCATTGAGCTCGGTCCAACACAAGGGTGTCCTACACTTGTGCCCATATAACGCCTCAAAAGGGGCCATCTTTATGCTCGACTGGTAACTGTTGTTGTAAACAAACTCTATAAGTGACAACTAGTCCCTTAACTCTTTGCAAAGTCCACAATGCAACACCGAAGCATATCTTCAAGAATCTGAATGACATGCTCAGACTGACCATCGGTCTGAGGGTGAAAAGCTGTACTAAAATGTAGCTTGGTGTCCAAGGCGTTATGGATCTTCTTCCATAGTCTAGCTGTGAAACGTGGGTCTCTATCTGAAATGATCGATGATGGCACACCATGCAACCTTACTATCTCCTTTATGTACAGTTGAGCCAATTTTTCCAAGGTGAAATCCATACATACCGGTAAGAAAGGAGCAGACTTGGTCAAATGATCCACAATAACCCAAATAGCATCATGCTTTCTTTAGGTCATAGGTAAGCCGGTGACGAAATCCATGGTGATCCGGTCCCATTTCTATTGGTGGTATCTGAATCGGCTGAAGCAACACTGATGGAACCTAATATTCCGTCTTCACTTGCTGACAAGCTAAGTACCTTGTCACGAATTCAGAGACATCTCTTTCCATACTTGGTCACCAATAAAAAGGACGAAGATCTTGATACATTTTGTTGCTTCCCGGATGTACAGCGAAAGGACTACGGTGTGCCTCTTTTAAGATGCGGTCTCTCAAATCCTCTAAGGTCGGAACACACAACCGCCCCTTGAAGTACAAGTACCCACCATCTCATACCTCAAAGTCTGAAACCTCACCTCTCTGAACCGCTTCAATCTGTGCTACTAACTCTTCATCCAAAACTTGAGTCATCTTTATCTCTTGTACCAATGTATGTTCAATCTGAAGCTCGGCTAGAAGACCACCGTCCTCGGTCATCCTTAATCTGGCAAACATAGCTTTCAATTTCGACATAGATTTCCTACTTAGGGCATCATCCACAACATCCGCCTTACCGGGGTGATACTGTATGATACAATCATAGTCCTTTAACAATTCAATCCACCGTCATTGTCTCAGATTCAACTCCTTTTGTGTAAGCATGTATTTCAAGCTCTTATGATCCATATAAATATAACATTTCTCCTCATAGAGATAGTGCCTCCAAATCTTTAATGCGAAGATGACGGCAGCGAGCTCCAAATCATTGGTAGGGTAATTCTGTTCGTGCTATTTAAGCTATCTCGAAATGTAAGCAACCACCTTACCATCTTGCATAAGGACACAACCAAGCCTATTCAAAGACGCGTCACTAAACACAACATACTCTTTTATAGGCTCGGGTTGGGTTAAGACCAGAGCCTCCGTGAGATAAGCTTTTAGTTGCTCAAAACTTAGCAGTCTTTTCTCATTCCATTCAAAAGGGACCCCTTTTTGCAACAACTTGGTCAATAGTGCGGTTATAATGGAAAAACCCTTAACAAACCGCCTATAATACCCGAAAAGTCCTAGGAAACTACGAACTTCCGAAATACTCTGTGGAGGTCTCTACTCTACCACAGTTTGTACCTTCTGAAGGTCTACGTAGATTCCGTCCGCAACAACTATGTGACCAAGGAATGCCACTTCCGAAAGCCAAAATTTGCACTTACTGAACTTGGCAAAAAGACGTCTATCTCGGAGAGTTTGTAAAACTACACGCAGATGGTAGTTGTGCTCTTCTTTTGAACGCGAATACACCAAGACAACATTGATAAAGACCACCACGAATTGATCTAGGTACGGTCGAAAGATTTGATTCATTAGGTCCATAAAAGTTGCATGTGCGTTGGTAAGCCCAAACGGCATTACCAAGAACTTATAGTGCTCATATCGCGTCCTAAAAGCGGTTTTCTATACATCCTCATCCACCACCTTCAACTAGTAGTACCCTGACCTCAAGTATATCTTAGAAAACACACGAGCACCACTTAACTGGTCGAACAAATCATCGATCCTTGGAAGGGGATAAAGATTCTTTATCGTTATCTTATTAAACTACCGATAATCAATACACATCGTCATAGACCCATCCTTTTTTGATGATCAGGAATGGTGCTCCCCAAGGTGAGACACTCGGTCGGATAAAACCTCTTTCTAAAAATTCCTGGATTTACTTTTTCAACTCTTTCATTTCAGCGGGTGCCATTCGATACGGCGCGCTGGACACTGGTGATGTACCCGACATCACATCAATTTGAAACTCTAATTTAAGGTTAGGAGGTAGCCTGAGTAACTCTTCCGGAAACACATCGATAAACTCATTAATAGTCCTAAGATTCTCAAGCATTGGACCCTCAATTCTTACATCCACCACATGGGCCAAAAAGGCTTCACAACCTTATTGCAACAACCTCTAAGCTGACAAAACCGACACCACACTAGATAGGCGCGGATTTTTCTCACCTCGCACAATCAGCTTGGAACCGTCCATAACACGAAGCTTCAAACTCTTTGCTCTACATCCTAGACTAGCATCATGCTCAAAGAGCCAATCCATCCCCAAGATGGCATCGAACTCTTGAAACGGTAAAACTATTAAATCTGCTGGAAACAACGACCCCTGAACCTAGATCGGGCATCTTCGATACACCTTATCTACCAACACATCATGTCCTAAGGGACTAGTCACACGGACTCCTTCCTCTAGATTCTCGACAAAAATACCCCACTACTGATATATCCCACTACGAATGTAGGAGTGGGTAGACCCCGAATCCACAAGAGCAATAATAGGAACCGAAAATAAGGTGAACGTACCTAAGATAACATCTGCAGCCGTGTAATCCTCCTGAGCCCTAACTACATACTGCCTAGCTGGTGCTCTCGCGGTAGACTGAAAGGTACCTCCCGATACATGGCTTGCTCCTCCCCGAGAAAGGCTTCGACCCCTCTAGGCCATATATGATGTCCTCTGAACCTAATCTGGAGAGGTCACAACAGCCATTGGACAGTCTTTCATAAAGTGATCCGGTAACCCACACTAGTAACAAACTCTTACTGCTCCCCAACATTCGCCTCTGTGTTTGCGTCCACACTGATTGTAAATTGGTGCATCATCACTCATCTGTAAACCTTTCGGGCTCATCATGGATGAAGAAGAAGATGGTCTTCTACGACCAGTGGACTCAAATCTTCGGTCTGACCTTGAAATTCGATTCGATACTCCTTTATTATGGTTCTACGTTTCTGCTTCTCCCCAAGAAGGCCTGTGAGTTGTTGTTGGAGGGGTTCTTGGTCCTCCCACCCGAACTCTCTTGCCCACCAGACGGGACATATGTTAAGCCTTACACCTACTCAAGAGACTTGGCACTCGAAGTCAACTCCAAGAACACCTTCGGTGGTACAACAGTTAGGTAAGTTTGAATTTCCTTTCTCAAGCCCTTCAAGAACCTCTTGCACCTCATCTTTTTAGTGGCAACTAATTCAGGAGCATACCTACTCAACTAGAGAAACTCTTGCTCATATTCGAAAACTGATCAGTTCCCTTGTACAAGATGATTGAACTGATATCTCAAGGTATCGATGTGGGCCTCGCCCACATACTTCTTCTCGAACTCCTCGAGAAAATTGTCCCAAGATGGTCAATTAGGGTGCCACCCAAGATCTACTGTTTTCCACCATTCTCTAGCATTGCTCTTCAACAAGGACAAGATATATGACAACTTGTCTTCTGATCTCAACCTCATCTGCCTTCTAATCCAGCGTGTATCTTGCAACTACTGTTCTGCCTACACTGAGTTATCTCACCTCGATCTATGGAAATCCGTAGCACCTTGCCTTCTCACCCTTTCAACAGGTGTCTCACGAGGAGTAGCAGATGTCTTCGGTATTGCCCTCATAATCCGGTGCAACGCCTGGTTCAGATGTGAGAAGTAGTTGACTCCCCTGTCAACTGTGTTCTCTGACATGTCCTCGGTGTCAGGCATATATTCCTCATCGTAACTCCCTTATCTAGAGCCCAAACTTTTCTCATCAATTCTTGCCCTCCTTGGCATGATTCTATTTTGCACAACAACAAACGAGGTCACACCATCAAATTTCAGCATTAAAATAAGTACGACTTCGACTCATGAGCATGTATTCTCTAGACACCTATACACTTCTCTAGACACCTCTGGGACTTTCTAGAACCGACTAAACCTAAACTCTGATACCACTAAATGTAACACCCGTGACCCGGATGCCATATTTGGGCATTAAGCCCAAAATCCATACAATAAAAATCTTTCTTTTTTTAAACCTAAAGCATGATAGGTCCAATAAAACATAAGTTCATACATTAAAAACATAGTTAAATCTAGATGTTTAAAACAGTATTCACGGAGCTCCATTTACAAATATTAAAACATTCAACTTTGACTGAATAATACAAAATAAGAGTTACAAAATACATATAGGGTCCTACGAAATACAAAGCCCATTACATCTAGTATTTGTACTCAACCACTAGAGTCGATGCTGAAATCCAAGCCTTAATGATGCTCCTTCAACCCTCACGACAATCTACTAACTTGAGAACAGAAACAACGATTCTGAACGTTGAGCTAATAAGCTCAGTGGATACACCGCCACTCAACCATCCTTCATGCAAATCATAAATAAAGCAATGCAGTAGGAATGATATTATGGCAAGATAACAATGGCGCTACTATAACTGTCTAAACACACGACATCATGAATGTATGATCACACACACAACTCATACTAGAACCTCATACATTTACCTAGAATCACACAGATAACACCAAAAATAATTAAGTGAGGTCCGCGTTCACAAAGCATCGAAATCCTTCACTTGAGTGAGGCCCGCGTCCATATAGCATCAGGATCCTACACTACGAGTAAGGCATGCGTCCACATAGCATCAGGATCTTATACTCAAGAGATGAGGCCCGCGTCCACATAGTATCGGGATCCTACATCTATGCTCAAAATCTCTCATCAAGCATCTTCGAATGAGGCCCGCGTCCACAAAGCATCGGGATCCAACATTCGAGAATCTTCAAGGTGTTGTAACACACTTAGGGTATCTAAATCCCAGAAACTAGGGATGACTCGACTATCTAGGCGTCCTCTCAGTACATAGCAAGGACCTATCTACCACAAAGCCTTGATTGATCCACCTAGAATCCCTATGGATTACTACCTCACACGATTTACCCAATATTTACCATGTCATTAGCCAATTATTTCTCATAATGAGTTAAAATCTCTATTTCTCAATTTTAGTGTTCATTTTACACATTAAAAGACCCCTAGGGCCCTTTGCCTCGAATTATAGAACCCCCAAACGTAAACTCAAATTTCTTGGGCAGATTGCCCAGCGAGTACCGATACTCCTATGTGGGTATCGGTACTCCCCTCTAGGTACCGATACTCGACCAGAAGTACAGATACTCATTTTAGGTTTGAAAGAACTGGACTCTCAACCTGTACCGATACGCACTATCCTGTATCGGTACTCACTATCGGTACTGGGATTACCCCGTACCAATCTAAGCCTGTACCGTTACTCATACCCTCACGTACCAGTACACGAAGCCTCCATCAGGCAATGCAACAGTGTGTACCGATATACCCCTTACGTAATGGTACGCAAAAGCGTTACTAGAATCCTTAATATGCAAGGGGTACCGATACATGACGAGGCGTGTCGGTACTCCCTTCACAACCTTTCCCCTTTTTACACTAAGGCATACCGATACTTAGGACCCCATACCGGTACACGAGCCCAAATTTCAAACTTTGGGTGCAAGTTTCACCTAGAAACCCTGTTTAACCCCCAAGGTTAAACCTCAAACCGTTTCTACAAGTTGTGGTGATAATTTTAGGTGGATTACTACCAATTTCATGCCATTACAACAACAATTCTAAGATTTGCCATTAACAATCACACAAGCTATTCCAAGGCCAAAAACACCAAAACATGCTTCAAAGCTTAACTTTATGATTTCCAGAAAACTATTGGAGTTAGTAGTGTACTAACCTTAGCTTAGCTGACTTCCCCCAAAGCTTCAAGCTTTTATCCCCTCTTGAGCCTTAGATGAACTCCCAACCTCTTTCACTACAAAAGATGTTACCAAATGTGTTACTACCTTGTAGGGAGAATTAGGGAAGTTAAAACTCAAAACTTTAGAGGAATAAATCCCCTGAACACCCATTCTCATTCTCTCTCATCAACCCCCACTAAAGCACACACTTTCACCAAAACTAGCCATCCTTACCTTGAAATGTTTATCCTTACAAGCTGGTAAAACTTCCCTCAGCAAGCCAAACGTGATTCTTACTTCAAACTCTCAAAATCATACCTTAAGAAGGGGTGTTGTGGGAGAGAGAGAGTAAGTTGGAAGAGGAAGATAAAGATATTAAGACATGATGATCTCATTTCCTGCACAAGTACAGAAAATAGTCTTTCTTCACTCCCCAAACTCTACCATTTAGATACTTACCATAATACCCCTCTTACCCACTTCTTAACCCAACATCCACCAGAGCCCAACACACACATGCTGGCCCGAAAGACGCCTAAAAGCGATCAAACTCGACCCTCAGATCCCGAAATTCGGGTCGTTACAATTACAAACTCAAAATAATATTTTGAAAAGGAAGAAAAAAGAAAATTAGTTTATATGTGGCAAACTACATAATTGGTTGTTGGGATAATATGAAAGTGCATATCTAGGATTGATCTTATCAAAGACTTGGTATTTAAGAGTGTCTTGTACACCACCTCTCTTTCTTAGGAACCTACCTGGTGCATTATTCAATGACTATACCCACGATCTTTATCTCTAATTATGATGACATATTGGGCAACCATATAACATAGTGCATAAATTTTAATGTGAAATAATTATCTTGTTAAGTCAAATATTAATTTGGTTGAAACATATGGCATAATAGAATAAAAAAGATAATCATGTTAAGCTAAATTTTAATTTGGTCGAAGTAGCTGAGATATTTTTTTTGGTTATTTCTCAAAGTCAATATTTAGACTAATATAAAAGAATGGATGTGTAACCCCCTAGACCGGCCTATGCGTAACGACCGACTCTAAAAGGTCACATTCCGTACTAAAATTGTAATCATAAAAATTTCTTGAAAGTTTGAAGGCCAAATCTAGTAATAAAGTGATCTCATGCATAAATAAGTTAAGAAAATAAGTAAAACTTCAACAAAATGTGATTACATCATATAAACCATAACGAACAATATTAAAAGTTTACTATAACAAAATATAGGCCCATGTCACCAAATAAGACAGTTTGGAAGAGTATGAGCTGAATGTGTAGATCCTCCAAGTACCAAGTCTGGGAAGCCTTTCCAAAAGTATCTGAAAGGGGAAAAGATTTGGGGCGTGAGCTAGGGAGCTCAGTGTGTTCCAACAGTGCATAAAAACATTGTATTTAATTTAGACAGACATGAATCATCTTAATAAAACATATTAAAAGAGCAACCAAAGTTTTTCCTATAAGTCTTTCTACCCTCAATTCGTACTCTATGATACAGCTCCCCATAATGGTATCGTACATATATATATATATAGGCATTAACCCGAGCCTATTGGGCTTAGGTACCATCCTAAGGGAACACCTTAGGTCCGGACAGAATTACCCTAACCGAAGCATAGGAACCTTATACAGACATAATTACCAGCTGGATCAGGGCTAAACCTTTATAACTTCATATCATCACCCCAAGTACCCCATTAATTCAGTCCAAGCAGGCTTATAATATGCAGTAATTAATAAACATATTCATGATCCAATAGTAGTAACCATAAAGCATACTTATCATATCAGGTACTAGGGCATGCATCAAACGTACAAAACAATCTTGCTTCAAGTTAAAAGACAAATTTCATTTATGCGAAATTAGCATATCAATCATGTGCACACGATCAATTTTATAAAATATTGTATAAAACAATTTATAAAACATTCAAATAGCATGTAAAACAATCGTATAGCACACAAGGAACACACCTCAAAAAGGTCAGGTAGATCGAATATTCTACTGGGCACCAAAACCACGCTCAGTTGCTGTGCTAAAACCTAGATCGATAAAAAGATCAAGATTACTACAAGAATCATATTTTCACTAGAACCATTAATTGAGTATTTAAAGCCATACAGATCACTATAGGTTCACAAGTTTGAGCAGATCGGGACGAGCTGGGCGTAAGCACGACCGGGAGATCCTTGAGTACCTTTAACCAACTAGGATTTTTATCAGATCTTTATTCAGCTAAAATTATCCATAAATAAAAATACTTGATACTATGTATGTTCGAGTTCAAGGTCAATTTTGGAGGTTTTCAGATTTGAATTTTGTGAAAAGAGCTTCATAAACGGACATAGGACGTCGAAAAATGTAAATATGAGTTTTTAAAAAATTTGACTTTTTCGTCAAAGTCAACGCTGACGTCAGTATGACATCATCAATCAAAGTTAACAGTTAATGGTCAATTATTAAAGTCAACAATCAGAGTCAACTGAATTGACTCGGGCGGGTTGACTCGAATGAGTTGACTCAAGCAGGTTGACTCGGACGAGTTGACTCGGGCGAGTTAACTCGATCGGGTTAAACAGGTCAGGTAAAATGGGTCGAGTTTGACTAGACCGGACCAGATCGGTTAAACTGGGTTGGGTCGGGTTGGATCGGGCTGAACTAGACAGTTTATAGGTGAACCATTCACGACGGCCAAAAATTGCACTAGGCAGCGTGTGGAGCTCACACGCGGCCTTACACGACCCAAAAATGCACCAAAATGTATTTTTCGGCCGAATATATCATCTACAATACTCTATTAACCCAAATTCGAGCTAAAATCAACGAAAAACAACCAAACTTACCCAGATTTACCTATCACGATCGAAAAAAGACGGTACACTGATGAGACCTTTGTCGGGGTCTGGTCGATAATTGGACGATTGGGTTAGGGCTGTCTCGACACGAGGAGGATGATGGTGGCAAGAAATCACCGATTGAACTACTACGGTGGCTG
The DNA here is from genome assembly GCA_019671005.1 of Hibiscus mutabilis. Taxonomy (NCBI): domain Eukaryota; kingdom Viridiplantae; phylum Streptophyta; class Magnoliopsida; order Malvales; family Malvaceae; genus Hibiscus; species Hibiscus mutabilis. Next base: position 13,404,667 of record CM033747.1, on the reverse strand, counting down.
GAAAACTTGAACGACCGAACAGGCTATAACCTAGGTTCGACGAACCTTCAAACGCGATTTCTCGGCGAATGGCGTAGCAGACCGGCGTGTGGTTTGAGGGGTTTTGGTCGGGGCTCGACGACAGTTTGTTGGGTGCCGGAGGTGATCTATGGCACGGCGGTAGAGACAGACGGACGAACGACGATCGTTTAGAGTTAGGTGATAGCATTTTTAGGAATTTCTGGATAAGTGGTTCGAATAAATGGGAGCTGAAGGGTCTAAATCTGATATTTTATTTGCATAATAATCTTAACAAAATTGAATTATTATTTTATTAAGGTAAAACATATTAGATATAGAGCCTTGGCTCAATTTGTTATCCTTCAAGCTTGTGCAGTTTATTTATTTTTCATTCATTCCCTTTTTTATATATATAAATATATAGCATGTGCTACAGGATGATAGAAAATGATGCTACTAGGCACATATTTATGTCATACTCCCTTGCGGAGGAAAGAGAAGAAATTTTTTATCCTATATATCGTTTGAAATTGCACAAGTATTTGAAAAAGACAAGGTGTTATTCAAAGTTAAGAATCTAAAAAAAAAAACTTAGCCTAAGTTTCCTTCAAATGTAACGAATTGAAAATACTCTTTGTGAAAAAAGAATTTTGTAACATGTTGTTTATTCAAAATTGTTAAGTATGCTATTTATATTTTTGTCTGATTAAAATGTCATGATGATCTATGTGACATGCTAGTGTGAGAATTTGTGTTGTTATGATTAATATAGCATGATAATAATAATATAACTAGTAAAAAAGTGTATGTTGGATTTTTTTATATGAAAATGATTAGAGACACCTTAAATTTATAAAAGATATGTGTTCTTAATCAGTGGACATGTCACATTAGTAGTATAGTCCATGTGTACCTAATTAATTAGTGGGAACCATTGACAACAAATTTAGACGTTATGTCTTTTAAAAAAGGCTTAAATATATATTTTGTACTTGAACTAGACACTTTCTCCCAAGTTGGTATCTGATAAGTGTTCAAAAGTACTATTTTTCTTACCCTTTTTACTCATATTATTGTTAGACTTAGGCTCATATTAAGTTGCATAGTTAGCCATTCATGCATTAATCCATGTTTCCTTCAATCGTTGAGCTTGATTACATAACTTGGTGATTTTTGTGGAAATAGATGCTGCTTTGGTGTGTTTTTGTATGTGTATGTGCAGGATCACTTGCCAAAGCAATGCCGAGCTAGTTGCCAGGGCAATGCATGAAGGAGACGCCGAGCCAGTTGCCATGGCATTTGTCGACAAAGACAAAATACAATAGGGATGTCGAAATTCATGATTTTACAAGCCCAAGATGACATGGAGCAAGGCCCAAGCCCAAAGGAATTTGATTGCCATGCAGAGATTAAAGAAGAATTAAATTCCAAGAGGATAGGAGAAGTTCTAATAGGAATAAAATTATAATAAAGAATTATATTCTTTAAAGATAATTTAATTCCAACTCAAACTCCTCCTCAAAGAAGGACTTTGGCCTAGCCCTATAAATATCAAGGAGATTTCGACAATTCCATGAGGAGAGCAAGAGTTAATTTCGACAACTCCAAGAGAGGAAGCAAGGGGAATTTTCGGCAAGCATCTAGGGCAAGGAATTTTCGACAAGCTTCATCTTTTCTTCCTTGTTCGATTGGGTTCATGCTAGGGATTGCTTATCTTGTGTTTCTTTGGAACCTAGCCATGAACTAAATTTACTTGGCTATGGTTATTGTGTTTTGTGGTTGTTAGAAACTATTGGTTTTTGTTTAGGTAATAAGAGTTTGCATTTTTCTCTTTCAAGGTTTATTCATTCTTGATTCTTATTATTGTTTGCGAGTGAATTGGGAGAGGATCTCGTGATTTCATCCATTTATCTAATATCGGGAGAGTTAGATTCAAGAAACGAATGAATATGATCTTTATTCAATCCAATGATGGTGAAGATTAATCCGGCTTAGGAATAAGTTAAGGATTTCAACGGCTAAGAGGAGTGCAAGATTGGTTGTTGTTCACCCTTGATTCACGCAGGGATGTATTATCAAGGCATGCACAAGTAGCTAGAGTTTCGACTTAGGGATAAGAAGAAACCATTGAAGAACGCTCGCGAAAACTGCCCGATCGCCCAAGTAGTTGCCCAACTAGTCGCCCGAGGCAACCATCAATTAGTTGCCAAGGCAACCCGTTGCTCGCCACGGCAACCGAGTTGCCCGTGCACTCTTTTACCAAGACAATCCAATCGCTATCACACCTCAACTCACGATAGCCTAGCCTATCTCTCAATCGATCTCATCTTTTCTTTTACTTTATTGCTTTCTAGTTTAGTTATTAGTTAAACTCCTTTAATCCTTTAATTGTGTTTTTACTTTTCACAAAGTCAAAGAAACTTAAGCAAAGTGGCCCAAACCAATCCTCATTGACGATACTCGATACTCATATCACTTTATTACTTGCGACGTGTATACTTGCACAATTGCGTAGCACTTATCACACGCAACAGTATCTAAAGAATTTTTTGCTCTTAAGTTGGTACCTGAACTAGGTACTTTCTCTCATGTTGGTACCTAAATAATTTATGTTCTCAAGTTGGTACCTGAACTTTAATTTCATTCATTGTTTTAATACTTTTATTAACAGCTTTAGTCCCCCAAAAGTTATACAATCTATCAATTTGATCCTAATTCAATAAATTTAACCCTTTTATTTTTAAAAATGAAATCAACTTAGTCAAATTTTCACGATACTGACAAACCCAGCGAGTCTATCGGATCAAAGCATTAGTTAGATAACTGTATTTTATGATAAAATAATAAGTTATTGTGAAACTTTTATTATATCAAGAAAGTAATATAACATTTCTAGGAGAAGAACAAAAAATTTAGGAGAATAACAAAAAGTAAATTGATAGATTTTTAAATATATAAGGTTAAATTTATTGATTTGTTTCAAAATAGGACAAATTGATAAAATGTATAAGTTTTGATATTAATTTGGCAGAAAGTGTCTAGTTCAAGTACCAACTTAGGAGTAAAAATTATTTAGGTACCGACTTAGGAGAATCTACCTAATTTAGGCACCAATTTATGAGCAAAAATTCTTTAAGTACCAATTTGAGAGAAGATACCTAGTTTAGGTACCAAATGTATATTTAAACCATTATAAAAATAAAACCTAGGGTTTCAAACCTCCTAAGAGTCTTTAGTAACCTAGATATGTAGCAACCGAGAAGAGTACGAGACAAAGATTTGGTTGAAATGGTTAGAAATTGTGATTTGATGTCTGATTGTCCCCAAAATCCGTGTTCTAAAAAGCAGCATTACCATGAATTGATGATTGATGTCCCAATTCAATCCAACTTGTCAACAAAGTGCTTCACAGAAATCTACCCAAAAAAGACGAGTGCTTCAGAAGATAATAACTCACAATGTTTGACTCTTATGATTGTTCGTTGTACTTAAAATTTATTCTCCATGTATAATAATTATATTTATTTGCCAATCTAATTTTACAACTGTAGTTACTAATTAATTTAATTAATTTAAAGATGAATATAAAATTACGCATTAACTTTAGCTAAATGTTTAATATGATATATGAATTTTAATTTCGTGCAATAGTACCCAAAGAACTTTGATTATGATTTAATTATATAAATTTTGAAAATAAATACATCTATTTTTTTATCAAGAAATATGATTTTATAGATAGAAATCATACAAGTAAGATATTATTATGTACCTCATTAAAAATCTCCCTAAACCTATGATGGAGGAAAATAGTACAACATGATAATATTATGGTAACAAACACCCCGAAAATAGAACAAACACCAAAATGATAAAAAGTACAAGATTCGTAATGCTCCAAGCTAGAGTAGCAGCTCCTAATCGTCATCCGCATATGCAACCTGGACCTGACTGGTTTTGACACGACCAGACCCTATAGGGACAGTTTTTTTAAAAAAAGAAGTCGGGTTCGGGGAAGGGTTGGTTTTGAAAATTTAGAGTTGGGATCGGGGCTGACTCGTGCTTAAAGTAAAAAAACTCCGATCAGACCTGACCTGGCCCGAATAGAATTATAATATATTTTGATATATTTACCAAACTGCCACTATATATATAAAACTTAGGGTTTTTATTTTTTTTTCCTTCCCACTTTATTCTTCCAGCAATTTTCCTCCTCACTATCTCACCCACCATTTTATTTCTTTACTTTCTCTCTATTATTTCTCCCAATTTTTAAGTTTCAATTAAAAAGTCTTAATTCTTAATTTATTGTTTGATGATTTGAATTTCAAATAGAACAATTTTTTTGTTCTTCGATTTCTTCATACAAAAATCGTTCTCAGATCTGTTTTTGTTTGATCTTAAGTTGAGTTTGTTTTTGTTTGACATCTAGATTTGTTTCTTGTTTTAACTTGGGTTTTATCTTCAATTCTGGGTTTTAAAGTTTTCTTTGATAGTTTAAGTTGCATGCATGCATAAGCTTTTTTTAGTTCTTTTAAAAAAAATTGATTTTGTAAGATGTATACATTTGTTCAAGCAATCGTCTGGTTTTTTTTGTGATTTTAGAGTATTAAGTTTTCTTTTTAAGGTTTTTTTAGTTTTTTCGGGTTTTGAATTGTGTAAAATTTTGCTGGTGATTGTTTGGCATCTAAGAAAATATGGGATTGAGAAAAAAAAATGTGAGAAAATCTAAAAGTATAATCGACTAGGATCAGGTCGGGTTAAGATCAGATATTTATATTAAAGATTGGATCGGGGCAGAAAGAACACCTAAATGGTTCAGGGCGGGACAGATTCGGGTAGAGATATATAAATTTCGGGTAGAGATATATAACACATGAATGAATACCAGGTGCACAATACCACAACCACCTACCCATCTAGAGGAACTGATACTGCAATGCACGATCAAATCCCCTAGACAACCTGAAACAATGGCGTTTGATCGACCTCGCCTTTCACCAAGGCATGTAACACCCTTAACGTATATTCGAATACACATTAAAGATGTTATTAACTGATTTTCAGACTTAAATTTTTTTTACAAAGTAGTTCAGTGGTTGGCCCTTTCTCAGTTTTCAAACAAAACTATGTCTATCAACCGTAGCTAGTTTTGAACCTGAATTGGTTTGTAAAATACTTTAAACAGTTATTAAAATGAAAATATAATTCAGGGTGAAAACTATGTATGCTGCCTAGATCCTTTCTTGATTTTAGAATCGCTACGCAATAAACGACCAACTAAGTTTAAAATCGTTTGAAGCATCTTTCCTAATATTCTTAATTCCTCAAATTAAGTCATGTTTTCTAGATCATACATCCACATTAACTTATAAATAGCGTACCCAAAAATTTAGACATACAAAATAATTACTTATTTAAAATTCTATACATGCCCCACTAGTCTAGGATGTGGTGATACTTACTGATATTGCAGATTAACTTAATCCAACAATGTGTAGCTCCTCTTCTGTTAACTTATCCAAAGTACCTACGTGTGACACCAAAACACACGTTAAGTATAACTTAGTGAGGCATAATTATATCAATATAAAACAACAATTATAAATATCACAGCCCTGTAAAATGGCAAGCTTATTAGCTTAACTACTTGCATAAATGCATTTCAAGTAATATAGCCCATAGTATAAAATCTTGCCATCATTTTTCTATGTTCATCAGGTATTTACATGCATAATAATTTCTTTAACATAAACATGCTTTCAATATGATTCATATCATCTATCAATTTTGTCATAGAATCATGATATTAATGGTTCATGATCATCAAGTAGTCATGCTTTCATCACGTAATCATTTGCATGCCATATTATTTAAATTAGCAATACTTTCATTATCTAATCATTTGCATATCATATATTTTAGCATAGCCATACTTTCATCATGCAATCATTTGCATATCATATCCTTTAGCATAGCCATACTTTCATCATGCAATCATTTGCATATCATATCTTTTAGCATGGCTATACTTTCATCATGCAATCATTTGCATATAACCTTCCTTTAGACATAGCCCAAAGTATATAATATGAGATCAAAGTACGTGATTCATCTTGATAAGACACTATCGTGTCTAGCATAACGTGAACATGAGTATGTACTCGAGGACGCTCTTTGCTCCTCATAGAAGCACCTCGTCAATGCCATTAGCAATGTGGGCTTGGATCCCTAGGGTGCACACCAAGGGCTTGGGTCCCCAAGGTGAAAGTGGTACTGTAGTGCCTAACTTGAACATGATAGATGAGTACGTATTTGATGACGCTCTTTGCTCCTCATTAAAGCACCCCGTTAGTGTAATTAGCACTATGGGCTTAGATCCCCAGGGTGCAACACCAAGGGCTTGGGTCCCCAAGGTGTATGTGACACCGTAGTAGTCACAAACATGGAACATATTCAACTATATCGTGTACTCTCATATCATAATACTTGGGCATTTCATTTCATTATCAATCAATCCTTATCATTCATGTAAACAGACAATTTACATCCCATAATTCATCATAATTTTTCGTATGTACTTGCCATTACTGTATTATGCATAAATATAAATCATATAGTCGATATTAGGCAGTTCATACCCAATATCTAAAATTTGATTTATCTTAGATAAATCATTATGTCATATCAGTGTATCACATATGTCATTTTACATTTCATGTCATTTACATAACTTTGATCAGCTTACATTTTCATTAATATTAAGATTGACTTGTTGCAAGTCTCTCTCATGTCATATATATATATAAAATAAATAAAAATGCACTCATTCAAATCATATATATAATAAATAAGTAAAAATGCACTCACCTGGGCCATTTATTAGCATGCCTCACTAAATTCTACTCGATCATTTCCTTCATCGTACCTCAAATCTTCTTTGATTCGGATTTGATTTCATTAACCACATAAATATAAACAAACATTTGTTAGATTTATTTCTAACAATATTTTAATCAAGCTATCTAATCATTTAACGTAAAATTTTCTATAATTAACTTCTAATTTATACTAACTTCTTCTTATTTTTCTACTTATCAATTTAGTCCCATTACTTACTTCAAACCACCAATTCATCATTTTCTTCATCAAATAGTTATTCAAAATAATTCTCTCTCTAATTTTCTTTCTTTGCCAAAATAGTCACTAAATGCAAAGGTAGGGATTCAAACTTCATAACTTTGCAATTTAGTCCTCAAATCAAAATTACTACCTTAATTCTATTATTTTATCTAAAAAATCAGATTTAATCCCCATCCAAGAATTCATTTTCCTATTTGGTCACTTGATTTTGACAAGTTGTCAAAATGGTCACTAATTCGATTCAACATCGGTTTAGCATTCTAACATCAATTTCACATCTCCAACATCATTAATTACATAAATACACTCCAATTTCATAAAATTCAGATTCGGTCCCTTAACTTCGAAGCTTGTCGAATTGGTCCCTATGCATTCTAATTTTAATTCTAACTTCATACAACATATTCGATTCATAAAATCTCATAATCATAATTTTCATAAAATTTTCCCATTATTCTTCCATGTGGCCGAATTGGTCATTTGGCTTCTCTAGGCTCATTTTTCATCCAAACAACATTCTAACATGCTTAAATAAATTTTCCAACATATATTCTTCATTTCCAAGAATTAACATTTAAATCCCCAATTTAGTCCTACGTGCCAAATTTGGGTGTCTAAACTTTTCACGGACTTTATTTTAGTTCAAATGCCACAATCAAGCTTCTAAATTCATAATCTCTTCAAATCCATCACTAGGATCATTTTCACAATATTTTCCCTAATTTACCAAGCATGCCAAAATAGTCATTTAAAGGACTAGTTGATGATTTTTCATTCTAGCATCAAAATCAAGCTTCTAATATCATCAATTTTTCATTTTCATCATCAATTTCAAAACCTTAAATAAAACCCCAAATTCTAGGGTTAGGGGTTTTAATCCTTAAACATGAAAGTAATCACAATCCAAGCTTGATTTCATCTCTACAACACTAAATTTGCATAGTTCAAGCTTCAATCTAAACATGGAACATGAAACCCTATTTTCTCTCTCTTCAAGGACATAATCAAATCTTCATAACTCATGATAAAATTACTATCAAATGAAAGAGAATTGAAAATAGATCAACTCTCTATCAAAAACATACCTTGAATCTTGTTCGGGAGCCTTCAAAATGCCTAGGAAATTTTTTTGTGTATTTCCCCCTATTTTTCTCTATTATTTCGAATTGAAGATGAGGAAGATGAACATTTTTGTTCATCTTTTTTTAATTTATGCCACATGTAATAATAAATTAATTTTTTATTCAATTTAGTCCTTTTTCCAAAATTAACATCCAACTGAATCATAATTTACAAGTTACCATTCTAGTTCAATTCCAACCAAATTCCATTCAACTCTAATCAAACTAGAGTAATGATTTTATATGGGAAATTACCATATTGCCCATGATACTTTCAAAATATTTCAAAATTGCCATTGTGACCAAATTACCAAAACTAGTCACTTAAATCACTAATTTTGCCATTTTGTAAAAATCCAACTATTCTAGTTAGATCACAATCCACCAATTAATAATTTATTCATAAAACAATATTTTATGAATTTTCGTGACTTATGGTGCAGCCTCTGAAATTTCGATTCGATCCGATTTCCCGATATTCACTTACTACTTCTTCTACGATTCCCCTTCACCGGGCTATCAAATAAATTATAAAAATTATTTATTTCCATATCTGAAAATAAATAATATTATCAAATAAAAGATTCCATATTTATGAAGTCAAAATTAAAATTTTGACTCGGTCTAATATACTGATAATTGTACCCGAAATCTTTATTGGATAAAAATTCTCTTAATAATTCTTTATCTGATATCCATACGAATAATATTAACTCGAATTGATTCCTTTTTATCAGTCTCAAGTACTGACATAAGAACTTTCCAATAGGTCACCCATCCTATGTCTTGAGCACGCTTAACTTTGCAGTTCAATCGAAATTTGATATCTTATACTGCATTTTTATTCCTAAGATCTACATTAGATTTTTCTCCATGATCTGTTTAATCTATGTACATGATAAAATAATTACTGATAAATTCTCCAAATTTTCATAAAATAATATGTTATAACTCTTTCAAAGTCTATGGAATCATCTCCAAAATTTTAGCTTGATCCGATTTACAGATAAATGCCAAGAATTTGAGGGATATTAATTGATTGCGATATTTTAATTAAAGGCCCAATTGATCCATAATTGAAAACAATAACTCACTTCATATTTTGGAACAATTAGAGGGTCAAAAGACATTTAAGCCTATAATATTTTATTTCCTTCTTGGCAATTTACAGAGAATACCAACTTTACAACAGAAGTAAACCCCAGAAACATAATTAAATTATTAATTTTCAAAGGCAGAATGGTAAATTTAGTCTTCTATGTTTATACATTTTTCGATTTGGTCATTATTCTTTTTTAGTTAAATTTGATCATCAACCTTTAAAAAGAGTCAAATTTAACTATTAATAATTTAAAAAATATTTTACAGATTTAAATGTAACATAATGAATTCTATTTTCTAAATTCAATTTGACTAGATATTAAAAGATAAATAGGTGGAGAATAGAATGGAAGAATAAATAATTACATGGAGTATCCTTTTTCTTGTGTCCAAATAATAACAATTCTTGTTTGATTTACATATAATAGAACAAGTAATAAGGATAATATAATAACATGTCAACTTGCATGACAATTCACATGTATTTTATGCTATTTTTTCAACTTCTAATATTTTGAGTTTATTAAAATATAAATTTTTAAAATATTATAATTTTAAATTATTTTTTAATGTGACATAAAATAAATTGTGTCATAAAATGCACACATATTACCACATCAACATAATTAAAATTTTAAATTTTAATCAATATTTTTGTTAAAAATGATTTGACTCTTCTTGAGAGATTGTAGGTTAAATTTAATTTTAAAAAATTGACAATTTGACAAATTGTGTATATCTTGATAAGACTTTTAGTTCAAAAAAATATTATTATTGGGACAATAATATTTTCTGAAAACATGGTATCATATTACCATGTTTTCATTTGGAGTGATTTTCACCGTGGGGAAAAGATTTTTATCAACAATCACGCGTTTTATAAAAAAAAAAGGTGAGAATGTCATCCCTACATATTTCTTAGATATTTGTCAACTCCTATAATTTTGAATAATATTACCCCGAAATAATGTATTTTATTCATATGGATTTTTTTTTAAGATATGGATCTTATTTTTTAATATAACATATTCACTTATTCGGCTTGATTTCTTTTTTTGTTGATTCGTTTAATATATGTTATAATTCAATTAAAAATATGTTATAACTAATATCATATAAAGATAAAATATATAATATAGTATTATAACATGAAAAATATATTAAATTATATGTGTAAGAACTTCATAAAAGAAAACTATATATAACAAAAGTAATAGAGAAAAAAACATATTTTTTGAAAAATTATTTTTAAAAAGAGTAACATAAATGATTCTAAATATATAACTAATAATCAATCATTTCTATATAACCTACCAATTATTTGCGATGTTGAAAGTTAAACTTTTGTGAATTGTATATTTTTTGAACAATGGCATCTAATTTTATTAATCACTATGAAAAATAATACAATACAACAAAAAGAGAAAAAAAAGAGATAAGTCCACTAAAAGTCTCTTACAATAGTGCAAAGAAAAACAAACACTTCCATCGAGATTAACATACTAAAATTCATAAACCTTCCTGAACCTCATTGTCTCTATCCAAACGAGACGCTTTACGGGGTGAAAAAGGAGTGGTGAGCGAGCCAAGCTATCAGGCTGATTGCTCTGCTACCCATGTCTGATTACATCGGCAACCAACCATCAACCGAGTGGGAATCTATCTTTTTAAGATCACCGACAGAACCATAATCAAAGATTAGCGTCGTGAATATCTTTGTATGAGCAACAACCGACAACTAAGGTATGTTGAAATCATTCCATAAGGACAGATGAAACGAGCCATAAAATATCATAAAAAAACGTGTTACAAGGATAGAAAAAACGCGTGCCATAGAGGTAAAAATTCTTATTAAAATACGAAAAATAAGAAAAATAATAGACCTGATAATCAATAATCAATACTAAAAATAGTTGCCGAGTATCAACCAAAGAAAAAAAACAAAGTTGTAGCCGGTAGAAATTTGAGATTTGAGAGGGCGGCTATGGTTTCTAAGGAGATTTGAGATTTGTGAATTATATATTTTTAAAAGGTTTGAAATTTGAATAACTTATTTATATAATCATTAGTTAAAATTTATCTTTCTTTTTAGTTTGAATTCTTCTTTCGGAGTGTCTGATAAGTGGCTTTTCTTCTCTAAAGTAGTACAAGACTTGCTGAAATTACATAACAAATGTATATGTCAATTTTATTTTTCAATTTTCTCGATGTTTTTACATATGCTTGTATTTTACGTATTATATTATAATAGTATTTAGTAACTTACACAACTTTTTCATTGAGTCATGTTATTTTCACGATATAAAATTTGAGTTAATATTTGGTTTTGTACCTTTTTTTCTTTGATTCCGTTTATGATCTACAGACGTTAATTTTTCGTGTTTTAAGAAATATGTCCGGATCAAGGTTGTTTATTTGCATTGTAAACTTTCATCTTTGACTTTTCCTTTTTAATAAAATCGACGTACTCATATTCAAAAAATAGTATAACGAAATAGTTTTATGAATTTTTGTACAAATATTTTCAACTTAATATTAGAAGTTTAACTTCTTAAAAAAATATGACAAAGATAATTTGATAAAATATGCAGTGAAGTAATCATATATTTTCTCAATGAAACGCTATAATCTTACATTTATGTCATATAAATTAAAGGCTTAATATAAAAAGAAGTAATCTTATATTTTCTCAATGAAACACTATAATCTTACGTTTATGTCATATAAATTAAAGGCTTAATATAAAAATAAATGCTCAAACTATACATGTTAACTTTTGGTGCATAAACTATTTTTTTACTAAAAATAGGTGTCTAACATTTTATTTCGTTAATTTTAGGTTAATGACTGTTAACTACAGTTAATTTTTTTAATTTCTATTTTAAATTTCCTTTATTTTTAACTTATTTTTTAAAAAAACCCCTAAATTTCATAAAACTCACAAAATAACCCCAAATCCCTAACCCAAATCCCCAATATGTCATCACTGCTAGGGGTGTTCAAAAATACCTAGCCCGGTTGACCCAACCAGACGACCCGAACCTTAAAAAGTCGGGTAATTTTTTAAAAAAAAAATTACCTGAACGGGCCGAGTATCCGACCCGAGATTTTTTGGTAGTTGGGTCGGGTCTGGGCCAATTTTTTTTTTTGTAACCAGGCACCCAACCCGACCTGATACTTTTAATATATTTATTTTTTAGTTTTAGATTATATTTTTATTTTAGGTTCCTTAATATTTTTACCTAAAACTAAATTTAAATCTCTAAATTATTTCTATGTTTGTATTATGTAATTTTAAGTTTTAAAGTTTTTAATTATATTTTTTATTAAATAGAGAGGTATTACATTATCATACCGAGATTCGAAAGAAAAAACGAGATTAATATTTTTAATGTATTTTTGGTTATAAACTTTAATATATAAATATATCTAAATATTTCATCTTAAAACTAACTTTAAATCACGGGTTTGGATTATGTATTATGAAAGTTTAATTTATGTGTTTACTATGTAATTTTTTAGAACTTTTAAATTTAAAAAATAAATAAAAAAAAAGTGAACTGGGTACCCATTACCCTATTTTTTGGGTACTCGTGTTTCACAGGTAGCCGAATAACGGGTACCCGGCTAAAGCGGGCCGGGACATGGGCCAGTATATGAAGTACCTAGAGAATCAAGTACTTGGTTTTTTGGGTAACCGGGAATGAACACCCCTAATCGCTGCCATCATCTATAGCCTCACCGGATCCCACCATTACCATAGTCGGAAGTCGCTGCCCATTTCCCTCAATCACCCATCGCCAGAAGTTGACAAACGGAGTACTTAACGTCGAAGAAAGTCGAACCCGCGAAAGAAATACGATCGACACACCTATTGTCGAGGGATGATTAGGGGAAATGGGAGTCGACATCCTACGGCGATAGTGGTGGGCTCCGGCGAAGCTACCGACGGTGGTGGCAATGGCAATTTTAGGGATTTTGTGTTAGAAATTTATGACTATTTTGTAAAAAAATAAATTGTTAAGTTTTTTAAAAAGAAAATAATAAAAAATACATGCCACATGTCATGTTTTGATTGGGTAACAATTTTTTTTAATTTCCGTTAATAACCAAATACTTAAAATTAACAAAATAAAACTTTAAGCACGTGTTTTGAGTAAAAAATAGTTCAGCACAAAAAAATAGCAACATGTATAGTTTGAACACTTATTTTACTATTGAGCCTAAATGAAACAATATAATCTATAATTTTTAGTAATATATCAGATAATTTATATTCTGAAAGTACTATTATCGAACCAAATGCACCCTAAAAAGTTTAACTTTCTCACTCTGCCATTTTCACAACTTCTAAAATCTAACATTATAAACTTGCTTTTGATTTCTTTTTTTCTTTTCAATTATGAACATGTTCTTTCCAAATTTCAACTTATCTATTTTGTCAGGTACACTGGTGTAGAATGGATAACTTGAATGCAATGAACTGTACATGAAATGGCAGGTTGTCCTCTTGCAAGTTGGCCTATGCAGCTCAACTATCTACATTCTTTGAACCCCAAGGCCATAATGGAAACCTCTATGCTCAGCTGCTTTGATTTGCCATTTCCTTGCTGTGGAAGTGCTATAGCTTATAGGCTCTGTAAAAGTCTGAAATCCTACATTCATCCAATCTCTTGCTGGTAGGTGGGTCGGTTGGATTTACATGATCCACTTGCACCTTTCCTTAGATCCCAAAATGGGAGAAAAAGATATGCGCAAGCAAGGATCACTTTTCTACCCAAAAACCATGCACTCTTTGTTTCTCCATCTTTTCTAACATGCTTTGGATACAGTTTTTTTTTTTTATATCGAAAGAAAAGACAAAGCTGATGAGTTGGTACTGAGAAAAAGGTTAGATATTCTGGAAAACACTGAACAACTTTACATGCTCTGTCCTTTAACAATTCAGAAGGACCGCCTAGAGCCTTAAATTTGGGATGAGAATGGATAGGATATATGAAATTTTATAATATTCATTCTTATTATGTGTTTGTTTTAAAATCAGACTCAGTTTATAATGTGCAGTAAAATTATTTGAATCCATATCCGATTTAAATGATATTATTTGTCAGTTATCTGAATCCCTTATTCGTAACAGTAAAATAGATTCATATAATTCCTCTAAAAAAGAAATTCGTATGATAAAATTTAAGGGTTGATGTCGACCTCTGCATTGAATCTACTGCAAACAGTAATTTAAATATGAAAAATATTTCATGCACTAACGGTGAAAGTAAAAAGTTTTCACAAGCGTCTTAGTTTTAGGGTTTAAAAAATTGGTTTAGGGTTTAAGTGTATGAGTTTAAAATTTAGGGTTTATAGTTAGAATTTAGGATTTAGGGTAAGAATGTAGAGTTTAGAGGTTAGGATTTAAGTTAATATGGTTAGGGATTTAGGTCTTAACCTGTAAACCTTAAATTCTAACCTTAAAACTTAAATTCTAACCACACCTCCTAAATTCAAAACTCATACACTTGAACCCCTAAACACTATACCTTAAACAAAATCTTTAAACTCTAAAACTAAGATGCTTGTGAAAACTTCCACAAGCATTTTTGCATAAAATAATTATCCTTTAAATATTATCTGAATATTTAAAACGATAGGTTAAATATCTACAAATATCTTAACCTAAAAAATAAATCAATTATTATACCTATAAATATTTTAGGAGACCTGAAACAGATGGATGGGGGCAGGTGCAGCAAGAGAACAAAGGTCGATTAGGTGGTTGGTTGGTGAATAAAATGTGGCTAAACCCGCACTTTTTGCAGTGGAAAACGAATCCCAAGTATTCCAGAAGATGAGAAATGGAGTGAAGGATACATTCAAGCCGACCGGACCAGCTAGGCATAATGTGGTCCTGCCCATACATGGTCGCCATATCATTCCCTCATCCTCCAAAGTTGCTGCTTGTATATTACGTATTGACAAGCCTATTAGTTTAGCTCCATCATTTGTCGGTTATAGCCTATGCTACTCAAATCTCCTACTGTTATCCAATGAATTTAAACATCACTGGGATTACAATCTTTCAAATATTAATTATGGAACTGAATTATATATTTTTATAAGAGTTAAATGTGTTTTTACTAATACATTAACTCATAATTTAAAGAAAAATTAAATTATAGCTTTATCTTTTTGAAGAGTCAAATGTAAATTCATTATATATTATTGTATTTGATGAAGCGAGATGTGCGGTGTCGAAATTAATATGGGTTTTCAGAAATGGAAAAGGCTTAAATGAAAATTAAGTGCCTAAAGTATATCATTTTTGAATTTTAGGTGTCTAAAGTATTTTTTTGTAAAAATATGTGCCTAAAGTTTCAAAAGTTAGAATTTTAGGTGCCCGGATATTAAAAAAGCCGTTATCCATTTAAAACGAGACACGCGGCATAAAATATTGATTTTTTAATTATTTTTTAAAAAATTAAAATTTATTTTTTTATAAAAACCCGAAATTTATAAAAATATTCAAATCAGTCCCTAAATCCCTAAATCCCCACTCCTGCTGCCGCCGACACCGGCCCTACTCTTTTGGTCACCGAACTCAGCCGACCATTTTCCCTAGCACACCGTTCGTCGGTTTCTGGCGACGGGGGTAAGGGGAAATGGTTGGCTGGGTCTGGTGACCAAAAGGGTAGGGCCGGCGACGGCGGCGGCAGCGGGGGGATTTGGAGATTTTTAGGGATTATTTTAGAAAATTTTCTAATTTCAAGTTTTTTTGTAAAAATTAAATTATTAAAAAAAATAATTGAAAAAATAAAAAATGGCACGTGTCAAATTTGTATTGGTTAACGGTTTTTTTTTAACTTTTTTAACAGCGGGCCACTTAAAATTCTAACTTTTGAAACTTTAGGCACCTATTTTTACAAAAAAATACTATAGGCACCTAAAGGTCAAAAATGGTATACTTTGGGCGCTTATTTTTCATTTAAGCCAGTGGAAAATTTAAAATAGTTCCAAGGTAGGGCACCATGTTTTATTGTCTACCGAATCAGTGGCGGAGCTACATTTAAAATTGTGGTCAGTTAATTCTATTTAATTTGTTGGTATAGAATTTTCATTGAGTTAATATAGATTTTTCATAAAAATACTATAATTGAACTTACTTGATTTGTTGAGATACATGATCAGCAATAGATATTGTAGTGATATGAGAATCCTAATACCTTATACTCCACTTTAATTATACTATATGAAAATTCTGGCTCCGCCATTGTATCAAATTCACTTCAAAAAACAAATCCCTGGGGCCACTTTCAGGCTTTCAATCTTCTTTTGTCCCACTTTCAGATTTACACCTCTTTAGCCATAGATTCAGGGTCGTCCCTGGGCCAGGGCAATAGGGGCGCCCGCCCTGGGCCCCCACTTTGCCCAGGGCCCACGCCTAAGAAAATTAAAAGTATGGTTCTTAGCTCTTACGGGTGGATAAAAAAAGAAACTAGTGATGAACATATATATATATATATATATATATATATATATATATATATATATATAGATGGATGGATAAGTTTCGAGGGCCCCAATAACAAGTATTAAAAAAATTAAATCGTAAGAGTGTGCTCATATTAATAAATGTTGGGGGGAAATCGGGCATCTAATAAAAAGTATTGAAAACAATTCAATTTTTAAAATTTTAAGAGTATGCTCGTAATAATAAATATTAAAATTAAATTTTTTAACTTGTTATTAGGGTACCTATTTTTTCCCACTATTTATTATTATGAGCATACTCTTAAAAATTATTTTTTTCAATACTTGTTATTATAGACGTACTCTTAAAATTTATTTTTTTTCAATACTTGATATTATAGACATGCATTTAAATAGGGGCATGTAACCACAACAAAGATTGTTATATAGCGGTAGAAACGCTATCCAAAACCACAATACCTGCAATCGTTATGCCCGCAATAGCATATATTATTAAAATTTTTCACAACTGGGATACCCGTAGTGATAGAAATAACATTCGTTATGTCTGCAACCTTTATAAACGCAACATGACCGAATATACGATCGTAACCGCAATTTAAATCCCTAATTTAGGGCCCAATTTTTAAGTTCGCCCTAGGGCCACAAAAATCTCAGGAATGACCCTGCATAGATTTAGCTGAAAATCACAACTTAATATTAAAGTTGTTTATGTACATGTAGATATGCAGTGATAAAAACGACTCAAAGTTTTAAAGGACCTGAGCAGTCAAAACGGATTTTTATTTATAATTTGAAATAAATCTAAAGGGTCCTTAATTTGGGAGTAAAAAAGATTAAAGAAAAAATTGAGTACAACATTTTATTTTCTTTATGAACAAAAAAAATAAATCTAACGTGACTTAAACTCACAGAGAAGAATAATAGTTTATTTTTCTCGCATGTTTTAACATTAATTTATAGCTAATTTTTTAATTTTTCTTTACAAACATTTAACTTAATTCATTTCATGATATTTTTTTCTGAAAATCTTACACATTGTTCTCATTACGTCTCTCCAGAACTGTCACTTGTAATAATGTTCACTAGATGACAACGGACAAGTATTGAATAAGTTCCCCAATCACAAATTTGCTCCATATCTCCCCCATCTTGAGCTTTTAAAAAGTTCAACTATTAAAAGGCCCCAACCAAATGAAAAACATCTCAAATCTATAAAGTCCAATACCAAACATCCAAATCCAAGTCCAAAATTTTCCTTGCAGTTACCATGAGAAAAGCTTATAGAACCCACGGGACAAGGATGAGCCGCCTAGTCCAAAATTTGCTCCATTTCATGTAACATAGAGATGACCAAGTCTCCATTATCGAATTGAAGTCGCTTGTTTTTGTTCTCTGAAAAATAAGTTATGCATGTTAATCGATATATTTTACTAAAGGCTAAATTGCATATTTAAATTATTGACTTTCTTCTCTCTTATTTTCAATTTAATCATTAAATTTTTTTATTGTTCCTAGTTTCGTTACTTAGGCATTTGTCTTTTAAAAATTAAATGACTCCAAAATTATCTTATTTTTGTAAAAAAAAAAACTCATAGTTTCGGATTTCTTTTGATTTCTCGACGATGGAGCATCTTCTTCCAAATCCTAGGAATGGGGAGGTGGAGAAGGATGAGAAGAGTTATTTATCTTGATTCCACATTGATCGGACGGTGGAGATTAAAGATTAAAGTAGTTTAGAGTTTTGCGAGTTTTAGTTTTTTGGGTAAGCTTTGTGAGTTTTAAAAATATGTTGGGAAAATCTAAAACTAATAGAGTGCAAGGTGAACGGTGAGAGGAGTTCGTTGGTCTCTTGAGTGGTTAGAGAAGACACCAAAAACAACGGTTTCGACGTCAGCATGACACATGGATGAAGTAAAAGTTCACTTTTGGGGAAAGAAGACCACATAAGAAAAAAACAGTCCACGTCAAAACAAGTGACTGTCACATTGTCCTCATATGTCTAATTTAATGCACGAGTGACCAAAACAAGAAGACTTTAAAAGTCTAGTGATCAAGTTAAATTTTTTTGAAGGCCACTAATCAAAATAAGCGTGAAAAGAAAATAGAGTAATAAATTTTATAAATAATCCTATACTAAAAGAAATGTCGAGGCTTCAACATATATAATGTTTAGTTTCTGCATTTGGTTTTAATGGATTATATGTTTGAAAATACTTTTGTCATACCCGAATTTTGACCGGGCACATTAAATAAATAAATAAATAGTAAATAAAGAATAATAAATAAATAATAATAAATAAATAAGTCAGCCCAATACAATAAAATGTCCATTTAAATGCCCAAAGTCCTTTTACAAATCCCAAAGCCCAAATATAAATTTGTAAAGCTCATTACAATTGTTTTCCCGCCCAAATACATCTCTATTATCAGATAAAAGGTCCAAACAAACACACGTGTGTTTGTTCAGCCCGCTCAAATGGCCATGTGGCATCTTGCTATTGGTCCCTCCATGGTTCACTAGGATTAAAGCCTTCCTTTTCGTCCAGCTGGCTCTGCTGACATCAATGGTCTGATATACCTATAAATAGGGAGAGAGAAAGTTTTCAGAGTAATCATTAGCCATTAATAATAACCATTAATTACCGTAAATAATAATAATAATAATAAGTAATAAATAATTGAGGAGAGAGGAAACCCTTGGAAAATGAACCGTCGGTAGCTGAATGGTTGCCGCCGAGGAAGTTTAGCCGCCGTCAGAAATCGAAGGGACACTAGGCCGCCGAGAAACAAACTGTCATCGTCGGAAGGTAAATCCTTCTTCGATCTATTTTTTTCCTGCAAAATAAAAATGAAATTAGTGATATGAATATAAAAGCCGAAAATGGAAAATATAAAAAGTAAAATGATGAGTTTCGGTGATGTTTATTTGTTTCGGCGGCCAGAGTTTGTTGATACGGCGGAGTTGAAAATGAGATTGAGAGTGGGTAGAATAGATTTAAGACGATGGAGAAAGGGTAGATCCTGTCAGATCTGGGTAGATCTAGGGTTTAGGCTCGGAAAAAGGGGAAAATGGAAAAATAAAGTTTTTAAGGTTCGATCACGGCGGTGGACGGTGGCCGGAAATCGCACCACGGTGGATGAAAAGGGGAAGAGGATGATCGGAGCTAGGGAGGTAGTGGAAATAGTTGTCGGGCATTCACTGGCATCGTCTGCGACGGCTGGGGAACAGGCTAGGGTCACGACAGGCGGTGGTTGTGGATCTGAGGGTGGAGGCCGTGGCGGAGGCTGGCCGGGAAAGATGAACACCATTGAGTTCTTGATGAGCTCGATGGATATTCATCCAAATTTAAGGGTTTTTAATCCGTTGTGGGATGATTTCTGGAAAATGTAGTGTTAAGACGAGAGAAAATTGAGAGATGGAAGAGAGACTGAAAGTGTAGAGAGAGTGTGGGCTGGAAATTATGAAAGGAATGGTCTTTTTTTCACCGAAATGAGCCTTAAATACCTTGGACAAAACGCAACGTTTTGGTCCCGGGTTATAAGATCCGCGCGTTCATTTTCGGGCCGGGTACAACCCACGTATTTTAATACGGGTACCCTATGGTTTTTGCCCAAAATTTTGCATTCTCTCAATTTGGTCACTACTTCCTTTTAATTGAGCTTTAAACTTTACAATTGATTCAATTTAGTCCCTGTACCCCATAAATGTATCCCTTAGGTTTGAGTTCTTTCAATTTGGTCACCACAGGCTTTGTAATTTGACATCTTTTTTGTAATAGTTTCAATTAGGTCCCCATAGTAATAAAATCATTTTTAGTTTTCAATTTCTTTTAATTTGGTCATTTAATTTAATTGTTTTAATTAAATACAATTAAATTATATGTGTGATTGCATGCTTTAAATAGCATATAGTATATCTTGTTATATAATTAGATACACTTAGTTTAATTACTTAATTAGAGCCTTTAGCCTAGGTTTCTTTAATTAGGGTTTTAATAATTAAATAGGGTAGATAATTGTAGATATTATAAGTATATTAAATATGATTTTAGAATCCAAATATGGATGGTGTTCCATTGTTTACAATGGGGTGTTATCACATGGATTTCTTTAAATTATATTTAATATATTTCTTACTTAAAATTGATTATTAATTTAATTTTTAGCTAAAATCAAATAATTAATAATTAATACATTGTAGTTAATTAAATTTATATCGAATATAATCTTTGAGGTTCAAATCTGGATGGTGTTCCATTGTTTACAATGGGGTGTTATCTCAGCTTTGGTCATAAAGGTGTATATTCGATATACATTTTCACTTATAAAATTGATTAAATAATTTGTTAGAGCCGTTATTAGGACTAGAACTTTAACTAATTAGAAGAATTAATTAATTAGGAATGTGATTAATATAAGGGCTTTAAATATATGAAAGGTGTTCATGAAAATGGCATTTTCTCATAAAAGCCATTAAATTAATTAACATTAATAGATTTAAATAAATAATTAATTAGAGCCCTTTTAGGATCAGTACTTAAAATTGACAAGACAATAAAATATCATTCATTAAAAACCTTTTATGTTGGAAATTCATTTTTAAAATACGAATAGGGGTGCCACCTAACGGGGTGTTTTTAATCTCGTATTTGAACAAAATGAATTTCCTTATAAAAAGATACATTCGAAATTTAAATTCAGTTAATAATTATGGGATAAATTAAATTCAAATAATTATCCAAAATGCCACGTAAAATTAAAGGTATCGATAACGGGCGTTCATAGGGGTACTAACCCTTCCCTACACGTAACTGACTCCCGAACCCAATTTTTTAAAGACATAATCTCTGGTTTGTTTTTCGGTGTCCGGTCTACCTCGAAGTGAACGGTGGTGACTCCAAAGTGTTTTTAAAGATAAATAAAGGAAAATCCGATTTAATACGAAAAACTCTAAGTTTTCAAGATTAAATTAAAAATGGCCGAAAACCCTAATTTTCTAAAAGATCGATCGTCAAGCTATTTTTCACACGTCCTGATTTTTTCAAAAAAATGGCCGCGACAGCTTGGCGACTCCGCTGGGGAATTTAAAAACCGTGAGTTAGGGCTAATTAGTTTTATGTGGCATATTGGCATTTTAGACAGTAATTTAAATTTAATTTTTCCTATAATTATTGGATGGATTTTTAGGAAAAATGCAGGTAGCTTTTTTGTGTGATATAAATTGTCATTCATGCATAAGCCTTATACCTGGGCTTTTTACCCTTAAGTGGGAGTGAGGCATGATATTACGTGAGTTATTCAGCTCCGTGATCGGATTTTGTCCTCCTTCCGGTATACCAGCCTTATACACCGTGAGGTTACGCCTCCGCTATAAGGGGTCATAGACTCTCGAATCGATGTCTTACTAGTCCGATAACTACAGTTCGGGTACCCAGAGTCTAGACCGAAACCCACATTCTGTAATAGAAGCCTACCTCACTAGAGCCAGACAGGGACCTAGGACAGGGTGCTGTTGATTTAAATTTATTTCTCTGGTTATTCTTGTGTGCAAAATAAACTGTTCTTCGGTTAATTTTACGCAATATAAATTGTTTTTCTTATAATAATTATTTTTGCTTACAGTATTCTTCACCATACTGACACGATTTTTTTTTCTGTGTTTTGTCACATGTTGCATTGCATTCATGAGAGGTATCGGTTTGAGAATTAGTTGAGTAGGCAGTGGCCATAAGAGCTGAAGGGTCTGATAGACAAGTAGGGGATAATATGTCACTGTGGACTAGATTCGAGAAGATTCAATACAAGAACGAAGACAGTATCTGTGGAGTCCAGATGTTATTAATGCAAAGTTGTACCAAAAAATTCAGAGCATAATGAAGTTTTGCCAGAACCAGTTCGGTTTGAGAACCATAGGATGGGGAAGATTTATAGGTTATAGTATTACAATGTTATATCAAAAAATTTTAAACATAATGAAGTTCCGCCAGAACTAAGTTTAATTTGAGAATCAAAAGATGAGAATACAAAGAGTCATTTTCAATAAAATTTCTGAATTATAATGTTGCTGTCAGACAATCAAATGGATCAATAGTTATTTAAGGCCGTAACATGTTTATGAAGTCCGGTATAATTATTCGCACTTCAGAAAGATACATGTAACACCAGCAATAGAGAAATATGAGGCTTTTTAGGGGTTAAAAAAGGACAGTTTATACAAGGCTTAACAACAGATCAAGTTTCAGGATATAGTCAGTGGCAGTTACAGAGATAAAAGAGAGTAATCTGAAAAAAGGATAAATAACAGATAATTTGAAGGGGCATTCAAGGACTATTTTTAAAACCGAGGGAAGAAAAGAAGGCTTCAAACCCGGAGGCAATATCCAAGTTTCACAAGAGATGAAATTCACCGAAGGATACCATAATTAAAAAAGATACTGATAAAGATGAGAAGTTGAAGAAAATGACAAAATCAGGAAATGCAGTACAACAATTGAAAGATCGATTCGAAAGTTTCGAAGGAGAATCATAATGAAGGATAAAGTACTGAAAGCCAAGCTGGAGCAGTGATCTAGGCTATCCAGAAACAGAGTTGTGAAGTGATTAGCTTAAAGAGCCAAGTGTGAAGAGTTGCCTAGCATGTGCATATTTCGTCCGATGAAGTCATGAAACTGCAACAACGTTCATCGACACTGAGCTGTGACAGATGTTGACTCAGAGGCTGAACAAAATGATCAACCAAAAGAGCTGAAGCTAGTGACATATTGCCTTTTCTCTGTATTCGACCTTTTAATTAAATGGGCGTTGTTCTAATGACTAATTCTTGAAATCGATACCTCGTGCATTCATGCATTACAACATTTAAATATTATATTGCTCTTTTGTTTAAAATATTTCATTACATATTGCTTATCTTGCTTGAGCCAGACAGGAACCTAGGTCAGGTGCTGTAAATTTAAATACGCTTCTCTGGTTATTCTCTTTGTTCAATATAACTTGTCTTGCTGCATGTAATTTCAATTTTGCCTTCGAGATTATTTCACGTTACTGACTTATTTCTTTTGTTTTTGTTTTGTATTTCTTCACATCATATCATCATTACATAGAGGTATTGATTCAAAGGTAGTCGTCATTAGAAGATGATCATGATGGATAAGAGGATTCATAGGTCGATAGAAGAGAGTGCAAGTATGAAGTAGTATTCTGGTCAAGCAGCAGAAGAAATGAAGGGCAGTTCATCCAAGTATTACACATCTGGTTTTGTTAGTGTTGATGCTGATAAGAATAAGATGCAAGAGCTGAAAAGACAAATGGCTGAGATGATGATGGCTATGACCAAAAAAGGGGGCATACTGAGCTGAAAGGAGAAGTAAACAAAAAATAGCACATGAATAAATAGTCGAGTTGGTGCACTGATACAATTCGCATCAATAAACCAACTGGAGGTATAATTGAGCCAAATCTCAAGAAAGTGATGACATGTCAGGGAGAAACTCAAAGAAGAAAGAAGGATGGAAAATCTTTTAATTCAATACCGGTGACATATACAGAATTGCTTCCAATGCTGATAGAGAAAAATCTTGTGGCCTGAGCCTCGTTTAAGTCTACAGTGCCTTCGTCACCCAGGGGTTATGGAAATAGTACAGCATATGATTACCATCAAGGAAGTTTAGACCACACTACTGAGAATTGCGAGGCTTTGAAGAACAAGGTTGAAAATCTTGTCAAAGAAGGCATGTTGAGTTTTGAAGATGGAAGACCCAAATTCCATAAAAGTTTGACAATTAATAGAACACCTGGAATGAAGAAAAGTATAAGCCCATCAGAATCAAGTAAGGGTCCAAGGCAAAGTTCAAATTCTAACGTTCCCTTAGCCAATTATCAGAAGACAGAAGATCATAAACATCATTTTGATCCAATCCCCATTTCATATAAAGAATTGTATCTTCAATTGTTAAATGCCCGATAGGTGTCCCCATTGTTTCTTGCACCTTTGCAACCTCCGTATCCAAAATGGTACGACGCCAATGCACACTGTGAATTTCACGATGGAATCCAAGGACATTCTATTGAGAATTGTCTTGCCTTCAAACGCCAAGTTCCAGCTCTCTTGGAGTTTGGAAAATGGAAATGTGGAACAGAAAACCAGCCTTATTCAATGGATGAATATGAAGCTCAAGATGACAGTATTCAGAAAAAATGACTCTAGTTCGAATATGAAGCTCAAATAAATAAATTGAAGCAATAGAAAGATGATTTGGATGAGGAGCTGAGAAATTTACGGTTTAATTATCAAGAGGTTTGTTCGATGCTCAAGAGTGTCGGATTGGGTGTAACTCTAGAACAATCGAAGAAAAGAATTAAAGAACTGAAACATGAAGCTGAATACTGGAAAAATAGTTTTGAAGCAAGTGAGGGTCGAATCGATACACTTTTATGTGATCTACAGGCAATGGAGCTACAACGTAATACTTTTATGGACGATTTAAGGGTCAATGAAGCTAAACGTGAGATGGTAAAAATGTACATGCAAATGTATGAGGATAATGCTATCAAGTTGAATGACAGTCAAGCTGAAAATGAAGCACTAAAGAATGAGGTAGACGAATGCCTCAAGCTTACGCTGATGTACAAAGCTCTTGTTGATGATATTAAGAAAGACTGTCAAGAAAGTGAGGAAAAACGATATGCCCAGTTTCAGAGATCAAGAGTGAAAATTCGAGAAAGGGATAACGACATGAGATATGCTATTATTCAGGCAAAAAAGGTTGCTCAACAAGTGGTAGATCTAGCTGACGTAGCAATGGCACTGAGTCAGAATATTGATCAGCATTAGATCACGGAGGGAAGCTGACTTGGCTCTTAGAGGAAGTTAGGAGTTAGAGCTCACCAGTATCTGTAGTACCTAATATCTGATGTATTGAATCCTTTTACTTTAATGAAAGTGTCCTATGATGATCACTCTATAATCAATACCTCCTGTATTCATACATTCATGCATTGTATATTTATCAATATAACATTATTATATAATGACATGGCATTAACATTCATGATCTAGAGCGGTCATAGTTTCAACAGAAGCAATCTGGGAATTAGTGAAAGTTTGAGAATCTGTTATCATGGATGAAGACATGGAAGAAATTGAAAAGACTCAATAAGGGATACACGAATAGATGATCAAGCATCAGTAAAATGCGAAGAACTACACTGCTACACCATGTTTGACAGTTTATCCTGGGCATTTAATCCAAGTACAAATGCAGGGTCTGTAAAGCCTATTATCCTAGGATCAAGACTCGAGCAGCTGAAAGATCGTTACGCCAAACTTGAGGAAGAAATCAAGGAAAGAAAAGGCGTAGATAATCCTAAATTTGATGCAAAAGAATTATGTTTAGTCCCTGACCTAGTCATTCTGCCTGGGTTTAAAGTTCCCAATTTTGAGAAGTATAATGGTTTCAGCTGTCCTAAAATCCATTTGGCAATGTTCTGTAGAAAAATGGAAGGATATTTGGATGATGATAAATTGTTGATCCACTATTTTCATGATAGTCTAGCTAGACCTGCCACAGTGTGGTACAACAAATTAAGTCGAGAACAGATTCGATCATGGGTAGATTTGGCCAAAACATTTTTGGGGCAATACAAGTATGTTATAGACTTGGCTTTAGATCGCTATTTTCTGTAGAACGTGAATATGAAGGCCAATAAAAGTTTTAAAGACTATGCACTGAGGTGGCGAGGATTAGCAGCCCAAGTACAACCTCCATTGACAGAGGAAGAAGTATCTCTTATGTTTCATCAAACTTTTTCATCCCTTTTCATTGAGGAAATGATTGCGAATTCAAGGTGCAGTTTCAGTGATCTCGTGATGATTAAAGAAGTAATAGAAATAGGGATCAGACAAGGGAAGATTGGACCAAGATTTGAAAACTATGCTAATAAAAAAGTAGAGTAAGAGAAAGAGGTGAATGAATGTAATGTTCAAAATTCTCAGAGTCGCAAGAGAAAAAGGCCGGCTAATTCATCAGAACGACCGCGGAAAATTCTACAAGCAAGTGCAAATCTGGAGATCTTTGGAGTGTCCATTTCAGACTTATTGCCTCACCTTATTGAAGGACAGTATATTACTCCTAGGCCAATGAAGGTGGTGCCAAGTCCATTTGCCCATAGCTATGATCTAGACAATGTTTGTGACTTTCATATGGGAGTACCAGGACATGCTACCAAGAAGTGTAGACCTTTAATGAAAGAAATCAGGAAGTTAGTCAGTAATGGAATCCTGACACGAGAATTAGTTCAACAATGGAAAGGAGGGGGCAAGCCGTTGTACCAGTCAAGGAATCAGAGAATCAAGACGAGTGCTTAGAAGTCAGTGCTACCCATATTGTTGCATCATGTGGTTACAACCCACAAGGACCATTGCTGAAATAACACTGGAAATAAGTCTGTTACTCATGGTCTGAAAGTAGTAGAAGTTTTTTTCTGAAGGCATATGTCATGTTTGTTGGTTTTCATTGAAGGAATACTTTTGAAATAAATAAGTATATGTGTATCTCTTCTTACTTTTGTGGGCCCCTAGATGCAAATTGTAAGATGGGACACAAATTCCGATGCAAAAATTATTTGGATGTTGTGAAGACAATGAAGTGAAGTTTGTTTCTCATTCTACTCTGGTCAGCAAGGTAAGAAAAGGTCAGATCACCACGCCTTTGATGATGTTCGATGATAAATCTTTGAAACTCATAAACAGTAAAGTGGACTAGACGATTTTAACCAAGTAGAGTTGCATGAAATTGAAGTTCTAAGTGTAGTTTTCTATACCTTAAAAAGCACAATAAGAGAAAAAAGAGAAAAAGAAAAACGGAAAGAAGAAAGAAAAAAGTGAAGAAAAAGCAAAAGAAAAAGTGAGGAAAGAAAGAAAAAGAAAGAAAAAAAGAAAAAGAAGGAAATAAGATGAAAAGAAAAAAAAGGTGAGAAATATTAAATTATAAATAAATAAGTCTCGGAACACTCTGATAGAGCAGTGGGGGATGTCGACAAATCTAATAAGGAGCTATGCTTCACCTGTTCAATACCCAAGCGTCAGAGATGTATCTTTGAAGACATGTCTATAATAATATAATACTCCCTCTGTCCCACAAATAATGTCCCTTGTTGACTTTTTTGGGGTCAATTTTTTAACTTTGACTCGTGATTATTTAAAATTTATTATTTATAAAATATGAAAAAATATATTTTAAAAACCTAAAATCAAGTAGATTTTAAATATATATTTTATAAAAATTAATTATTTAAAATATTTAATATAATTATAGTCAAAGTTTACAAAATTTGACTTTTAAAAAGTCAATAAGAGACATTATTTGTAGGACAGGGGGAGCAATAATTATTAATAATCAAAATCACACATGCACTTATAGATTTTTATTCTTAGAATGATATTTTTGCACTCTACTGGTTAAACAAGTTCGGAAAGCTTGAACATATTTATGAATGGAAAGGAATGAGGAGAACGGAAAAGGAGTTGTTTCTGACTGGATCGAGCACGCGGTAATCATAGGGTGTGAACCAAGTGACTTGGAAGAAATTTTAACTTCAAAAATCGACACAACATTCAAAGGACTATAAGAAGGTTGAATCAAAGACGCTCTTGCACTTGGTATCCAGGGCATCCTATTCTGTTTTTTTATACCCAAATGTTTTTTCGGGTCTTACAAAAGTATCTTTCATTGAAATGCCGATAAGCAAGCTGACATTTTTCCAAACAGACAAATCTTCTTGATAAATATATGGCTGAGTATGAGACTTTTATCTGTTCAGTAGTATTTTGGTCAGAAAGAAGAATCACCCATCAAGAGACATAATGACAACAATGGCAAGAATGAAAGCTTGGGGATTAGAGGAAAGTTCAGAATTTTGGAAAGTTCAGGGACTTGAGGTACTTGTTCGCCCAAATGATAGAAGAGGGGCAAATTCTATGAAATAAGGCAAGAAATAAAGTGGTTAGTGGTGCATTACGGTGCATAAAGGTTCAAATTAGAATGGGCAAAAGATGTGCAGAGCTTGAAAGAATTCGATCACTAAAAATGGTCAAAATGGGCTGAGAAAGAAGAAAAGGAACTTAACAACAAAGATTCTGGGGCAAATTATGACGAAAAAAGCTTAAGACAAATCTCAAGAAGATCAAGTCAAGAAAGAAGACCAATCAAAGAAAGATTCAAGGAAAAACAATCTTGTTGTTGTAACCGAAGTAAAAGTTCAACGGGGAGGCAAAGAAGATTAGAGCTCATCTGAGTGATCCTCGGTTGCCACAATTCATACATCATATATAGTTAGGCATCTATAGGAAAGAAGCATACTAATTCATGCATTCAAAGCATTTTTGTACATTTTTACAGGAATTTACAAGAATCAGCAAAGAATAGACAAAGATTTCAATCTATAACTTTAGATTGGAGAAGTAGAACCAACAAAGATTAGCAAAGGATTAAATCATATTTTTGAAGCAAAGATATTGGTCCGTTTGTAGATGTAGATCTCAGCAAGATTTCAACCCGCTTAAAGAAACAGATCTCCGAAAGATTTAAATCCGTTTGAAGAGGAGGATCTCAAAAGATTTCAATCCTTTTGAAAAGGCAGATTCCAACAAAGATTTTAATTCGTTTGAAGAGGCGGATCTCAAAAGATTTCAATTTGTTTGAAGAGGCAGATCCCAACAAAGATTTCAATCCGTTTAAAGAGGCGGATCCCAACAAAGATTTCAATCCGTTTACAAAAGCAGACCTTAGCAAAGATTTCAATCCGTTTGAAGAGGTGGATCATAGCAAAGATTTCAATCCGTCTACAGAGGCAAACCTCAGCAAAGATTTCAATCCGTTTACAGAGGCAAATCTCAACAAAGATTTCAATCTGTTTGCAGAGGCGAATTTCAGCAAAGATTCTAATTGCTTGCACAGGAAAGGAAGTGTAATGCAATTCTAAATCCTTCGGATCATCAGTAAGTCCTTCGGGCATGATGTTAAATCCTTCGAGTCATCATTAAGTCCTTCAGGCATGATGTTAAATCATTCAGGTCATCAGTAAGTCCTTCGGGCATGATGGTAAATCCTTCGAGTCATTAGTAAGTCCTTCGGGCATGATGTTAAATCTTCGGGTCATCATTAAGTCCTTCGGGCATGATGTTAAGTCCTTCAGGCCGTCACCTTCGAGAGTGATGTAATTGTTTGCACAAGAGAAGAAGTGCAATGCAATTCTAAATCTTTCGGGTCGTCAGCAAGTCCTTCGAGCCATCACCTTCGGGAGTGATGTGATTGTGTGCACAGGAAAGGAAGTGCATTACAATTCTAAATCCTTCGGGTCATCAGTAAGTCTTTCGAGCATAATGTTAAGTCCTTCGGGCTGATACCTTCGGAAATGATAAGAACTTTTTGAATGTTATTGCAATAAGATGGTGGGGCATGATATCGACAGAAATATTAATCCTTTGGGCTCGCGGTTTCAAAAAAAAGAAAAAAGAGGAACATAAAAAGAAAAAGAGAAAAAGAAGCAAAAAAAGAGAAAAAAGAAAAGAAAAAGAAAAAAGGAAAAGGAAGAGAAAGAGAAAAAGAGAGAAAAATAAAAGAAAGAAAAAGAGGGAAACATAAAAAAGGAAAAAAGAAGAAAGAGAATAAAGAAAAAAAGAAAAAGAAAAAGAAAAAGAAAAAAAGAAAAAAAAAGAAAAAGAAAGAAAAGGAAAAAGAAAAAAAGAGACAAAAAAAAGAAAAAAAAGAACAAAAAGAGAAAGAAAGGCAGAAATGGTTCAAGTTGCGGGATTAGAAAGCAAGATAGATAAACTTCAGGCTCAAATGAGGAAGATTTGTAGTTTCATTGTCTTTTGTTGAAGCACTTGAAGCTTATTAATGATATACTTAAATTGTATATTTTTACAATCAATATTGGAAGATTAATGATAAATTTGACTTTTGGAGGTATAGAAAGAGGTTGATCAACAGAGGAAGAGAAAATAAGGGATTCCATGCGCGCTTTAGACTGAAAAATCAAGATATCTTAAGCAGAAATGAGCAATGACACCAAAGATCTCAGTGCTTCACGCGAAAATTGGGGATACTTCATATTACTTTAGGTTAAATTCTTATTAATCAATGATATTTTTGTTGGAATTTCAGTTTTCCCCAGAAAAGGAGATGAATCAACATTCTTAGCAAAGAATAAAGTGCTCCTAATCGGAAAAGTTCATTTGGCAAAGATAGAGTTCCTAGTGAGAAGAGTTCACACAACAAAGATAAAGAGCTCCTAATGTGAAGAGTTTGCTCGACAAAGACGGAGCTTGCAACGAGAAGAATTTGCCCAGCAAAGAATCCAGGGTTCCTAATAAGAAGAACTCGTTTGTTCGATACCCTTGCAGAAATGTGGATTGTTCAACAGAGGGATGAAGAATTTCAACTACAAATCTCAGAAGATGAAGAATGACAAGATCAATTTCAGAGCTTGGAAGATGAAGAATTTCATAATAAGAAGAACAGCTTCAGATTCTGTAGTTCAATAGAGGGATGAAGAATTTCATAATAAGAAGAACAGCTTCAGACATCAAGAGATGAAGAATGTCAGGAGTAACTCCGAGCCTTGGAAGATGAAGAATTTCATAATAAGAAGAACAACTTTAGATTCCAGAGTTTGGCAGAAGTTTGAAGAATTTCATAATAAGAAGAACCGCTTCAAACTTCAGCATTGTTCATAAAGAAAGATCTACCTTTCAGAGGATGACCAGGAAGTCTGGACAAAATTCGTGTATTTTCAGCCTTTGCTCTATCCCTGTTCCACATCAATGAGCAAAGAGGGGCACCTGTCATACCCGAATTTTGACCGGGCACATTAAATAAATAAATAGTAAATAAACAATAATAATAAATAAGTCAGCCTAATACAATAAAATGTCTATTTAAATGCCCACACTCCTTTTACAAATCCCAAAGCCCAAATATAAATTTGTAAAGCCAATTACAATTGTTTTCCCGCCCAAATACATCTCTATTATCAGATAAAAGGCCCAAACAAGCACAAGTGTGTTTGTTCAGGCCGCCCAAATGGCCACGTAGCGTCTTGCTACTGGTCCCTCCATGGTTCACTCAGATTGAAGCCCTCCCTTTCGTCCAGCTGGCTCTGCTGACATCAGTTGTCTGATATCCCTATAAATAGGGAGAGAGAAAGTTTTCAGAGTAATCATTAGCCATTAATAATAACCATTAATTAATAATAATAAGAAATAAATAATTGATGAGAGATGAAACCCTTGGAAAATGAAATACCGGTAGTTGAATGGTTGTCGCCGAGGAAGTTTAGTCGCCATCAGAAATCGAAGGGACACCAGGTCACCGAGAAACAAATTGTCATTGTCGGAAGGTAAATCCTTCTCCGATCTATTTTTTCCTACAAAATAAAAATGAAATCAGTGATATGAATATAAAAACCAAAAATGAATTTAAAAGCCGAAAATGGAAAATATAAAAAGTAAAATGATGAGTTTCGGTGATGTTTATTTGTTTCGGCATTCAGAGTTTGTTGATACGGCGGAGTTGAAAACGAGATCGAGAATGGGTAGATTTAGGACGGTGGAGAAAGGGTAGATCCTGTCGGATCTGGGTAGATCTAGGGTTTAGACTCGAAAAAAAAGGGAAAACTGGAAAAAAAATAGAGTTTTAAGGTTCGATCACGGTGGCAGACGGTGGCCGAATTTCGCCCTATGGGGGCGGAAAATCGCACCACGGTGGCCGGAGAGGGGAAGAGGATGATCGGAGCTAGGGAGGTAGTTGGAATAGTTGTTGGACATTCGCCGGCGTCGTCTGCGATGGCCGGCGACCAGGCTAGGGTCACTGGCAGGCGGTGGCTGTGGATCTGAGGGCGGAGGCTGGCCGGGAAAGATGAACACCATTGCGTTCTTGATGAACTCAATGGATATTCATCCAAATTTAAGGGTTTTTAATCCGTTGTGGGATGATTTCTGGAAAATGTAGTGTTAGGACGAGAGAAAATTGAGAAAGGGGAGAGAGACTAAGAGTGTAGAGAGAGTGGGCTGGAAATTATGAAAGGAATGTTTTTTTTTTCGCCGAAATGAGCCTTAAATACCCGGGACAAAACGCAACGTTTTGGTCCCGGGTCATAAGATCCGCGCGTTCATTTTCGGGCTGGGTACAACCCGCGTATTTTAATACGGGTACCCTTTGGTTTTTGTCTAAAATTTTGCATTCTCTCAATTTGGTCACCACTTCTTTTTAATTGAGCTTTAAACTTTACAATTGATTCAATTTAGTCCCCGTACCCCATAAATGTATCCCTTAGGTTTGAATTCTTTCAATTTGGTCACCACAGGCTTTGTAATTGGACATTTTTTTTGTAATAGTTTCAATTAGGTCCCCATAGTAATAAAATCAGTTTTAGTTTTCAATTTCTTTTAATTTGGTCATTTAATTTTATTGTTTTAATTAAATGCAATTAAATGATATGTGTGATTGCACGTTTTAAATAGCATATAGTATATCTTGTTAGATAATTAGATACACTTAGTTTAATTACTTAATTAGAGCCTTTAGCCTAGGTTTCTTTAATTAGGGTTCAATAATTAAATAGGGTAGATAATTATAGATATTAAAAGTATATTAAATATGATTTTAGAATCTAAATATGGATGGTGTTCCATTGTTTACAATGGGGTGTTATCACATAGATTTCCTTAAATTATATTTAATATATTTCTTACTTAAAATTGATTATTAATTTAATTTTTAGCTAAAATCAAATAATTAATAATTTATACATTGTAGTTAATTAAATGTATATCGAATAGAATCTTTGAGGTTCAAATCTGGATGGTGTTCCATTGTTTACAATGGGGTGTTATCTCAGCCTTGGTCATAAATGTGCATATTCGGTATACATTTTCACTTATAAAATTGATTAAATCATTTGTTAGAGCCGTAATTAGGACTAGAACTTTAACTAATGAGAAGAATTAATTAATTAGGAATGTGATTAATTTAAGGGCTTTAAATATATGGAAGGTGTTCATGAAAATGGCATTTTCTCATATAAGCCATTAAATTAATTAACATTAATGGATTTAAATAACTAATTAATTAGAGCCCTTTTTAGGATTAGTACTTAAAATTGACAAGACAATAAAATATCATTCATTAAGAACCTTTTATGTTGGAAATTCATTTTTAAAATACGAATAGGGGTGCCACCTAACGGGGTGCTTTTAATCTCGTATTCGAACAAAATGAATTCTCTTATAAAAGGATATATGCATTCAAAATTTAAATTCAGTTAATAATTATGGGATAAATTAAATTCAAATAATTATCCAAAATGCCACGTAAAATTAAAGGTACCGATAACGGGTGTTCGTAGGGGTGCTAACCCTTCCCTACATGTAACCGACTCCCGAACCCAATTTTTTAAAGACAAATCTCTGGTTTATTTTTCGGTGTTCGGTCTACCTCGAAGTGATCGGTAACGACTCCAAAGTGTTTTTAAAGATAAATAAAGGAAAATCCGATTTAATACGAAAAACCCTAAGTTTTCAAGATTAAATTAAAAATGGCCGAAAACCCTAATTTTCTAAAAGATCGATCGTCAGACTATTTTTCACACGTCCCGATTTTTTCAAAAAAAATGGCCACGACAACTTTAATACATAAGCTTGTAGAATTTTTTTGGTAAAATAGTATGATTACATTAACAAAAAATCATATACAGGACCGTATGTATTATCAAATGCCTCATTAACCCCCCTAAACTTAGTCGCAGAAAAAGATTACATATAATAATACCTAAGCTCGTGGAAACTTTAGTTTGGCATAATACAAAAATTTTTCCCTAGTGTTTGACAGTTTTGTGACAATGACCCTTTTTCTTTTTTTAAGCTATTTTGTCCTTAACACTTCATTTTTAAGCAAAAGTACCCTTCCAATGACGAAACCGTTAATCAACTCATAGTCAATGTTTCTAACTGACACGGTAGGTACACGTGGAATATTATGCTAATGTGACATAATGTCACGTTAGATTTTTTAAAAGAATTATAAATATTTATTATATTAACAAGTCCCAATTAGAAATTGACACATGGAAACATCAGATGAGTGTAAAAATTTTTATGTTTTGCATGCGACATTAGTGTGGTTCGAATCTAAAGTCTTTGATGATTAAGGCTCACTTCTTAACCACTAAGCTAAGCTTCAATCTATGAATAAATTCAAAGGATAAACTATATAATCAATAAAAAAGATGCGGTAAACTAAAAATATAAAAATTCAAAGCACGTTTTAAAACCAGAGAGTCCAAATGCTTCTCATTTCAATCGTAGTTAACGGAGTGGGGGAATCAGTTGCAGTGTTGCTTTGGCGGAAAGGATTAGATTTTTCTTTATTCTTTTTGAAAAAGATAAGTCTTTTTAATGGAAGATTAGTGATTCTGGCTGGGAAGCTAGACAAGGCTTCAATTTTAGGGGTTCACTAGTGCTTGGGCTCAAATTTAACTCGAGCTATTGGCTGATGGTTGCCTCCATTCTTATCTAGGAGGTTTGAAGAACGGGTGTGCAAAAAAATTCGGTCTCACCGATCCGTTTATCCGATGATCCAATCTAAAAATTTGTATATCCGATCCGTTTTTTATTTTTCGGATAATTTAGATCGGATATCAGAAAATTTCGGATCTGATACAGATAGTGATTTTACATTCGGATCGGATATTCGAAAATCCAAAAATTCAAAATATTTATGTATATGAATCTTATTATATTCGATATTTTATGTGTTATATATGCAAATTTAAAATTTCTATAAATACAAGTCTTGTTATATTCAATAATTTGTTTTTTGTTATATTCGAAAATCTAAAATTTTCATGGATATAATCGCCAAATTAAAAAATATACTTAAATCAAGTCATAAGTTCAGATATTCGGATATCCGATCCAAATATCTGATTTTTTCAGATCGGATACAGATTACTATTTTACCGAACCAAAAATTTCAGATATCTAGAATTTTTGACCCGATCCGATCCAATATCCGAAATGCACACGCCTTGAAGTGCAAAGGGTTCCAAATTACCTTTAAACGGCTTCAATTCATTGTGCTTTTCGTCTGTCAATTGCTACTTGGTAGTAAAACTGTGATATATTTTAGTAATTTCATATCCTTCATTAAAGAACCTATCTTGCTATGTGTAATCACTAAATTTTATCTGGTCCATTACATATATATAATGTTAAATAAAGCCATAAATAAATGAATAAATAACTAGTCCACCCTTTATTAAATAAGAGTCCACTTACAATATTAAAAAAAATCTTCATGCCCAACACAGACCGGCTCATTTATCAAATATTTTAGCTAACTTTTCAATTACCCTAAATCCTAGCCGTCAGAATTAATACAAGTGCGAAAATCAAGGGTAATTTATAGCTACACAGGATGTAAGGGAACCCAATTAATGCCGCACAATCTTTGAAGTTTCACGTCAGCCGACTCGAAATTTCTCCAACCGACAAATTCATGCCACGTCAGCCATCGAATGAGCCCGTAATTTTTTTGGGCTTGCCAAGCGTCCCATCCGCGGCAGAAGCTACGACTAGCTCTTGTAATTGATCTATTCGAGGATTTTTGAAAAGAACAACACAAAGCAAGAAAAAAAATCAGTTTAGAGTTATTCTCTCTCTCTTTTTTAGTGCATGCATTCATAAGAAAATAAGGGATTCAAGGCTTATCGTTGTGTTGTTCGGGCTTCCTCCGATGATAATCTCTCAGTCCTTCTAGACCTCACAAGTTCGGTTGGAGGACCGATTTTAGGATTAGAAAATAGAAAGGAAGATGGGGTTTTCGAATCTGATCTCTTAAAAAAAGGGGATTTTTTGTGTGATTTTCTAAAAGAGGGGTTCAGATCTAGTCTTAAAAAATAGAGTATTTTTGGTTTAATTTTGAGGTTCACCGACGGTGGCAAGCGGCGGCCGGCAATGGTCTGCAGTGGCCGATGCGGTGGGATCAGCAAAAATTTAGACTTTTCCAAGATTCAGATAAACAACACGGTGGTGTTATCCTTACTTTTAGAGAGAAAGTTAAAACTTTTGAGAAAGGTTTTTAAAAAATGGAAAAAGGGTCTGGGTTGATTTTTAAAATGAGTTTTATACTCTTGTAAAACTTAAAAAAATTCACATATTAAACCCCTCCGCCTTCTTTAAATTACACCGCAAGCCATTCTATTTTTTTAAATCCTCTCCGCGGTTCCTGAATCTTTTTCAAATTTTTCGATTTCGTTCTTTTGATTTAATTTGTTCTGATGACATGTGGTAAAATCACCCCTTTAGTCTTTTTTTCTTTGTTTCTTTCTTTAATTTAGTCCATGTTTACAGCTTTAATTAGTTGTTTAATTTAAATTGCATAAGGTATGTTCTTTTTAATTGCTTGATTGATTGATTGTCTATATTATTATACCATATATGTGTTTTATTACTATTTTGATTATTAATTACTAAATATACATAGTTTTATTTATGTAAAATATTAATGTAGTACGAAATCCATTTTAGACTATATATATATTTGTGCTTACCTATATTCACCAAATACTGATACGAAGCAGCGTGACCCAACTATGAAGCAACGACAATTGATACCTCCCGAGATCATTGACTTCAACAAAACCAAACCCTCCACTAACAGCATGCCGCAAATCATAGGGTACATTCTTGGAGAAGAAAATGGTTATCTTCGCGCACTTACTTTATGACCAGAAGCTTGGCAAAAAGCATCTAAAATTGAACGAACTACAGCTAATTGATCCAAAGAAGCTTCCGAGAATATAATCATATCATCCGCAAAAAATAAATGAGAGATAGCATGACCATTTAAATTCACACGGAAAAGCTTCCACCTACCCCCATCAACATGTAACTGAATTCCTTGTGTGAGCCTCTACATGCATAACACAAAAAGGTAAGGCGATAAAGGATCACCCTGCCTAATTCCTCTAGTTGGTTTAAAAGCTTCATCCATCGATCCATTCCATAGTACATATGTAGAGACAGTCGTAACACATTACATGATCAACGCCCTCAGGGAGTCAGGTACCCTAATATCTAGCAGAGTATCATCAATGAAAGTTCATTCCAGTCTATCATAGGCCTTCTCTAAGTCTATTTTCAATTCCATCCATCCACGTTTCCCTGTTTTCTTACGCATCGAGTGTATTACCTCTTGCGTTATTACAATATTATTCGCAATTGATCGCCCAGGGACGAGCCTAGTCTGGTTTTTCGATACCCATGATGACAAGAAAGGTTTCAGTCTATTCACAATAATCTTAGCCACCACCTTATATATCATAGTACACAAACTGATAGGCCGAAATTGTCCCATAACCTCCGACAAAGACATTTTGGGCAACAAAATTAAAAGTGTACGGTTTATTTCTTCAGAGATTACTCCAGTGCTAAAAATCCTCATAACAAGATCAATAACAAAATTCCCAACAACTCCCCAATTTTTTTGAAAAAAACCCGCATTTAAGCCATCTACTCCTGGCGCTTTTGAATGCCAAATATCAAACATCGCAAACTGGATATTCTCCTTTGTAACCTGTAGACTGAGCATATTCCTATCACCCTGTGCTATATGCAGAAACATTCCTCTCGCCAAAGAGTAAGGCCGGTTATTAACATCACTGGTAAATAGTTGGCAATAAAATCCAAGCGCCAATTGAGCCAGCTCCTCATTATCACTACACCAGGACCCATCCGCACGTCGAAGTGTCGTGATCCTATTAGCCCTCCGTCGAGCCATTACTGAGGCATGAAAGTAATGTGAATTTTGATCCCCATGAAGCACCTAATTTGCACATGCTTTTGCCGCCACAAGCTTTCCTCTTGTGCCATCACTTCTTCAAGCTCTTGCTTCAACTTATCCAACAACGCCACCAAAGAATTTAAATGCCTACGCAGAAGTGCTTTATTGATACCCTGTACTCGAGCCCATATCCGTTTCTTCTTTGTACCAATATGACCAAAAACATCTTTATTCCAATCTCCAACAGCCGCCATAAAGTTTGCTACATTCTCTGTATACTAGCCACTACCAACCCATATCGTCTCCAGAAACTCATGGAAATTAGGATGGGATTGCCATGCGTTGATGAACCAGAAAGGACGATTCTCCCTTATATTACTAACTTCCCGAAGAGACACAAGCAAAGGCCTATGATCCGAACCAAGACAATCCAGATGTGTGACGGTAGCTTCCATAAAAGAGAGGCACCACTGAGCATTCCCCAAACACCGGTCCAGACGTTGGTATAAGTTACCTTGATTCCAAGTAAATGGAGGACCACAAAACCCAAATCCAACAACCCA
This sequence comes from Hibiscus mutabilis, assembly GCA_019671005.1. Classification (NCBI taxonomy): domain Eukaryota; kingdom Viridiplantae; phylum Streptophyta; class Magnoliopsida; order Malvales; family Malvaceae; genus Hibiscus; species Hibiscus mutabilis. The sequence continues at coordinate 13,365,412 of CM033747.1, read as the reverse complement.
AGATTTCCAATAAACTCTGTAAAATAACGACTCCCCGTCGCATGTTGCTCTACACCCCCAACACGTTCATCCGCATATAATAACATATTAAAATCACCCTTTAAAATCCAAGGGACATTCTCACCCGGATTAACACTTTCCAGTTGTGCTTACGTGTAAAACCTATATTTAATTTTGATATAACAAATTATGTAAGGACTAAATTGAAATAGGAAATAAATTTTTAAGTACTCAAAAGTCTCACAAAATGACAAGAAAATTTTCTTTGAAGTCCAAAACTTAAACCCCAAATTTTCTAAGTGTTTTCAAGCCAAACTACACAATCACGCCCAAGCGTGTCGATACACCCCTTGGTGTTTCGATACGGAAATTGGCTACTAAAATTTGTTTTTGCAAAGCGTACCGATACGGCTTAGCCATTTTTATACGACATTCATCTGGGCAAGCGTTTTAAGCTTAGCATTTCGATACGGCTCACACCAGTTTCGATATGGTTTAAAATCTGAGTTTAAGAAATTTATACTCGTACCAATATGATACAATATGTTTCGATACGGTTTGAAATCTGGATTTAAGAAATTTCAAAAAGTACCGATACGGTTAACCCCTTATCGATACAGTTTGTCAAGATCTTCAGATATCTTTGTATTAATTTTTTTTACCGTTGCTTGTCAGTTATTGGAATCCTCAAACTTTAAATTTTGGTTAACCCGTACCGATACGCCCCTAGGCGTACCGATACACTTTTTCATCCAAGATTCTAGTGAGCAAAACTCGTACCGATACGACCCTTGCCGTTTCGATACGCCCCTATTTTACATTATAATCGTTTCGATACGGCCTCTCGCGTATCGATATGTCTATACACAATGGCTATATTTTGTTGTAATAGGTATCGATACGGGCATTCACGTACCGATACAGTTGTTCACCAAACTGTATTTATTGTGGGAAAGATGGTCCCCAACGGCTCTATTGATGACTTCAACCACCCAAATGGCTAGAATTCAATAAGAGGGTATAAATACAAGTCTCCAATACAGCAGCAACAACTAATGAAACTCCATTGAACAACATTCAAGTACTCAAGCAAAATCCAACCCTTGTGCTCAAAAAGTCAAATCCTTGTACCCAACTTGTGTAATCCTTTGTAATCTTTATTTCAAGTTTGGGGTTGAGTGTTCTTGTAAATTGGACAAATATATACCTTGTGAGGGCTTTTGTACATTTGCCATTTCTTTCTTTTTATTCAAGAGTGTTTGGTTCAAAGCTTTGGGTAGAAAGCTGAACTTGTAATGGTTGCCTCCTTAGCCTAGAAAAGGGGAAGAATTTCATAGTGAAATTGGTTAAAAATCCTTAATATGAAGCTAAGGTAGTGGACGTAGAACTTGTTAGAAGCTTGAACCACTATACAACATTGTGTCCTATTGCTTATCTTTTTCCATTAGCTTCCAAACTTTTAAAATTGCCAATTCACCCCCTCTTGGCCAACATCCACATTGATTGATCATCCTAACAATTGGTATCAGAGACACACTCAACTGAAGGTCTAACAATCATTGAGGCGATCCTAGAAGGTGATCCAATCAATCAAAGTCAAAACCATGGCATCCACCTCTGGCAACAACTTATACGAGTCTCAATCCATCTCCAAACCTCCATACTTCAATGGGGATAACTATCCCTATTGGAAAAATCGTATGAAGTTCTTCATCAAATCACATGACTACCTCCTATGGGATGTAGTGGAAGATGGACCAACAATCTCGATGAAGAGAGAATGTGATCGGTTAGTTCCACAGTCCAAGCACGAGATGGCCGATGAAGATCGAAAGAAGCTTTAAATCAACGACAAAGCAATACACATGCTATTTTGTTCTCTTGGACCGGATGAGTACTCCAAGATATCATCATGCTCAAGTGCCAAAGAAATTTGGGATAAGCTAGAGATCACTTACGAAGGCACTAATGAAGTTAAGGAGACCAAGATTGGACTTCTTAATTTGAGCTACGAGAATTTCAAGATGGACCCAGATGAAGACATCTCCAAAATGTTTGAACGGTTCTCCGTTATTGTAAATGGCCTCAAGGGTCTAGGAGAAGTCATTCTGGAGGAGAAACTAGTTCAGAAACTACTCTACTCACTTTTCGAGTCTTGGGATAGTAAAAGAAAGGCCATCATAAAAGCGAAGGATCTCAAGACGCTAAAGCTCGATGCTCTCATGGGTCTCTTCTCACTCATGAGATAATGAAGAAAGGAAGAGATGAAGAAAAGAAAAAAGAGGAAATGAAGGTCAAGAAGAAGGAAATGAAGAAGAAGAAGATGGGAATCGCTCCCAAAGCTTCACAAGAAGTTAGTGATTCGAGTGGGGAGAAAGATGAATAATTGGATATGATATCCAAATGATTCACTCGGCTCATGAGATCCAACCGAAGAAGGAAATTTAATCGTAGAATATCTCAAGAACAAGAACAAAGAAGAAGAGAATGATCTGATTGTGTGCTATGAATGCAAGAAGCCGAGATACATCAAAATCGATTATCTTTAACTCAAGAAGAAGGGCTTCGAGAAGAAAAAGAAGTACAAGGCCCATGTAGCCACTTGGAGCGATGAAGAGTCTTCAAGTGATGAGGAGCAAGAAGTTGATAACTTTTGTCTCATGGCCTATGAAGAAGATCCTAAGGTAACCTTCAACTCATCTAATGATCTTGATTATGATGAACTATTTGAAGATTATAATGAGTTGCAAGAGGCTTACGATGAATTAGTTTTGAAATATAAAGAATCACTTTTGGAAAACAAGAAAATGATTTCCCCGATTTGAAAAATCAAAATGATTCTTTGATCAAGACTAATTCGGAACTTGAAAAGAAGGTTAATGATTTAGTAGATAATCAACAATATTTTGAAAAAAGAAAATGTTGATCTAAATAACCTTCTTTCTGAGTTAAAAGATCATTACCTCAAGGAGGTAAATGATCTCAAAGCTTCCTTGAACAAGGTTGGGAAACCAAGTTTTGAAAAAAGGGCAATCTTCAAAACCCAACCATGTAAAAATGAACTTTGGTGGGTACAAACATGGAGGGTACTCAAGGCCCTATTATGGTAAGAAAGTTAGAAGTGTGTCTATTCATAATAACGTTATTGTTTCTAACAATGTTAATAAGATTGCTTCTTGGATTCCTAAGGGAACCAAGATTTTGAAAACTACTGCTTATGGACCCAAAAAAGATTTGAGTACAAAAAATCAAAAATTGATTCCATGTTTGTAGGGAGAGCATTGCTTCAAGGCCAAGGCTACTAGTGCAAACTCATCGTACCTTGATAGTGGATGCTTAAGACACATGACCGGAGACAAGAGTCGATTCTTGGAACTAAAGCCAAAGAGTGGATGAGTAGTAACTTTCGGTGACAACTCCAAGGGCCACATTGAAGGAATTGGTTCCATTGGTAATCATTCATCCATTATCATTGGTAATATCTTGTATGTCAACAGTCTAAAACACAATCTTTTAAGTATTAGTCAATTATGTGACAAAGGTTTCAATGTTCTTTTTTATTCTAATGGTTGCAAGCTTTTAAACATTGAAACAAATAAAATTGTGCTTTTTGGTCATCACATAGGAAACATATACATGGTGCATCTAGATGACATACACATTTCTCATGCATGTTTTGTTGCAAATGATGAGCATGATTCATGGTCATGGCATAGAAAATTAGGGCATGCAAGCATGAGTGTTTTAGAAAAATTGGTTTCAAAAGATCTAGTTAGAGGTTTGCCTAAAATAAAGTTTTCAAATGATAAAATTTGTGATGCTTGTGCAAAAGGCAAACATAAAAGAGTTTCTTTCAAACCTATTAATAATGTTTCAACTAGTAGAGTTTTACAATTGATCCATATGAATCTCTTTGGTCCTAATTAAAACTACTAGCTTGGATGGAAATCATATGCATATGTTTTAGTTGATGATTACTCTAGATACACATGGGTTTTATTCTTAAGTACCAAAGATGAGGCTTTAGAAAAATTCATCACATTTTCAAAAATCACTCAAAATAACCTTGGTCAAAATATTTCTCACATTCAAAGTGACCATGGCACCGAATTTCAAATTTTAGGTTTTGAGGATTTTTGTAACTCAAATGGTATTAGCCACAATTTTTTAGCTCCTAGAACACCTCAACAAAATGGGGTTGTTGAAAGGAAAAATAGAACTTTAGAGGAAATGGCTAGAAACATGCTTTGTGAAAACAATTTATCAAAATACTTTTGGGCGGAAGCCACTAATACAGCTTGTTATATCATAAATAGGGTAATGATTAGGCCTATTTTGAAGAAAACTTCTTATGATATTTTAAAATCCAAAAGCCTAACATTAGCTATTTTCATCCATTTGGTTGTAAATGCTTTGTTTTAAACAATGGAAAGGATAATTTAGGCAAATTTGACTCTAAAAGTGATAAAGCTATTTTCTTAGGATATCCTTTAAACTCTAAAGCCTATCGAGTATTTAATAAGAGAACCTTAGTTGTTGAAGAGTCAATACATGTGATTTTCGATGATAACCTCCTTCCGAGGAAGAATTCTTGTGATGATGATGATGTAAGGATTTTTTGAAGCCAATGATGGTGGACAATCATCAAAGGTGAATGAAATTCCAACCAAAGAGGAAGATGCACAAGATCCATCTCTAGAAGCCTTGAAAGATATGAGTCTAGAGGAAAATGAATGGAGCTACCCAAGAGAGTACAACTATGTCAAAGGTGGTGAGATTTTGGGTGATCCATCCAAAGGGGTAACCACTAGACTTTCTCTTAAAAATACATGTAATGTAGCATTTATCTCATGCATAGAGCCTAAAAATGTTAAAGAATCATTAAATGATGATTATTGGATAATGGCCATGCATGAGGAATTAAACCAATTTGAGATGAGTCAAGTTTGGAAATTAGTTGATAGGCATAGTGATAAATCTACTATAGGAACTAAATGGGTTTATAGAAACAAACTAGATGAGAGTGGTAACATAGTAAGAAACAAGGCTAGACTTGTTACTCAAGGTTACACTTAAGAAAAGGGAATCGATTTTGATAAAACCTATGCTCTCGTAGCTAGAATGGAAGCCATTAAGATGCTTTTAGCATTTGCATGTTATCACGAATTTAAGCTTTTTCAAATGAATGTAAAAAGTACATTTTTAAATGGTTTTATTAATGAAGAAGTATATGTAGAACAACCACCCAGTTTTGAAGGTCCAAATTACCTAAACCATGTTTTTAAACTTTCTAAAGCTTTATATAGTTTGAAACAAGCTCCTAGAGCTTGGTATGAAAGATTATCAAGTTTTTTAATTGAAAAAGGTTTTAATAAAGGAAAGGTGGACACCACACTCTTTATTAAAATAATTGGCAAAGACATTTTAGTAGTTCAAATATACGTTGATGATATATATTTTGGTTCTACTAATGAATTGTTTTGCCAAGATTTTGCTAAGTTGATGCAATATGAGTTTGAGATGAGCATTTGGGGGAGCTCTCATTCTTCTTGGGGCTCCAAATTAAGCAAAAGAAGGACGACATCTTCATCAATCAAGCTAAGTACATCAAGGATATGCTCAAGAAGTTTGGCTTGGAAAATGTGAAACCTCAAGCCACTCCAATGAGTTCCTCCACAAAGCTTGACAAAGATGAAGGAGGTGAGTGTGTAGATTTAAAGCTTTATCGCTCTATGATTGGATCTTTTCTTTTCTTACCGCAATTAGACCCGACACTATGTTTAGTGTTTGCTTCTGTGCTAGATTTTAAGCTAGTCCTAGAGAATCACACCTTATAGACGTTAAGAGAATCTATAGGTACCTTAGAGATACACCTTGTTTAGGTTTTGGTATCCTAGAGAGTCTTCCTTTAACCTACATGCCTTCTCGGATGCGGATTATGAGATTGTAAGATAGATAGAAAAAGTACCTCCGGTACATGTCAATTCCAAGGTAGTATGCTCATATCATGGTTTTCTAAGAAGCAAAATAGTGTAGCATTATCTACCACCGAGGCAGAATATATATATCGGTAGGGAGTTGTTGTGCTCAAGTACTTTGGATGAAGCAACAACTCTTAGATTATGGAATTGATGTAGGTACTATCCCCATTAGGTGTGACAACACTAGTGCTATTTGTCTCACTAAGAATCTCATCCAACATTCTAGAACCAAACACATAGAAATAAGGCATCATTTCATTAGAGATCATGTCTTGAAAAATGATGTAGTTCTAGAATATGTAGACACCTTGAACCAATTAGTGGATATTTTTACCAAACCATTAGACAAAGAGCGTTTTTGGTCTCTTAGGAGAGAGTTAGGCTTAACCAACCTCTCTTGATCCTTAGAGCCTCTTTTGGTCTTAAAAATTATGCTTAAATTTGTTTGATTGATTGCTTTTGTAATTTGGCTCGTATATACATATATGCTTGTTGCTAGGGGGAGTATGCATCTATTTATGCTCATACATGATGTTCTCATATCATTCACATGCATTTTGATTCAATTAAAAATTGAAATTTTGAGTAACCTGCAGCCAAAATTGATATTTCTAGCACAAGCGTATCGATATGGTGTTCCACGTATCGATACGGGTCATTTACAATCGTTTCGGTACAAGTACCTATACCGGTACGAGTCGCGTATCGAAACGGCTATATAGGCATTTTGATACTGGGTTCAATACGCCACATTGGCGTATCAATACGCGTTCACGCTGGCCAGTTTTAAGGGCATTAAATAAGGGTTTTTCAAAACCTAACTAAAAAATCCTCTATAAAATCCTCTCAATCCCACACTTTTTCTCACACCAATCTTCAAAATTCTTGAGGGCTTTTAGTTTTTACATCAAACCCAAGCTAAAATCATCAAGTTTGTGTATCCAAATCTCTTCATTCATCCTAAATCTCAACTTCAAGGTATAAACCCTAACTTTTTTTCTTTTTAATTTTCGTACATATATATACACTGATTTTGTACTATAATTATAGATTTAGAACATATATAGTATAGTTTTCAATATTTTTGTAAAAACTTTTTCAAATCTAAAACTTTTTTATTCAAATATAAAATTATATCGTATATTTTTAATAATATTTTTGAAGTTTTCTTTTACCAAAAATTATTTTTATACTTGTATATGTTTTTAAACTATATTGTATAGTTTTTTTAACAATACCTTGTTTATTGGATTACTTTTTGGATCGAATGTATTGATTTATGCATACATCATTTTTGGTTTGATTTTGTTTTCAGATTATGGCCCCTAAGAAACGAGCACGAAAGGACATTGCCTCTAGCTCAAATCCTAAATGTCCTCTTCCCGATCATATTGGTAATAGACCCAATCTTACCCACATTTATCAAAACTGTTTTAATAAACCTCAATTTCTAGACGCCATGGAAAATTTTAAAGAATACCAAAGTTACAAAATTCGCCTTGAGCGTGTTACTTCAATCCCGTTTTTATCCTCCGAAAGATTTAAATTCAAATATCTTTATTTAATGCAAAATTGGAAATTTATGAGTTTTTTAAGTATACCCGGGATTTTATACAGAAATCTTTTTTTGATCTTCTATTCCAACGCTCGGTGTATTTACAACGAAAAACGAACTTTGGTCATTGCAATTGAATCTTACTTAATGGGTAAGAAATTTCGATTTGATTCAAGTGCTTTAGCAAATGTTTTGGGTATTGAGGATATGGGAATAGACGATGAGAGTGGGTTAGGCCATGTCCTTAGTGGTTCGGTAACTGTTCTTGATGCCCATGATCGCATATTACACCTCATGATCACTTGGTGGTTTCGTCCATCCGTTGTAAATACTCTAACATCCGCCAAGTTGATGATTTTTGGCTTGGATACTTTCGTGAGGAGAAGTGACCCAACCTTGCTCAGATTATGTTCTCCAAGATCGTCTTTCTTGTCCAATACCGCCTCACTACCATGGTTACATCATTCACATATGGCACGGCTTTGAGTTACATCTTCCATAAGATGGGTATTGACTGTTCATACGATCTTCTGAAACCTCTCATGGATCCAATTGATGAGCGTTCTCTCCATCGTGCAAAATTCACCTACTACAATGGAGAATGGATTTGGAACACCGACCTTTCGGGTGGTGTACAACCCGATCCGGTGGTGGCTCCTCAAGAAGCTCATATTCCAAAAGCTCCGGTGGCCCAACCAAATCATGATGCTCTCATGCTTTCCTCAATGAGAAGTTTACATATTTACACACCACCATAGATTCTAGATTTGCCGCGATCAACACTCGCTTCACATCCTTAGAGGAAAGGGTGACGGCTATTGAACATCGCCAAAAAATTATGGACATCACTCCTAACGCCTTTCATGGTGAATGGTGTCAACCCCATGGACCTCCGGCCACAAATGTTGATGAGGATGAGGATGAAGAAGATGAAGACGATAGAATGGACTCTTAGGCATTTTGCATCTCATATCATATTAGGATTTAAGTTATGCACATTTATTTTTTTGTTTTTATGAAATCCTATGCTTTGTTTTTTATTTGGTTTATGTTTTTAGGATTTGAGTTGGATTGAATTATGTTGCTTGTACTATGATTTGAAGTTTAATGCTTATGTTGCTTATTTAAATTGCTTGGAGTTATTATTGTTTACCCTATGGAATTGATTTTGATCTAACAAAAAGGGGGAGAAGATATAAAGAGTCAAATTTTTTTATAGCCTTAAATTAAGGGGGAGTAAATTTACAAAGTTTCTTTAGATAGTTAAAAATCTTCATTTGGTTTTGTTATATCAAAAGGGGGGAGATTGTAAAACCTATGTTTGATTTTGATATAACAAATTATCTAAGAACTAAATTGAAAAATAAAATAAAATTTAAAGTACTCAAAAGTCTCACAAAATGACAAGAAAAATTTCTTTGAAGTCCAAAACTTAAACCCAAAATTTTCTAAGTGTTTTCAAGCCAAACTACACAATCACGCCCAGGCGTATCGATACACCCCTTGGTGTTTCGATACGGAAATTGGCTACTGGAATGTGTTTTTGTAAAGCGTACCGATACGGCTTAGCCCATTTCAATACGACATTCATCTAGGTAAGTGTTTTAAGCTTAGCGTTTCGATACGGCTCACACCTGTTTCGATACGGTTTGAAATCTGTGTTTAAGAAATTTATATTCGTACCGATACGGTACATTATGTTTCAGTACGGTTTGAAATCTGGATTTAAGAAATTTCAAAACGTACCGATACGGTTAACCTTGTACTAATACGGTTTGTCAAGATCTTCATAGATATTTGCATTAAATTTTTTGACCGTTGCTTGTCAGTTATTGGAATCCTCAAACTCTAAATTTCGGTTAACCCGTACCGATACGCCCTTAGGCGTACCGATACACTTTTTCATCTAAGATTCCAGTGAGCAAAACTCATACCGATGCAGCCCTTGCCGTTTCGATACGCCCCTATTTTACACTATAACCGTTTTGATACGGCCTCCCGTATATCGATACGTCTATACAAAACGGCTATATTTTGTTGTAACAGATATCAATACGGGCCTTCGTGTATAAATACAAGTCTCCAATACGTCTATACAGAACGGCTATATTTTACACTATATTTTTGTGGTAACAGGTATCGATACGGTTGTTCACCAGACTGCAATTATTGCGGGAAAGATGGTCCCCAACGGCTCTATTGATGACTTTAACCACTCAAACGATTAGAATTCAATAAGAGGGTATAAATACAAGTCTCCAATGCAACAGCAACAACTAATGAAACTCCATTGAACAGCATTCAAGTACTCAAGCAAAATCCAACCCTTGTGCTAAAAAAGTCAAATCCTTGTACCCAACTTGTAAATTGGGCAAATATTTACCTTATGAGGGTTTTTGTACATTTGCCATTTCTTTCTTTGTATTCAAGAGTGTTTGGTTCAAAGCTTTGGGTGGAAAGCTTGAACTTGTAACGGTTGCCTCCTTAGCCTAGAAAAGGGGAAGAATTTCATAGTGAAATTGGTTGAAAATCCTTAGTAGGAAGTTAAGGTAGTGGACGTAGAGCTTGTTAGAAGCTTGAACCACTATAAATCGTTGTGTCCCATTGCTTATCTTTTTCCATTAGCTTCCAAACTTTTAAAATTGTGAATTCACCCCCCTCTTGGCCAACATCCACATTGATTGATCATCCTAACATTACGTTTAGAGCTCACCGGACTAGCATACACAGCGGTCAACTGAAACTGAAAACCTCCTCTCGTATCATGAACATGCAATTGATAAACTGATTAGAAATCTGAACCACATCTACAACAATTGAATCATCCCACAAGAGCCACCCCTCACTAAAGCCATGCAATTCCACACGATACGAATTAGAAAACCCAAGATTTCGAATAACTCCATCTACACATGCGCCACTCACATGAGGCTCAAATAAAGCTACCAAGCTCAACTTATTCTCATGAACAAACGTCTTAAAATACCATCTAAAAGTCAGGCTAGTTGCACCCTGACAATTCTATAGCATAAAATTAATCATCATAAAGAAAAAAAATAAAAAAAATCACACTTATTGAGACCCGGCAGAAGTCCCAATACCATGCTCAACTTTCCCCGCCGCCTCTAATGGCTGAAACTTAGTCAGATACTCGACCTCATCATCCAAAGATTGCACCATGGATGCAGTATGATCGGAATCACCAATAAACTTCCCAGGTGGCTCCTCGGCATCCAATTGAGCTGATAAATGATGCACCAAACCTACCGGGGATATTCTTACTGATGCACGAGCCCCCTGGTTCTTCCGTACCTTTAACTCGCGAGTGATACCCTCACCCGAACCTTTCCCTGAGAGACTCTTCCTACGCTGACCACGTACCATTACATTTGGTAACCGATCATCCATACCTTCTACAATAGTTACCGCCTGATGAGAACCTGACGAAACTGCCGCCTGATACGAAACCACACGCGCCCCATGACTACTCACCAAAGGAACAACATCCGCAACCTTGGTACTGTTCTTCACACCCTTACTTCTCTTGTCCGGATTGGATGCTAAGTAAGCATCGGTCCGTTGAAACTCACGTACAATAGTGGAGTTCGATCGCACAGGCAGAGCTGGCGGCTGCATTGTCCCTACAACCATAGTTTTTTCCACGACCATACCCTCCAATGTTCGATTCTCAGCTCGTGAATCCTCCCCATTATCAAGCACGACAAAACGAGGCCCATCCACTCCTTGAGGTACATGCTTAGTGTCACGGCCTTAGCCTTTAGTTCACTCGGTCGCTAAGCCGTGCGGCACTTGAAAAGGACTCTTCCCGATCAAGTCAGCCTTTTCCCTCGATTGATCTTTACCAGTGGATCAGCCCAAACTCTGCCGACTGTCCACCCCCTACATATATGCGAAAAAAACATAATAGAAATGACCCGAGTAAACATTCTATTGTTTGAAACGAGGACACTTTTTCCTAACTAAAGAAATAATTGAAAACAAAGACTCTTCTTCCTAAAACATTGATGTGCTTGAAAATGGGGCATGGTAGAAGTGACTTGGTTGTGGCCCCGGAACTCGGTTGTAACACCATATGGGGGGATGGCCACAACATCCTCCCCCACCTAACTTGTCGACGCCCTCGTTGACTGAGTTGCAAAGAACTCCTCGATTTTCTGCTTGAACGCCTTTAGGTCATGATCTCTCTCCCAACTTGTCTCTTCGGCTCCGAGACTTTCCCACTTGACCAGGTACTCACGAACAGGCTTCTTCTTGGACACCGTAACAAACCTATCAGCAAGGATCTCCTCAACTCGACGTTACGATGGGGGGGTTTGGTACAGATGGGGCCCCGATCACTCGCCCTCGGCTAATATCCGAGGGGCTCGCATGAAAAGGCTTCAAATTACTCACATGGAACACAGGGTGAACTTTCATCCATGAGGGCGGCTTGATCTTGTATGAGTTATTTCCAACTTTGGCCCAATCGGTCTCGGTCCTTCATACTTTCGCACCAATCGCGATCTCTATTCCGTAAGAACCGCAAATCGTTTCGCCATTAGCTTCACAAGCACTAGATCGTCAACTTTGAATCTGCTGGTCCTTCGCCACGATCTGCCCACTTCTTCATATGTTTTGCAGCTTTCACTAGATAAGCCCGAGCAATCTCTGTATTTTGGCGCCATTCCTTTGAGAAATTAAAAGCTCGGGACACTTTCCTTTGTATGACTCTATAGTGGTGTGTGGAAGCCGCGGTGCTGACTGTCACAATTTCAAAGGGGCTTTTATTAGTAGCGTAACTCTTTTGTGAATTAAAACAAAGTTGTGCCACATCCAACAAAGAAGGCCAATTTTTCTGGTTGGCCTGGATAAAATGCCTTAAGTACTCTTCTAACAACCCATTAAAGCGCTCTGTCACGCCCATCCGTCTGGGGATGATAACTTGACGACAAATTCAGTTTGGATCCCAACATCTTGAATAACTCTCTCCAGAAATTTCCAGTGAACCGACCATCCCTGTCACTAACGATATCTTGTGGGACACCCCAATACTTTACAACATGTTTAAAGACTAATCGAGCTGTCTCCTCCGCCGAACAATATTTGGGGGCGGGGATAAATGTAGCATATTTTGAGAACCGATCCACCACCACAATGGCAGCTCCAAGATCCCCACCGAGGCAAGTTCACTATGAAGTCGAGTGAAATGCTCTCCCAAGGTCGTCTTGGCATCGACAATGGCTCCAACAATCCTGCAGTCTTTTGTCGATCCACTTTGTCTTGCTGGCAAATAAGGCAAGTCTTGGTATAGTCCATAATATCCTGTCGCATGTGCGCCAATAATATCCTTGTTCCAACAGGGGCGAGTACGCCGCCAACCTTGGTGACCTGCCCGAGGAGTGTCATGGCATTCGCGTAGTAGTTTCGTCTAAGTTCTCATGCTCTCGGGACATACATACGCGGACCTTTCGTCATTAGGATCCCATTCTCTACCCAAAAGGTCTTTGATTGGCCACTTTCCACCATCCTCAATATTGCCATCATCTGCGGATCCTTTCCCATATTCTCCATTATGAGTTCCCGAATGTCATTCGTCACCCTACTAGCTGACATAGGAGCAATTAATCTAAGGGTTGCCAGATCGGCCCTTCGACTCAACGCATCAGCTACCTGATTCTTCTTCCCAGCTTTATGCTCAAAACTGAAATCAAACTCCGCTAAGCGCTCTTGCCATCTTGCTTGCCTTGCCGATAGTTTTGGTTGTGTTAGGATATGACTAGCAGCTGTGTTGTCTGTTTTAACAACAAACTTTGAGCTCAACAAATAATGCCTCCAAGCCCTGAGACAATGGATCACAGCTAGAAGTTCCTTTTCCTGAGTCGCATATCTCGTCTCGGCACCACTCAACTTCCGACTCTCAAAGGCTACAGGGTGACCACCCTGCATGAGTACTCCCCCTATGGCAAAGTCAGATGCATCAGTTTCAACTTCCATTGGTTTCTCAATGTCCGTAATACTAGGACTGGGTCGTTCATCACAATGTTTTTATTTCCTCAAAAGCATCTTGACACTTTTTAGACCAGGCCCACTTCTCACCTTTCTTTAACAAATTGGTAAGTATAGCTGTCCTCCGAGAGTAGCCTTCGACAAACCGTCTATAATAGTTAGCTAATCCCAAGAATGATCCGAGCTCACGACACTCTTTGAGTCGGCCATTCTTGGATTGCCTTCACTTTTTCCTCATCCATTCGAACATGTCCCCGCCAAACGAGGTGTCCTAGGAACTTAATTTGAGTTTGGGCAAAAGCACATTTCTCCCTTTTAACAAATAGCTGATTATCTCTCGAGTCTCTCGCAACACTAACCGCAAATGGTTTTCATGATCTCACAAAGAGGAACTATATACCATTATATCATCCAAGTATATCACCACAAACTTGTCCAAAAAATCATGGAACACTCGGTTCATCAGTGGTGCAAAAGGTTGCAGGCGCATTGGTTAGCCCAAATGGCATCACAAGAAACTCAAATGCCCCATATCGAGTAACACAAGTTGTCTTCGGTTCATCTCCCTCGGCCACTCTTACCTGATGATACCCCGATCGAAGATCCAGCTTTGTAAAATATTTCGCGCCACTTAGCTGGTCGAACAAGTCCGCAACTAAGGGGATGGGATACTTGTTCCGGACAGTCACTTTGTTCAGGGCTCTATAGTCCACACACAATCTCAGGCTCCCATCATGTTTCTTCTGAAACAACACGGGTGCCCCAAATGGCGCTTTAGACGGTCGAATAAACCCAGCTTTTAACAGTTCATCGAGTTGTTTCCTCAATTCAGCTAATTCTAGAGGGGACATACGGTACGGGCATCTCGCAGGAGGTTTGGCACCGGGGACCAGTTCAATCTCACGATCCACCGTCCTTCGAGGAGGGAGCCCTTCTGGCAACTGATCTGGCATGACATCTTTATAGTCCTCCAACACTCTCAAAATCCCAATTGGTACCCCTTCAAGGGTTGACTCCCCATGTAGGATAGGTAATATGATAAAAGAAGGTTCCCCCTTCTTCACCTCTTTCTTAAATTGTATTGCTGACAACATCTTTCCGCTTCTTGGTAGAATGGTAGCGGGTACCACCCCCGGGCAATCCCCTAGAAACAATAGGCAGCTCGCAGCGAGGACGGGGATGGCACGGGCTTTTGTCATAAAATCCAGTCCCAACACAACATCAAAATCGTCCATAGGGGAAACAAAGAGATCCACGCTTCCCTCCCAGACCCAAGCTTGGCCTTCACCCTCTTAACACCACACAAATTTGCGGTGGCTGCAGAATTAATCGCTTTCATCCGTCCCACATCTCTAGTAATTGTTAAACCGCATCTCTTGACTTCCTCGGGTGAGATAAAAGTATCTGTTGCTCCCGTGTCAACAAGAGCCCTAGTCGCCTTCCCATTTATCACCAAGTCCACGTACATCAAGCCCTTTCCCGGTTCTTTCTTTATGTTGTCCAATTGCGATTGTAATGCACTCGAAAACGAATAGACCCAATCCTGCCAGATCGGTCTCACTATTCTCTGTAGGTGGGTTAGGGAGTGTGTCCCAGCCGTGAAAGTTCCAAAGCACTCAATGCACCCCTATATGGGCACTCACCCACGCGATGAGGCCCCTTACACAAGAAGCATGCTAGGGGTAGCCTATTTGGCCCATTCCTCGGCGTAAAGCCACCATTCCCCCTATTCTCAGACTGCTCCCTTGTTTGGAAGTCCTCTCCCGCTCCCCAAGTTATCGGCCTCTCCCCTCTAGCCATCTTACTCCCATTACCTGCATGGTTATTGCTCCCACTAGTTGGGGCCTTGCGTTTGTTTGAGCCATCATTGTAATCGTTAAGCCGCTTTCGGCAGCTATCATGGCAAATGACTACATCCTCGCACACTCGTTGTCTTTGAATCTCGGTTCTAGCCCATGGCTTTAGGCCCTCAAGGAAAGCAAACATCTTGTCTTTCTCCGACATGTCCTTAATATCCAGCATCAATGCCGCAAACTCTCTCACATAATCACGAATAGTCCCAAAGATGGGTCAAATCCCTCAACTTCTTCCGAGCATTATACTCCACATTCTCCGGAAAGAAGGTAGCTATTAATTCTTGTTTCAACTCGTCCCAACTTTTAATGGAACACACGCCATTTGTGAACTTGGACCTCCACCACAATTTGGCATCCCCTGACAAGTACATAGAAGCCATCGAGACCTTGTCTTCTTCTATAGAGGTGCGAGTAGCCCGAAAGTATTGTTCAATATCAAATAGGAAATTTTCAAGCTCTTTGGCATCCCTGTTCCCCATATACACGAGGGCTCGGGGACCCTATTCCTCTGGCCCCTTTCCATGGTCACTGAATTTCCCACAGCCACTTCAATCAAATTAATTTGAGCGTTAAGCTCCTCTATCTCAAACTTCAGAGTACTCATTGCCTCCTTTGTCTCATCAGTGAGGTGTTTCACCATGTGAGCCAACTCCTGATGAGAAACTTCAATTTCTCGAACTCGTTCACTAGTCACCACATGAGCCCTCAGGGCCGCCACCGCGGCTTCTAGCTCCTCATACCTATCGGGGTCTATGGTCCTACCCCCTTGTGCAGGCACTCTAGCGCCATGTTGTGCCGAAGTACCTGCGCCCGCTGGTACCTCAGTTCTCGGGACGGCTCTTGGCCCCTGATTCTTACGCGTAGTCATCATCCTTGGGTTGACTCCCACCACACTAGTTCCTGCACAGGAAGAATAATAAGCACCACAATGCCTATTAATAACTCAGAACCACTGTGCTTCAAGAGGGAGTAAGCACCACTGTGCTTTCCCACTCAAAAAAAAAAAACTCGGCACCACTGTGCACAAGAAGCAAGAGAGCACCACTGTGCATCAAGAGGGAATAAGCACCACTGTGCTTTTCCAATAAAAACTAGGCACCGCTGTGCACTAGCAACAAGAAAGCACCGCTGTGCTTGAATAAAAAAAATTGAGCACCACTGTGCCACAATTAAAAAGCACATTTGTGCTATTGATTACGCACCTCTGTGCTTTTCACCGCAATGAACAGGCAACACCACCCGAAATTGAGTGCTACAACCTTGCTCGGATACCACGTGTCACGGCCTTAGCCTTTAGTTCACTCGGTCGCTAAGCCGTGCGGCACTTGAAAAGGACTCTTCCCGATCAAGTCAGCCTTTTCCCTCGATTGATCTTTACCAGTGGATCAGCCCAAACTCTGCCGACTGTCCACCCCCTACATATATGCGAAAAAAACATAATAGAAATGACCCGAGTAAACATTCTATTGTTTGAAACGAGGACACTTTTTCCTAACTAAATAAATAATTGAAAACAAAGACTCTTCTTCCTAAAACATTGATGTGCTTGAAAATGGGGCATGGTAGAAGTGACTCGGTTGTGGCCCCGGAACTCGGTTGTAACACCATGTGAGGGGATGGCCACAACACTTAGCAGCAGTCACAACCACCCCACCATGTCGGCGTCGAGTATCCACTACCATCCACGGTCTAAATAAATTAGATTTCGAGATCTCATCCTCTTTTGTCACATTATCAGTTGCAGCTACATCGGGAACAACAGTTATTCCCTCCATCGTGACTTTATTCACCTTACAAGTCTCTTTCGAATGACCATAAATGCCACATATATAACAGACTTGCTGCAGGCCTTCATATTCAAGCTTTTGAATTCTCCCATCAATTTGGATACAAGAGGGTAAAGGCTTATTCAAATCAACAAGAATGGCGATACGCGCGAATTTTCCTTTCCCTCCAACTTCTGTATTGTAATCGATCTTGACCACTCACCCAATTAGGACAGCAATATGCCAAAACAACGCCTTTGTATAATAGCGATAAGGCAGCCCTGGTAATCTAACCCATACTATGACCTGTATGGGATGCTTCTCAGAAGTTGTAAATGTTCGACTCTACGGTTACACCGTTAAATAACTCCCGTAAATAGTCCAAGGCCCCTGCGTAAGAACTTTCGTGTAATCATGTTCATTAGAGAAACGTATAATATAATAGTGATTATCCAAATCAATAATCTGGAGTTGACCCACTGGTTTTCATAGAGCATTAATTCGTAACTCCAAAGCTTTATACCCAATTGATCGTCCCAAGAGCCGTACGATTATCGCATTGCGCATGTTATGATCGACTTGATCGTGCTCGGTCAGAAAATTGTATAGACAGGATGGTGGCCTCTTTGTTCATGATAATATCTTCGTCCGTAATCACCACTTCTCCTTCTACAAAACAAGACGTAGCATCCGACTCCATTGGTTGCTTTCCAGCCGCAACAACATTCACATAGGACACCTTGTTCGATGTCGGCGACTCAACACCACCACCAGCAGAACCCTTCTCACCGGCGGGTCCACCATTATCCGCATCCATCACTGCAACCCCCTTCAGGCCAGCATCACTTGCATCACTCCTTCCATTCTTCGATTGTCGCTGCATATCCAGCAAGGTCGGGGACGCAGGCCGTTCCCTTGCCGGGTCACCAGGGATGGATGGAACACTAGAGATAGACGAAACACCCTCCGGCGGCCGGCCACCAAGATTTTCATAGGGATTAGGATCGGACGGCACGTTAGGCTTCCTATTCTCCATCACGCTAGAAACCCTATTGTGTTTTTAATATTGTGTAACGTTATTAAAAAGTATAATATTTTTTATGATTATTTTTATTATTATCATTTTATTATTTTCATTACCATATATATTATTTTCTATTTCTATTACTTTATTATTTTATTTATTATATGATTATTTTTCTTTTTGATTTATTTTTTCAATAATTAAGTTTATCTATAATAATTATTATGTCCTAATAATTTATAATTTGAATTTTCTATGATTTTGAAATTTAGCTTTTTTTACTTAACCACTGATTTTCAACCCATAGACCAAGTAATTCAGATCGGGTTTTATAGAGGTCTATTATAGGGGCGACCCTCCTAACTCATTTTTTTTTTATATTCACAATATCAGGATTCAAACCCTTGAACTTGCTTAAAGGATCTAGTGCTCTATCCCACTAGACCAGCTAGTTGTTGGTATTTTCAAATGTAGCTTTTAATAACTAATTCAATTCACTTTCAATTTACATGTGATTGTATTTATTAATAGTTCATGAACTACCAAGTTTAAATTTCTGGATCCGCCCCTGGGTGCAATGATAAGGCACATTGCTTTCCCAATGAGAGAAGTCGAGTTTGAACATTAGAGATGACATTGTTGGAAGGGAGAGCTACGAATCCCGAACATGGACCATAAAATAGACATGTACTTTTCCAAAAAAAACTTAGTGATTACATTGTAAGTTTTAAAAGTTGAGTGACGTACAAAAATTCTAAAATTTTAGAAGGCTTAAATGAAAAATAGGTGCCCAAAGTATACCATTTTTGAACTTTAGGTGCCTAAAGTTTTTTTTTTTGTAAAAATAGGTGCCCAAAGTTTTAATAGTTATAATTTTAAGTGCCTGACCGTTAAGGGCTGTTAAAAAATTGTCAACCAATCAATGCTTGACACATGGCACTAATTTTATTTTTTAAAAAAATTTTAAGGAAAAAACCCAGAATTTTAAATTTTTCATAAAATCTAAAAATTTTACAATATTTACAAAATAGTCCCCAAATCCCTAAAATTTCCTAAACCCAAACCCAAATCGGCGCCACTTCCGCCTCCGATCGCCGCGCTTGAGCACATCCATGTGGTCGCCGAACCTAAGCAGTCATTTCCCCTAGCACGACGTCGCTAAAAATGTCAAACGACGTGCTAGCTGAACGTCGAACGCGAAATCGACGTTCGGCATTTTCGGTTATGCTGTGTTGGGAAAAATGACCGTCTAAGTTCGGCGACCACATGGGTGTGCTCAGGCGCAACGATCAGCGGTGGAAGCGGCGATGATTTGGGGTTTGGAAAATTTTAGGGATTTGGGAACTGTTTTGTAAAAATTGCAAATTTTTGGAATTTTATGAAAATTTGAAAAAATTAATTTAAGTTTTAAATTTTGAAAAAATAAAATAAACATGTCACATGTCAAGCATTGATTGGTTGCTAATTCTTTAACACCTTTTAACAACCAGGCACCTAAAATTGTAACATTATAAACTTTAGGCACTAAAAATTATAACGCTGAAACTTTAGACATTTATTTTTATAAAATAATACTTTATGCACCTAAAATTTAAAAAATATATCTTTAAGTACTTATTTTTTATTTAAGCCATTTTAGAAAACTAGCCGATGTAGTTTACCAAAACAAAAAAAAGGAAATGAAAGGTGTGGAATGGGACTCGGTTTGGGTGGCATTTATTCCCCTTTTAAAACGAGATCGTCTCTTTGATGCTAGGGTTTAACAACTCATTTCATCAACTCAAAACCTTTCGACAAAGAGGAAGAAGGCGTCCGAGTTTGTTTGTTTGTTTGTTTGTTTGTTTGTTTGTTTGTTTTTACAGCCATGGCGAGCACCAAAGTCCAGAGAATTATGACTCAACCCATTGTGCGTACATCTTCCATTATTTCCTATATTTTTCAGAATTTCTCCTTATTTGCTGAGTTCTTTCTTTTCTTTTCTGCGGCAACAGAACCTGATCTTCAGGTTTCTCCAAAGTGTAAGTCTCTATTCCACGCCTTATTTTCTTCATTCTCTTTTTCTGGGTTTTCTTGTTTGTTAACTAATTGTTGGACTTTTTATCTATCTTATTCGATTTGGAAATATTCAGAAAGCTCGCATTCAGATTTGGCTTTTTGAGCAGAAAGATTTGAGGATTGAAGGCCGAATCATTGTAAGTTTTATGTGTAATTTGCTTTAAGCAAACATTTTTAAAGCTACTTATTATGCTAAAGTTTTTACTTTCGATTGAATTTTGTTAGGAATTCTAATTCCCCCAAATTAGGTTTGTGAAAAAGGTCTCGACTTGGAATCCCCACTTTAGTTCTTGATCTGAAATGTCCCATATAGCTTAGTCCTCAGGTTAATGAAATGTCCCATATAGCTTAGTCCTCAGGTTAAATAAAGGTCTTAAATTCCATGTATACGTATATAATGGTGTATATTTGTACTACCCTAAGATTTGGTAGAAAATTTTTTGGCAGACAAGAAGTAGAACTCTTGTATGCTTTGTGCTATAACTTATTGGTGATCTAAATTCAGCTTCTTATTTGCCCTATTTTGCATTTTACAGGGTTTCGACGAGTATATGAATTTGGTGTTGGATGATGCTGAAGAAGTTAACATCAAGAAGAAGAGCAGAAAGTCATTAGGTGAATTGTCTTACTCCTATAGTCTTATTGTTTATCCCGTGTTGTATGCACATGGGATAACATTAGGTGAATTGTCTTATTTGTCTGTTTATATTTTCAGGAAGGATTCTTCTTAAAGGAGACAACATTACTCTTATGATGAATAGGTAAGCGAATTGAAATAAACTTGCTTGCTCTCTTTCTCCGACTCGCAGGTTTTAATTGTTTTATTTTATTTTTTAATTCTACAGTGGGAAGTGATTGTTATCGCAGCAGTTATTTGGATTGGTGTCCATGCAAATCTTCTCAATGTCATATTTTGCTATCTTTAAAACATAGTTTTCACTTTTCATGTATAACAAGTCACCTTATAGAAGGTGCTTGTATTTCAAACAGGCGCTAATGTTTGCTTAGTTTATGTAATGATTGACATGTATGATTCTGCCCTTTGCTCTGCATTGTAAGATTTGGTTAAGTTGGCATCAAAAATCTTTATCGACTATTTGCCGCCTGTGTTGTTATTTTGATGAGCCATGCATGGGTGCTATCCGGTTTTGAATTTCATATTATTCCTGCTAATTATTGGGTCAAATTGTTGAGTCAGATGAAGATGCATTTTCATATTTGACTAACAACTATGGATGCATTCTTCTTCATCTAGGGGTGTTAATGGTTCATATTATAAAGTTTTAAACTAATATTTTTTTGTTGGTTCAATTTTACAAATATTTTAGAATTTGAGGTTTAAAAGAGAAGAATTGAAGTCAATTTGATGGTTCATGACTATTTTTTTAATATGATGGCTTGATTAGTATCTGTTTTTTTTTTACTTTTAATCTTTTGAAAATATATCTGTTGTTCGAATAAAAATCTCTTAAGAATAATAATATTTTTTTCTCTGAGATTATAAGTTTAACTAATGTGTGATGTGAGGTTTTTGGGAAAGAAGGGTAATTGAAGTAAGTAGGTTGTTATACCATTAGGATACTTAGTGTCACAACATTGATGTCGTGACAAGGTCTTATTTTGGTGTGGCGATCGAAACGGTTGGGAAGTTAGGGGAACAAAAAGCTTGGTTTTGGGGTTGTGATACAATGACAACGCTGCAAATCTGGAAGTGGAAAAACACATACGACTGTAACCGTCAAACTCCAAGGCCAAGGGTATTCCATGAAAAATTAGAAACAAATTATCTTTTAGCTACTTTATGTTTCAATTACTAATAATTCTGAATTGGATTAGATTAATATTTGTACTTTGTAACTGGGTTTGAGCCATGTAAGAGTTGTTTATAGACAAATCCATGCTATTGCTTGTCAGAACAAACGTTTCATTGATACTTGCATGGCTCGTATATTTGCAAAAGAACTCGTTGGACTTCATTTTCCTATATTCCGACGAGTCACCAGGAATTAGGAAACTGTTTGGTTCATCAGAGATTGGCTTCATTATCGTTAAGATAGAACTGCTTCGGTTACATATTCGTTTTTGGTATTAAATGGTTTTTTAGACTGAAATACCCGTGCTTCATAGGTTATATTTTAAAGATGCGGGCTTGTTCATATACGTTATGATATATTATGCAATAAACATTGGAAACAGTTAATATGAATGCATTACTTTATTAAGCTTTCCTCTGTCATGACTATGAACCCAAACAACATTTAAAATCCTCAGTGAGTGAAAGGAAAACCCATCTCTTTAAGAACCTGGGCACATCCAGGAACAGCGTCCTTCTTTCTGAACCCAAGATTGTTAGCAATTCTGGTAGGCTGAGTTAGACCATCCTGGCCGCTCAGCTCCACCTGGGCTTTTTCCCATGCTTCCATCTTTTCATTGCAATCTGCCCTGGGGCTCTTGTCCACCCTAACCTCGCAAATCTCTTCTGCGTGGTCGCCCTCCACCGGGATGTTGTATCCGCCTGTTGCATTCGTAACCGCCTCTCGACTGAATGTGACGGCTTTGTCCTTTTCCTTCCTGCATTCCAACTTCACCGAAGCACCTGCACACAAAAAACACATAAATATGAGTCATTCAGCCTAAGCTTTGTTGGTGAGAAATTTAATGGAAGGCATTATCAAGTTCAACAAACCAGGAATGGGTTCACTGAGTTTGGTTTCGAACTCTACGCGGCAAGTATCACAGTAGACTTTGCCGACTACATTGAATTGATCAGCGGCAAGGGCGAAGCTGATGAGGGGCGAAAGGCAGATTGCCATTAGAGCCACGGTCATCAGCGATGCGTTTGCCATTTTCTTATTGGGATAAGATACCTAAGCATGTTAAAAGAACAAGGATTTATAAAGAAACATTTTTCAGTTTTGTTTACTATTTATGTTTCTGTAAAGGGATTATACAGGGAGACTCGTTATTCTCGCTCTAATTGCTTAAACAGTTTCTAACGGACACACATAACTACCTAAAATTAACAATTCATGGAGTGATTGTAGGGAAACGATACATGATGAACAATTCGTTTGTTTCAACAAATATTTTTTTCGAATTTTTCGGTGTTTGAACAAGGAAAATTGTGTTAACCAATGAAAAAAATAACATACGGATTCAGTGGCGGATCCAGAATGTTTTTTAAGGTCATAATATTTTTTATAGGTTCTCTTTAACATGGGATAAGAATTAGCATTACTTTTTTGATGATAAAAGAAAACTAAACGAGCACAATGCTCCTAGCTACGAAGGTCAAGTTTTCAACAGACATAGGCGGACAAGAAAAGAAACAGCAACCGAATGAAGTGCTACTCAATTAAACTAATTTCAATCCGATCGATTCGGCTCGAATAAAATGAAACTAATTGCAAAAGTATACTTCTTTGATATTTATTAGTCTTGTGGATTAGATTTAGGCACGACCTGTCTTAAGCCAAATTCGGATGAAGATTTTGAACTTCCATGTTGAATCGACCAATATATGAATGGGTAAACTACATTGGAGGTCACTCGATTGTTAGTAAAATTATATTGAGTCACCCAATTATTAAAAATTATAATTGAAGTTCAAGTTACTCACCCGTTAAATACAAATGGGACATAAAAATGATTAGATATAATGAAATAGATAATTTATGTGAGCATGATTTCATTTAAATCAAAGCGATCTGATCGAGTGAATGAGTAAATCTACTCCCAATTATGCATCCTCTCAAATTTTCATATCAAATGAATATAAAATTCATAAAATGTTTTCAAGCAAATCTGTCGAATAATAAAAACATTTTACTTAAAATCTCCGAATATAACAAAATATTAATTTTCCATAAAATAATTATATTTTTCAGAAAATATTTTCTGAAAAATTATTATAACGAAACAAACTGACCCAATGTGTATGAAACAAACAAAAAAAAAAGAAAATGGGAAATGATTGTCGGTAATAAATCTCTCATAACCCAAAACAAGAATAAGTACACCAAAAGCATTACTTATACTATATTTAAGCATACAAGTAATCAGTTTCATCATTAATAAACACTGCATCACAATCCTACAGTTTACCTGGGAAATTAAAACCTATAAATGTTCTCAATGCATAATTCTTATTCTCTGGACTAAATCTGTAACTGGGGGGTTAACCGGTGTTCTGCATGCCAGCAGCAATACCCTTCATGGTCAAGATGAGGGTATCCTCCAACCCCGGAGCATACTCACTTTTTGGGTTTAGTTTCACAAGTTCATCTGCGGGTTTGTTTGATTCCATAATCTCTTTGGAGTTATGTGGTTGCAACTTCACGTTGTAATTCGGGTCACGGATCTGTTTGAGCGTGTAGGCCTGGCAAACATTTAGTGTTGTTATGTATGATTCACGCAGCCGCAGTCTTTGCCTCAGGTATGGATTCCCTTCAAGAAGATCCTTGTGCGCAGCAATCTGGTAATAGAAGAGAAAGTATATGTTACTGGCCCCATTGTCAATAATCGTCAAAGAGTTATCTGAACTTGGGAACCACCATTGCAGGACATGGATTTAGCATGAATGTGTAATCACATTAAACAAAGTTTAAAAACTTTTTGCACCGCTGTAAGAGAGAAATATATATATATATATATATATTAATGGACCGCTTGGCAACGAATATTTGAAGAGTGTGGATTTGGATTCCTGCTTAAGAATTGTATTGTTTTAATAATCAAAAGGGGAATCATGTTCTAGTGAATTTACCTGAAGGAGAAGGCTTTTTGTTTCTTCGTAGTTGGCCCTCAATCGCTCTCCAAAAGACCACAGTTCTTGAGAAACAAGGAGCTTATCATATAGGGCTGCAATCCCGGGATCTCCTTTTGCGAAGACCATTTCAACCAAATCAATTGTCACCCTGAAGAAAGGCCATTCATTGTACATCTCTCGTAGCATATGTAGATTCTTAAAGTCCTTCTGAATGACATGTTTAAATGCTGCTCCAAAGCCGAGCCAAACTGGAAGATGAAATCTTGTCTGCGTCCAGGCAAAGATCCACGGGATTGCTCGGAGAGATTCAATACCCCCACTTGGCTTCCGCTTTGATGGCCTGCTACCAATGTTCATCCTACCATACTCCAACTCTGGTGTAGCCTACAACCAAAAGAAACAGTATTATTCAATCAAAACCTGCTTGTAATTAGTTTAGATGGTGTTAAGAATGTGATTATGCAAGTTCACTAACAAGGCGGAAATATTCAACAAATCGAGGTTCTTTGAAGACAATGGAATGGTACTCCTCAGTTGCAACAACTGCCATTTCGTCCATCAGAGCACGCCATTCCGGTTTCGGTGAAACAGGTGGATGCATACCATGCTCAAGCGTGGCAGCTGTAAAACGCTGGAGTGTTCTAAAGCACAAGTGCTCCTCTCCAAACGACTGCTCAATAACTTCACCTTGAACTGTAACACGAAGTGAACCATGAATAGTTTCCGGTGGTTGCGATAATATAGCAAGATGGGTGGGCCCACCTCCTCTTCCAACAGTTCCACCACGACCATGGAACATCGTGAGCTTCACACCAAATTGCTTAGCAACCTTTATAAGCTCCTCTTGAGCTTTGTATAACTGCCAAGCAGCTGAGAAACGCCCAGCATCTTTACCTGAATCTGAATATCCAATCATAACTTCTTGCTTGCCATTGATCCGATTTCTGTACCAATCTATAGAGAAGAGCCGAGCCAAAGCAGCAGGGGCAGCCTCCAGATCTGCAAGCTTCTCAAAAAGTGGAACAACTCTTAATGGTTGCTTCACATGGCACTCGCGTTGAAGGAGCTCAACAGCAAGAACATCAGAAGGTGCGGTTGCCATCGAAATGATGTATGCTCCAAAGCTGTCTTCTGGGAGCTCTGCTATTACATGGAACGTGTCCAAAACATCGGCAATTTCTTCTGTTTTTGGAAGATCGGGACCAAACAATGGGCGCTTGCTACTTAGTTCAGATAATAACCATTCCTGCTTTCGTTCTTCAGACCACTCTCGATAGGAACCAATTTCCAAGTACTTGGTAATGGAATCTATGACATCTGTGTGGCGGTCAGACTCTTGCCTAATGTCAAGTCTAACTAGTGACAAGCCAAAAGTTGAAACTTGCCTCAAGAAATCAAGAAGGCTTCCGTCAGCAATTGGCTGGTCACCACAGGAGCAAAGTGATCTATAACAGAGTTCAAGAGGCTCCAGAAACTGCATAAAATTAAAGAGTTAGGGCTGAGGCCAGCTATAAAGAGGTTACTAATAAAAAGAAAAGACATAAGAAATGCTATAGACCAATACTAATAAAAAGTAAAGACATAAGAAATGCTATAGACCAAAAAGTTAATAGAGAGTGACCTAGTCTTTGAACCAAACTCAAAAATTACCATTTTTATTTGGCAGGGGGATTTTCCCATGACAGATTAAGTAAAAAGGAAGTTAGATAAAAGGTTCAAGCCATTTCTGTCCCAACACACTAAGTTATGAGATCAGGTTTTGCAAGCTGTTGTTCATCTTTTAGCAAGCAAGGGGGCAATGCAATAGTAAATCTCTATTTCTCTCGTGAAGAAATTGGTTGAGTCCAAACAAATGATAAGATCATGAAATATGATTAACAGACAGAGACCTGCTCAACGTTGGTGAAAGTTGCTTCCTCTGGAATGTCGGAGATACCATGAGATAACATTTGACGAGACCTTTCTCGTGTTTGATATAGCTTGTCCCTAACATCACCAAGAATAACACGGTAGGGTTCATTGGGAGGAACTTGTTTCCAGAACTCTGCAGTATGATTAACATCAATGAGAACCAAACCATGGATAAGAGATCAGTTGAACAAAATAACATATGGATCTCCATCTCTGAGGCACATATATCATCACATGGCATTATTGTCTGAGATGCAGGTGAAGTTTTTGTTTCCCAAAAGTCTAATGAATTCTTAGATCATGCAACAAAACATACACTCTAGAAGAATTTTGTCCCTTCATAGGGGATTGGAGAGAGGAAAACGGTCTTCTAAATACTTCAAAGCATTTTAAGAATGCACTCGCAAAATCATAATGAAATAGAAAAGCTATTTACTTAAGTCAAAAGTGCATCATCTAGAATTAGAATAAAATGCACAAGAAATAAAAAAAAAAAAGTGAAATTCGAAGTATACCTATATAATGTTTAGCATCTCTCCTTGAGGATCTATGAAGTTCTTCAGCACGAACACGAAGCTCATCGCTGCAACGCCACATGGACAACTAAACAGAAAACCAATAAGAATAGGCCTAAAATTGATCCTTTCAATTATAGGATGTCTCAGATGATACAAGCTAAATACCTCAAACATCAGATCCTCAATTTGGGAATAGTACAAATTGGCAGCCATCAGTCTAGCCAACAAACAAACATCCCTTGTGACTTCAGGAGTTACCCTTGGATTGCCTGGCATTATATATCAAGGAAACTTTGAAAACTCCCAGAAGATATTTGAGCAATTCCAATTTTAAATACTTAAAAAAGTTATACTAGAAGCTACATCGTTTTATTATTTATTTATTCAAGTAGGACGGTACCATCGCGATCACCACCCATCCATGAAGAAAATTGAATAAGCGGGGCATTGTAGGGAACACGTTCATTAATCCCAATGTTCTTCAAAGCTGTGTCAACTCGCCGCAAAAATTTCGGGACACCCTTCCATATTGTTTCATGGAAGTAGCTCATTCCCGCCCTCATCTCATCTTGAGGAGTTGGAGGGGTCCTTCGAATCTCATCTGTACGAAATGCAGCTTGAATCTGCATGGAAAAAGAAGGCAAACAATCAAATATAGCAAGTTATCTTTCCCTTTGCAGGGTTGGGATCGTAAGTTTTATTTACAGATAAACAAATATAGTGACAAGTTGATATACCTCACGCTGAAGAGCCTCATCAAGCTCCTGTTTATCATCTGGAGTAATATCTTTAGCATACAATTGCGCTAAACAATTCCTTATCCTGGACAAAAATGAAATGCACAGAAGATGATTTTAAAAAACTGGAAACATAATAATGAATGTAAGTAGATTTTGAATTGAAATTTTTCATCATAATACTTCTTCAAATGTAATGCTAAGGCGTTAAGCAGCAAGAATTGAAGAAAAAAACCTTCCATGCTTCTGCAATAAAGATCGACGAACTGATTGCGTAGGATGAGCAGTGAAGACTAGATCGACAGTTTGGTTCTTAAGAGCATCGAAAACTTCCTCAGGAGACTTCTTCAGATCAACCACAAGTCTCTTGAGAGTTTCTTCAATGTCTGATTCAGTTGTTGCAGAATTCTCATCACCAAAATCACCTTTCTTCAACTTGATCCTTCGACGGTAAGCAATCTGAACTTCCTCAGCCAGGTTAGCCAAGTTAAGCATGTGGGAGAAAGCTTTAGCTACAACAATGGAGTCACCTGGATCCAAACTGGTCAAAACATTTCCCAGTTCCTCAAGCTTCTTGGGGTTATTATTCCCTTCATAATCAGCAGAAAGTTCATAACATTCTTGAACCTGAACAAATCAAAAAGTTTTTTTAAAATGCAATTTTATTACTGAAAATCACTGCAAAATTTTCTAAGAACAAATTTCAAGACAGAGAACAAACGATCAAAAACCAGATTTCAGAATGAAGAAATAAGAGAAAATAGAATCACGTACAGTTTCCTTAAGATCCTCGCCATGTAAGTCTTGAAGAATATCAAGAAACCGGTCCAAAAGCAAAGCATCATACTCCACCAACTTATCATCTTCGCTCACTTTAGCAGGAACCAAAAGCCGTAGCTGTGCATCAATGGAAGCCAACTTCTCTATCTTGCTGGAGTTACTATTAGTCGCCATATCCCACTTTTCTCCCTCCTGTGATTAAAAGAGCAAAAAATCAGGGATTCGACGAATTGCAATAGCACAGAATCTGATTAAGACCCAGAAAACTAAAATCTATAAAATCAAAGATTTGATATAGAAAAAGCCGTGTTTGATTCATAAAAGCAACGCATAATTTAAAAAAGTTTAAAAGTTCTAAGAAAGACTCAGATTTTGGTTATTCAAGTAAAGACATGGAAAATGAATTACCTGAAAATCTGGGTATTGAGAAAAAACAAAACTATGGATGGAAGAGAGAGAGAGAGAGAGAGAGAGAGACGAAGGAAAAATACTTATAGCAATTTTTACTAAAATATAGTTTTAGTTTTTTTTTTAAATATAATATTTTTTATTTTAATTCTTGAGATATTATATTATTATAATATTTTAAAAGTTAAATTTAATAGAATTTGACTATAAATAATATTTTTAAAAAAATTTAAAAATTATCTGAAATCAAATTTTTTTAAATTAATTTTTAATTTTTTTATTAAATTTATTGTTTAAAATCGAATTCCGTTAAATTTGGTTTTTAAAATACTATAATAAATATAATATTTCAAAAATAAAAATAAAAACTAAATTTTGAAAAAAAAAATATAAAGTAATATTTATAAAATTCCTCCGTAAGCGATCAAATGAAAAAGTTAGAATTTTTATTGGCCAAAATTTTTGGTATTTAAATTGCAGAAAGAAAGCAAAGTGTCGTTCGGACATCGTTCTTTGTTTCTCTTTCATTAGACATTTACTTGAAGTCTTAACTCTTACTTCTGAGTCTTTTGATTCGAATATTCTTCAAAAGGCTGCTTCTATTTTACTTTTTAGGCTTAATTGTACATGAAACCCTTAAACTATATAATTTTAAGTTAAGCATCTAAACTTTTAGATCATTAGATGTTCTTTTTGGCCTTACGAAAAGATAATATATTTATCCCACAAAATTTTGTTTTCCTTTTTTTTTTCTCTCAATTCTCTTGTATTCTCTCTTTTATTCAACTACAACACCCAAATCTAATAATGTATTAATATAGTATGATTTCATTTAGTAACGGATCCAGAAATATTTTTTAGGGTAGATACAAGTTAAAATATTTTTAGAGGGGTACAAGTCATAAAAATTAAAAAAAAATTAAGGACTATTTTTTAAAATTTTAAAAAATTAAAGTTAAATGTGTGAATTTTAAAAGTCTGGGGTGAATATAGATCCACCCAACTTAACACATAGATCTGCCATTGATTCCACTTCATCTGATTCAACTCATCATTTCATCTCATCATTTCCTTAGGTCATGTTTTGCGTTGCTTTCCAAAGTAGCTTTTGGAGCAAAAAAACTTATTTGAGACCAAAAACAATAAAAATACAAGTAGTTTTTTAGGCCAAAAAGTGTTTTTAACTTGGTTTGAAAAGTACTTTTCAAAAGCTAAAACTTTTAACTTTTCTAAAAAGCACTTTTAAATAAATTTACTAATATATCTTCATTTATATCACTAATCGTTTTATATTTTCTAAAAGAATGTTTAAGATAGACATTTTATCTACTTAAAAATATTTTTTGACAGTAATACCAAACAATTCAAAAACACTTTTTAAAATCACTTTTTTACCGTATTTTTTAAAAGTAATGTCAAACTGGCCCTAACTCATCAACAATGTCAATAGATCTTTTGGGGCAGGGGTATTTTGTCTAAAATTTCATGACTTCTCGGATTAGACTTGACAAAACATATGGATAGAATGTGTCAAGATCTTTTTAATAGACATTTGATTTTTAAAAATATATGATCACCGATCGAAATCATATTTAAACAATTTTACATTTTTCATTTTTCATCTTGAAAAAAGAAAATTACTGCACGAAGAATGAAAAAGAAAAGGTGAATGATTAAAAAAATGAAAATTGAAATGTTAAATTGATTAATATATATTTAACGATCAAATTTTTTTTACATAAACAAAAATAGTTAGCTATTTTTCAATTAATTGAAACTGTTACATGCATGTCTACATGAATAAATTATAAAATTCAACTGTTAAGTTTTACACACATACATAAAATTGTTATGGTAGATATTTTAACAATCCAATCTTTGAATTTATCATTATAATGTACTTGCTAAGCATATAAATTTTCAAATCAACACAATATTTTTACCATGTCAATCTAAAGCAATGTGTGTATGTATGTATATATATATATATAACGACAGTGACAAAGCCATAATTTTTATATATTGGGGATCAAACTGGGGAATAAGGTATGGGAGATTCTCATACCACTATTATAAGTATTGTTGACCATATACTTCAACAAATCAAGTGGGGTCAACTCTAATATTTTCTATAAAAAAATCTATATCAACTCATTGAAAATCTCATACCCCAACAAATCAAGTGAGATCAATTCACCCCAATTTTGAATGTAGCTCCGCCCATGTATAACGGTTGGATTATTTTATACAAAATAAATAGTTAGCTATTTTCAATTTATTCAATATTTGACATGCATGATCTACTTGAATAAAATATGAAGTTCAGCGATATTATTAAATACCAATTGTAAAAAACGTTTATGAAATTGTGTAAAACTCGCTTAATTTTATAATAGAGTAAGTGAATCTCTCCCATATGAAGGGAGAATTATATATCTATATACAAATAATTATGTATATATATTTTCTTAAACAAGAGCCAGATTTCATTCAAAATAAGGAAATGTGCAACAAAACACACCCCAAACATAAAGAGAAATTTGGATACTATGAGCACCAAAAACTTATACAAAAAGAAAAATAAAACAAGAAAATCCAAAGGGCGTGAAGGAAAATAAAACCTTCCCTTGAACATGACTTTCAATTTCCTTAGAAATCCAACAACCATCATTAAAATCTCATTGTCTTTATCCAATTAGACGCTTTATGTAGTATATCAAAGGTGATAGAGATAATCAATCTTGCAAATATGTTTCGCTAATAGTTTCGATTACGTCGACAAATTATCACAAAAGGAGATCTAACCATACTAGATCACTGACCTTCCTGATCGGAGACGTGCACCATGATAATAGTTAATCAAAAACAAACATTTACCTAAATTTAGAGGCAAAACCTTTTGGGCTAGTGGGATTATGACAAAAAAATTTAAAGCAAAATTGAAAATATAAAAATATTTTATTTTAACTCTTTTAAAAAAACAATTCACTGTTGAATCCCTAAACTTATAATTTTTAAATAATTATTTCAATAAATAACGTTGAGTTCTACCGTAACTTAAATTGAATTTTTGTCAATTCAAATTGTTATTATATTAGTTTATAAATTTCATTAGTTCTATTATATAATTAAGTTGTTTATACAAATAAAATTAAACCAATAAGAACCAAACTAGTTGCATTTTTTTGATAAGAAACTAGTTGCATTTTTATATTTTAGAGGCGCATGCAAAGGCATAACGTAGCATGTTTATCTTTTTCTATGTCTTGATGACTGTAACTGCACGTTGATAGATGATAATTAAACCAATAATTGTCCTATTACAAAGTGCAATTCAAGTAACTAAATGGAAATTAAACTCAATTATTTATATGCTTACATCACATGGCATGCTTTGGCAGTACAATTCAATCAATTAATTAATTCCAATCAATTAAACTCAATAATTGTTTTATCATTATACCCAATTAAACGACAATATTTAACGATCGAATACCTAAATGTAATTATAATATTAATTGAGTGACTAAATGTAATTTTATCTATAACTGAGTGCCCTCCATTGTAGTTTACCCTAATTAATTTCACCTATTTTCAAATAGCATCAAATCTATGAATGACACATGTATTTTTCTTTTTTTAGTTTACTATATTTATAAAATTTTATGATTGGATTAAATAGAAGTGTAACATCAATTAATTTGTAATAGTTGAAAAAAATCATAAAATAAACAGATAGTAATTATATACTTGAATGTTAATTTTTTTTCGTCCATTAGTTAATCATTTAACTGTTGGATGACTACACTATTAATTATTAAAATGAAAACTCTAAAAGTTAGGTTATCAAATTTAAAATTACCAAATAATTTTTTTTGAATAAAAATTTCCAAATAATTGGATGGTTTTTGGCGTATCTTATCCATTTTAAAATGCATTTAAAAATATCTATATTTTTATCATTCAAAAAATAAAAATATATTCACATCTATAAAAACATATAAAAGATACATTCTAATACACTGTAAAGAGTTGGCCTAAGTGAATGAAAGTTATTAACTCTTTAGAATTATTGGACCACAAGTTAAACTCCACAGCTACAAAATTAGATAAATTTTTTTTGAAAAAGTTAAGTTTTCTCTCTCGTTTTGCAACCCTGAGGCCGTTCTTCTCCAATAGCTTCAGCGTCGTCGAAAGTCGGTCGACTTTCCCTTTTCGTCCTCCCTCCTTCTCACTGCTTTCGTGAGTTTTTTTCTTTTCGCCCACGACTATGATTTTCTCGCGAGGTTCCTTGATGGCTCGTTGGAGTTCTTCCCTCCCGACGTCTCTTGGCCTTACCTTCAATGCCATGGCAACGTGGGGGATAAGATCTCCTCATCGACGGCGTTCTTTTTTGAGAGGCCGACGGAAGTTTCGAAGGGAAAAAGACGGAGGTGATTTTCGTAAGACACCCCCTCTGCAAATCTAACCGAGCCGTCCTCATCCGAAGCCTCTTTTCTACGTGTGTGGTCTCTCCACTGAGGTTCGTTGGTTGGCTCATTGTTTTAGTTTGCAAGGTTTCATATGCACTTGGTGCTGGTCTCCTTTGCGTTTGTCAGTCGATTCTTTTTTTCTGGCTTTCCCCATGGAAGATGACTGCTCCATGGATGTTGGTTGCCCTCAATCAACGCCTTTGATGACAAGATCCCCGTTTATGTTGAATGTGGATGCCGGCCTTCGTAGATGGAGCTCTAGCAAATAGTTTGCTGTGGCTCGTTGGCGGTTTTCGCCGTTTCAAAGAGCAATGCCGCTTCGCCTTTCGTTTGTCTTCGTGATTTTTGTTGGTAGTCCCCTGCTGATGCGGACTGGAAACTTTAAGGTTCAAGCAGTCATCTCCGATCAAAGAGCTCTCCCAAATCAGCCTGCTATGTCACCGAAAATGTTGATGACGACCCTTTGGTCTGTGGCGACCATTTGTTTTTTCTGCCGGTTTAGGTTGTTTCTCCCCTTTCAGATTATGGTTGATTTTTGGGCCTTGTTTGCCTTATTCTGTTCCGGTCTTATGGCCGTTTTTACCTTGAGCTTTTGCTCCGATGCTCATGTATGCTTCTTTTTGTGGTAATAATTTTTTCCTCCTTTGATAAAAAAAAAAACTACAAAATTAGATAATAGGTAAACAACTCCTTTTTAAAACATTTTTAGTGTGGTGTCAAAATTCGCATATAACTTTTGGATAAAGTTACTTGAATTTAGGGGGAACAACATTCTTTTCTACCAGGGCCATTCCTTAAGTTCAAGTAAACACCTCTTTAAATAAGAGTGAATCTTTGAACCTTGAGAAAAAGAGAATAATTTATAAAAGGGTAAACCACTGAACTAGATAAGAATTTGGAGTGAGTTTCACCACAACTTATATTTAAGTTACATTATATTATTACATGAAAAATATATCAAAATGCTTCTAAGGTGCATATAGGGGTGAGCGTTCGATCGAGTCGAGTCAAAAAATTTTAAGTTAGTTGAGTTTAACAGTCTTATTTTACAACTCAAACTTTATTTGATTTTTTTTATTCGAACCGAGTTTATGAAATTTGAGTTGAATCGAGTCGAGTTTTCAAGTTTATGTACAAATTTAATTGTAACTATTTACAATGTTATAATACAGATTGATTCCTATTTAAACGAATTTTAATATTCATCTACAATACACACATATATTTCTTCATATTTTTCATATGTGATATATATATCAGACAAAATTGAGAGACTCGACTCGAACTTAAAAATTAATCCATTAATTACTAAAAATTTCAAGTTATTCGAATTTCCATTTTACAACTCAAATTTTATTTGGAATTTTTCGTGTTGAGTCAAGTTTATGAAATTTCGAGTCTTATCAAAATGAGTTGAGTTTTTTCATCTTGTATTTCTCTCTTTTATGTTCTCTCAATTCTCTTGTATTTCTTTCTTTTATTCATCTAAAAATAGGCCTCTGTATATGTTTTGTTACTTTGAACAACTAATTCAATATTTCATTAATAAACCATAGAAACATGATTAAAATTTATCAAACACATTATTTCTATTGTTTTGTAAAAAAAACACCATAAATACATTAAAAAATAAGGGGGCAACCATTAACTTACTAGATTGTCACTTGAAAATTTTGTGAAGTTATGGAGGTAGAAGGTGGGGCCCTGAGCGGTCAATCATACTGCTCCCCGTTGTCAGGCGTCACTGGTGTAGGGATGGTCATTTGATCCAGATTCGACAGGTTCTGACCCAACCCGATTTTATAGGGCCAGATTTTTTAAAGCATATTTCGGGTTCAGGTTGAGCTTTTTTGAGTATGAGGTCGAGTCAGGTTGAGTTTGGGTTTATGATGAAAAATACACGACCCGAAATAATAGTTTAATTTTATTCTAAATATTTAAGTATAATTGTTATAATATCCCTCTCTTTATATATATATATATATATATCAATTATATCCCTATTTTGTCTATAAAATAGAATAATTATTATAATGCCCCCTCTATTTGTATTTTTTTCAACTAACTCCCTATTTTATAAAATAATAAAAAAAATAATTTTTTTTATTTTTGCCAGCCCGGGTCGATCGAGTTTAGATATATATATATATATTTCAATTATATCCATGTTTTGTCTATAAAATAGAATAATTATTATAATGATTCATCTATTTGTATTTTTTTAATTAACTCCCTATTTTATGAAATAAAAATGAAAGAAATAATCTTTTTATTTATGTCGGCCCAAGTCGGTCAAGTTTAGATTTTTGCGTTAAAATTCGGGTTGGTAGGGTTTCGGGTGGAGGAGTTAAGTTTTCGGGTTGAGTGTGGGTTGGCAAAAAACCCAAACCATGACCATCCCTACTAATGTGATTAGTGTACGAGTATATGCATAATTAGGGGTCTTCAAACTTTCGGTTAACCGAATTAACCGACGGAACCAAAAAAAATTTTGGTTAATCGGTCGGTTAACGGTAAATGATTTTTTCAAATTTCAGTTATTGGTTAATTCAGTTCGAAATCGGTTAATTAACTGAATTAAACGAATTACCCGAAATTTTTATATTATATATATATTTGGTCACTAAACTTTTAAAAATTATAAAATGGTCATTAAACTTTATCAAATTAGCACACAATGATCATTAAATTTATTAAATTATTAAAAAATAATTATTAAAATTTTCAATGTTTGTCAATATTTTATAATGTTCAATAAATCAATGATCATTTTGTAATAATTCGATAAGTTTAATGGTTGTTTTATATAATGGTCTTTTGACTATTAAATAATTATTATTATTTAATTTGGTATATATTATGCCATTTGGCATTAAAATAAGAAAAGAAAAGTTGGAATTTTCTCCCATCTTTCTCTCTTGCCGTGAAGCTCCAAGAAAAAGGGGTAAGCAAAATTCAATTCCATTTTTTTAAGCTTTTTGGATTGGTTTTGGAGTTAAGATATGAAATAAGAAATTGTTCTTCATCAAATTCTCTATCATTTGGTATAAGTTTCCATGTTTCTAAGTTGAGTTTGGTGATTTGGGTGGATGAAGAACATGATTGAAACTTATGTTTTAATGGTTGTTCATGTTAGAAATAAGCTTATAATGTTGTTTCTATGGTTCAAATGATGGAAATTTCAAGGAAAATGGTTAAGTGACCATTCGGTTAGATTAAGAAATTAGGGGAAATTATGGCAAAATTATTTTGATGATGGAAATGATGTTATACAAGCTTGATTTTGTTGTTTTGATGAAGAAATAATCATGTTCTTGAAAGATGAAAAATTTAGGGTTTATGTCAAGTATGGAATTTAGGGACATGATTGAAGAAAGAATAGTTTATTATGATGATATAAGTTGTTTGGAATGAAAATCCCTAATTATTTTGCATTAGGGACCAAATTGTAAATTTTGGAAAGTTTAGGGACTTTATGGTTGAGTTAGTTTTTGAAGTATATTGTGTTGGAAAATTAAGTTAAGCGATTGGAATGTTGATTTTGAAGTTTATGGTGACTTTAGGACCATTTTGGAAAATTCAGAAATATTAAGGACCAATATGTAAATTTTTAAAGTTTGGGTCCTAAAGTGTAAAGGATGAGAAATGAAAGGATTAGACTTGAAAATGGTGGTTGGAAGCCTAAAAGAGTCCTTAGGGACTAAAATATGAATTTTGGAATAAGTTGTGGAATTATAAAAAAGTATGAAAAATATTGGTTCGAATAAGGGAAGCTTTATTGGATCAATTTTTGTAAATAATGGATAGTTATTATAATTACTTTCCATTATTATTTATGAAATGAGCATGTTCTAACATATACTTTGAAATGGTAGAGGCCCTTCGTATCGCGCATGCCATCCATCACCCGGACTCATCTACTTCTCACGCGCGTGTGTGGTCCACGCTCCTGACTCCTCGGCTCTCCCGGCCATGTGGCGCTAACGTCGGTGATCCCGCTGCCCCGTTCAACCACTGCTTGCAAAAAGGACGAAACAACACATAAAAATGAGGATTTTCAGACCAAGCATGGGCAGACTCATATCCACATTAAATATTAGGTTTATTTATTATTTGTATATTGCATGTATCTCGGATATAAATTCAAACCAAAAATCAGTGTAAAGAGGTTATCAACAATCAATAAAAAAAACCCCTCATCTTTGGAGGTAAAAATACTCTTTCTTTTATTTTTTTAGTTCGAACTCGAAACACAAAACAAATAACAAAAAAATATAGAAAGAGGGATAAGGGGTTCCCTTCGGTCTCAGGGTCGCCGCTGCTTGAACGGCCGAAGGGGTGCGCCGATGAACGGCACCGCTTCATCTTTCTCGTATTCTTTAGATCTAGGGATGTTTAGGGCTAGATTTTGTTTTAAAAAAAATGTTTTCCCTGGGTTTTTTTTGGGTTTAAGGATAAAAATGAATTTTTTTTAAAAATAAATGTGTTATATACATTGTCCTTATTTAAAAAAGGTGTATTTATAAAATAAATCCCTCCGCCCTGTTGTTTTTGTTCCGGTGCCCTTCCGCAAGGGACAATTCCTCCCTTAGTCCCTGAAGCTTTTTAAATCATTTCAATTTCGTCCTTGTTTTGAATTAAACCTGATTTTCAGTGGGTAAATCACCTTTTCAGCCCTCAAAATCTTTAAATTCATTTTGTTTTAGTCCTTAATTTTAGTTTTGTTTCAGTCTGGTCCTGAGATCATTGGGTAAACTACCCGTTTTGTCCCTCTTTCCTTAGATTATTTATTTCTAAGCCCTTATTTTCTTCTTTATTATTTATGTTGCCTATTAAATGTGTATAATATAAGGTATATATCAGTGTTTTATTATGAGTTAGTTTTTATATTTTATATACCTACTATGTATATTATATATTAGTATACTTTATATATTTTTTATGTATAAATATTTATATTATGATAAATATTTTATACATACATACATAGTACATGTATATAATATCATTATATTATAATGTTCTTTAATATTTATATGTATTATACATGTAATATAATATATTATATCTTGTAATATTATTTATATGTATTATACGTGATGAATAATAATATATACTATATATATATATATTATATAATGTTCGGTTTTAATGACATGTTTTAAGTATCTATATTATATATTTATTATTATATAGTTTTTTTTATCGTATATATATAGTGTATATTTAAAGCATAATATAATATTTGTATGTATAATATACTCTAATAAATAATATTATATATTCCTTTTAAATGAATATATGTGATGTTTTATATACATATATTATAAAATATAATATTATGCCTTATTATATGATTTTCTTTAATATATGTATATATGTTTATATTTGTGTTATTGATGTTTATTTGTTAATGTTTTTTTTTTGCTTTTATTTAAATTTCTATTTATTCATTAATTATCATGTTTTTATTACTTTTGCATATCAGATATATATTAACTGCTCAATGCGGTGCTCCTTTTTTCGAGGATAAACTTGGCTACCAGTCTAAGAAGTAGATGATAGTTTTCGTTGATTTTTTGAACACCATAGCCCTTAAAATTTACTCGCACATATAACCAAATCTTAATTTAAGTGTCACTTTAATTAATAAAATTCAATATTAAATAAAGCGGTAATTATATTTTTTGGTACTAATTTTTGGGCGTTATGGAGGTGCTAATCCTCCCCCTTCTGTAACCAACTCCCGGACCCAAGTTTTTTTGAATCTTTGGTTTTTTTATGGTGTCCGGCCTACCCCTTTTAAAATGATAGGTAACGACTCCCCATTTATTACTTTTAACACCCCTATTTATTTATTCCCCAAATTTTATTTAAAATACAAACTTTTTCAAAATTTCCCTCTTTAAACATTTTTAAAAATTTTTCAAACTAAAAAAGGAAACTCATGTAAAAGTTTTTAGTCGCTATATACCTTGTAATCATCTTTAGCTATTCAAAAGAAATAAGGAGACACATTTTTGACAAAACAACTTTTTAAACAAATTTTAAAAAACAGTTTTGTTATATAACAAAGGGGAGACTATAAGAATAAATATTAGTTTCAATATAACAAATAATATGGAACAATTTTAATCACAAAATTTTACAATTTTGTTCAAAGTCAAATATTTGTTTCAAAGTAATTTTTAAGTCAGAATATTGCCTAAACATCTTTATTTTTCCTACATATTTTAAAAAAACAAATGTCAAAAATCATTCGAATTAGGTAATTTTTAACAGTCAATTTTGTAATTGACTCACCCAGTTTTAAAACTGAAAATCAGAATTAAATATGTTCCACTTAGTTTTGATACCAGGTGTAATCACTAATTTTATTCGGATCTTTTTGACTCGGTTTTTATTATTTATTTTTATTATTTTTATTATTATTATATATTGTTATTACTATTATTGTTGTTATTATTAAAGTTGGAATCCAAAGCAAAAAATACTAATTAAATATAAATAAAACAGTCCAGCTTATTAATATAGTCTATTACATTTGAAAAGCCCAAAAAATATAATATTATACATAACTTGGCCCAATAAGGCCCAATTAACCTAAACCCTAATTTACACATCAGAACCCTAATTTTGAATCTCCCTTTAAGCACAGCTAATTGCTAGTCGTCAAATCTCTATATCAGATATAACGGTCCAGATCGAGTCTGAGGAAACTGTCCAGCTCCCATGATGCGCGCGTGGAGCTCACCGCCTGGCTCTCCATCTCCTCACACGCTCACGCACGTCTGTCCAGCCCCCGCGCGCTCTTCGTGGCTTTCCAGTTTCATGCCACATCTACCGAAGGGACTGTCGAGAGCCACGTCAAAGCCGCTCTCTGTGGTCCCCCTTCTCTCACCATTCGGCCAACGCATGCAAACAAAGTAAGGGAGATGTCAGACGCATTCCCAA
This sequence comes from Hibiscus mutabilis, assembly GCA_019671005.1. Lineage (NCBI taxonomy): Eukaryota > Viridiplantae > Streptophyta > Magnoliopsida > Malvales > Malvaceae > Hibiscus > Hibiscus mutabilis. The sequence goes on along the minus strand of CM033747.1, from coordinate 13,324,621 downwards.
CAAAAATTTCAGAGACAAAAAAACATTATCAGAGGATTGCATGAATACATCCAAAATGTATAGCAGTCAATATGGATAATTAGATTGTTTTTTTATTTTTTAAAATTGATGTATTTTTAGGGCATAAAAGGAAACTCTAGCATTTGCAAACCCTAATAGGGAGAATTAAAGCAATCAATACAAAAAAAAAGTTTTCAGATGTATTTTGCTATCTTTCTATTTCGAATTCAAACAAAAATAAAAAGAAAGAGCTAGGGTTTACCTCTTCGGTTTAGACCATCGTGTCCGATTGAGGATGATGCAACCGATGAATGGTATTATGTCTTCTTTTTCTTTACCCCTCCCCGATTTTTTATTTTCAAAATGGGATTTTTCAAAAAGCTGAGTTTCAAAGTTAGAGTTTTATTTCGGTTTTGCAGAGATTGAAGAAAAAGAGGTTTTGTTTTGAAAATCTAAGGGTAGATTTGAGTTTAAGATAAAAAAAAAGGTTATTTTGAGTTAGATTTTGAGTTCGTCAGCGTCGGCGAATGGCGGCCGGCGAAAGATTGCAGTGGCCGAGGAAGTAGAGCTTCCGATGAATTCCGGGTACGGAGGAAGAAATCGTTGGTTTCTGAGTTTATACCCAGCTGTTCGTGAAGAATAGGATGAACACCGAGAGTGTTCATCTGTTTTGGGTGATTTTAATCCAAAAATGAGATACTTTTTTGGGTTTTGGGTGTTTATTAGAGAGAGAAGTAAATGATTTCGGGTGTTAGAGAGAGAGGGGTTATCAAATTGGCCAAAAGAGTCTATTTTCTGATTGAAAATGTCATTTATATTTTTTTAATTCAAAAATGGTTTAATACCTTCTTAAACCCCTCCGCCTTGGATAATTACACCTGCGATCCTTCCGCGTCCTTTAACCACCTCCGTGGTCCCTGAAATTTTCAAAGGCTTTGTAATTTCATTCTTTTTCTTGATTTTGATCTTCGAATCTAGTGGGTTATTTTCATTTCACTCCCTATGTTCATGCATATTTAGTTTTATGCCCTTTTAATTTAATGTCTTTAAATTTTAGTCCTTTTTAAATTTTGATATGTGTTTATTATATGTTTGTGTCATGTTTTTAGTAATGTATATAGGGTTTATGATCTCTTTTGCCGTATGTTTTTTTATATGTATTTGCATGTTGGTTGTTTTGTTTTGTGTTTGCCGTATTTATTTAAATGTCATGTCATTATTATATTTTATTATATACCGGGATATAAGCTATTAATGTGGTGTTCTTTTATTCGAGAGTATACTTGGCTAGTACCAGACGTAGTGGTGGTAGTTTTTTGGTTTATTCTCGAATAATAGCGCCCTTAAAATTTACTCGCATGTATAACCAAATTTTGATTTAATCGTCACTTTAACTCATAAAACTCAATATTAATAAAATGGTAATTGGTTTGATACTAAGTTTGGGCGTGGTGAGGGTTCCCTACACGTAACTGACTCCTGAACCCAAAGGAAAGAATCTCTAGTTATTTTTTGGTGACCGATCTACCTAACCCAAGTGACCGGTGGCAACTCCAGTTTTTTAAAGAAATTTTCAAGAAAAAAGCGAAAAACCTCGAATCGAAGTTTAATGAGTCGCTACACCAGGTAAGTAGTTTCGAAACCGCACAGTGTGTTTCAAAACTTACCTCCCAGTTTCGAAACCAAATGGGCATAACGACTAAAATTTTTTGTAATTTGGTTGCTCAGTTTCAAAATCAAAATGCAGGTAAGCATTAAATGCTTGTTTTTAAAGTCTCTCAACGGCTCTAAACTACCACCAACGATTAGAATAACTAGAAAAAATTAGATGACATAAAAGAGACCTCCAAGTTGATCAAGAATATTAAGAAAGTTCATACCAACAATCAAACAAAAAGAATTCTTGTATTTGAGCTTTAAAGTCTATTTTTCATTGTAAGAACACTAGTGAACTATCCTTTTTTAATTTTTGCTCAAGTGTTCATTTGGGGTGAAAGCTTAATTGTGCAAACATATTTGTCTTGATAGTTTTTTTTAGTTTGTTAAATTTGTATTTTTTTCTTTGAGAATGTTCTTAAGATTTTGGGTATAAATCTTAAGGGAGTTTGTAAGGTTACACCTTATCATCAAAGGTAAGCAAATCTAGTGGATTTGAGAAATCCTTAGTGTGGATAGCTAAGGTAGTGGAGTAGAAATAGTTTAGAAGTCAAACCACTCTACATTGTTGTGCAAATTTTTTATTTTTCGATTGTTTCCACCACAATTCTTTTAATATCCAATTCACCCCCTCTTAATATATTTCGGTTGATTGATCGAGCTAACAGTATTAAACCTAAGTCTAATCGTATAACATTTTAAATAAAAAAGATGAAATAATAATAACTGAAAACTTTAATCAATCTCAAATTTTTCAAGGATTTGGATGATAAAAGGTGGTTTTTTTTATAGGACAAGAATATTTTAAACCTTCACCACCTTGAAAGGAATAATTAACCTTTGATTATAGGTTTATCAAAAGAGGATGTTTACCGTAAGTCTCCTTTTAGACTTATCAATTATTACATGGTCAGTAGTAGGGGTGTGCAAAAAAACCAAAAAAACGAAATTGATTCTGAATTCGAAAAATTCAAACCGAAAAATTGGTTAACCGAACTAAAAATTTTGGTTTCTGTTTGGATTTTTATTTTTTTAAAAAAATTAGTTCGGTTACGGTTTACGATTTTGAAAAAACCGGTTAATCGAACTAACCGGTTATATAATATATATTATTATATTATGTCTTTTTAATATTTTATATTAAAAAATATCATTTTTTTTCTTATTCTCATTCTCCAAGAGTAAAACCTTCATTTCATTTTATAAAACTTGCTAGTATTAAAAAAGATAATAATATCATATGTCAGATTTTAAAAGTATATACTTTTTTTTCTAACATATTATTAAAATTTATAGTTTTTAATAAACAAAGTAAAAAAACCGTTATCCAAACCGAACCGAATATTTCGGTTAACCGAATAAACAATTAACTGGTTGAATGGTTACGGTTTAAGGTCGAGAATTGAGTAACCCGAACTTACCGGTTAACCGAAATAATTTGCTAATGGTTAGCCGAACCCGATTTTGCACACCCTAGTCAATAACCAGCTTAGAGCCATTATCTGCCTTATTACTATGGGTGTTTAAAATTGGCCTAATGGGTATCCAGAGGCTAATAAGTCCAATATCACTACCATATTATCACTATATTTCATCTTCCTTTCTATTTTTTTAACGTACATTATAAATTTATTAGGCTATTAGATACCCATTGAGCCGATTTTGAACGCTATTTATTATTACCTCACCTTTTTCCTCTACCTTTGACGCATTGTAAGACTCATGTGTTGGCATTGATTCTCCGCACAAACCACAGTAATTCTTTCCATTGCCACAAAAAAAATGTCCTTTTTCTTTCAAATGAATATATTAGGAATTTTATTATAAAAAGGATGGCTATTTTTATTTGTTCTACCATCGTTCCAAAATCCATTCAATCTTTTTTGGGGATTGTGATGGATGATATATTAATTTCTTGTAGCAATTTGTAGAATGAGATCCCAAAAAACAACCTACAGGAATCGGAATGGGAATGGAAATTGCAGAATGCATACATTTTTTTCTTACTATACCGTGAACAGAAAGTTTGTCTATTTTTTGTGTCTCTATGTATATGCTTTAACACTAATAAATTTTACGCTCTAATTTTAAATTTTAAACCATAAACCCTAAAAAATAAAAGTATAATGTCAAGAAATGCCCCTAATGTTTAACTGTTTAATTATTTTGACCTCTATTCTTTTTTTAAAACACTTTAACCCTCAACGTTTTATTTTGGGTTAAAATAGCTCATTTGTGGATGAAAACTGTTATTTGATTAAGGATAAATAACATGAAATGACTTGAAAAAAATGACACATACGCAGAAAAAATATTTTTATATTTTATATAATTTTATAAAATTATTTTTTGACTTATGTGTCATTTTGCTAAGTCAACGTCTTTGTTTATGACACAGCTATATCAACGTGCACTGCCATGTAGGTTTGTCACGTCATTTACTGTTAGTGATTAACAATTTTCATCTGTATAGGGGTCATTTTGGTCTAAAATGTAACGCTGAGGGTTAAAGTGCTTCAAAAAAAGAATAGAGACGAAAGTGACTATTTAATCAAATATTAGAGACATTATTTTTGGTATTATGACAAAAACTAAACCATACACCATGAACCTTAAACTATAATCCTAAGTCCTAAACCTTAATTTTAAGTCAAATCTATTTTTTTAATATTAGGGAAAACATAGGAGAATCAAAAAGGACGGTAGATTTCAGTTACATCTATGGTGGGTAACTTAGAGAAAGGATAATGTAATTAATGAAATCCTTCTAATTGTCTTGTAATCATATTCTAAAATCATAGATTCTATATATGCCGTCCAATTTTGGCCTGCCAAATTGGAAAATTCTTATCAATCAGCTCACAGAATCTGGTTCAATCAACAAGGGAAAAAACCTGATCAGAATTTATACATTAACCACAGTGCTAGTATAGCTAATGTACTCAATAATGATTGCTTGGATGATGGAAGCATAATTATATATAAACAGAAAAAAGAAACACATACTTAACGCTAATAGTGTACTAAAGGAAGAAAATAATGGCATATAGCAAGAAAAAGAAGAGCTAAAGCACTTTCAAAGGACCCACTGCTTGTCCTCTCCCTTGATTTGATCTTCATTTCACCTCTTTTCTTTTGCTTTCTTCCCTGTGTAGGAGAGGCAAGAAAAGAAACCCTTCATGAAAAACAATCATGTCAATCAACAAAGGGAAAGAAGTTGCTCCAGGGTCTTCAAGATCGGCTGCTGTCGATGTTGCTGCGGTCGCTGATCGGCAAAATCCGCCGCCGTTGAGCCGATACGAGTCGCAGAAGAGGAGGGATTGGATCACTTTTGGTCAGTACTTAAGGAACCGAAGGCCACCGGTCGCTATTTCTCAGTGCAACGCCAATCATGTGATTGATTTCCTTCGTTATCTCGACCAGTTTGGAAAGACTAAGGTGCACTTGCAAGGTTGCATGTTCTTCGGCCAACCGGAGCCACCAGGGCCTTGTACCTGCTCTCTTAGACAAGCTTGGGGCAGCCTCGATGCCCTCATCGGCCGACTTCGTGCCGCTTACGAAGAGAACGGCGGCTCGCCGGAGACCAACCCTTTCGCTAATGCTGCGATACGTATTTACCTTCGTGAAGTAAGGGATTCTCAAGCTAAAGCTCGGGGAATTCCTTATAAGAAGAAAAAGAAGAAGCGGAATCCATTGAAGTCTAATGAAGATAGCTCAAGCTTCCCTACTCAGCAACCTTGATATGGATTTCCCTAATAAAACTGGTAATTAAATAATTACTTTGTTTGATTTCCCTTCAACATTTAAGATCTGGTATTGATTGCATGGAACTTTGACTTCATGGGAATGAAATACAAGAAATAATTGAACCTTTTTACTGTAATTAATAGATAAAATATTAGGATCTGTGAAGCTGATCACAATAGTAACCTTTGGGAAGAAAGTTAATGAATATTGACATGAAAGAACAGTGTTTTTTAGCGACTTAAAGTCTATACACAAATTGACTGTAGTTATGCCTTCATAATAAACCCTAGAGGCAAAGGCCTTGGAAACCCTAATTTTGTATAGTAGTTTACTTTAAGAAGGACAGGAAACAATAATAGTACTCACTAACTTTACCTTAATATCAATAACAAACATTAATGGTTATGATGTTAATGAAAATCTCTTCTTTCTTCCCCTCTCTCCCTCTCACATAATGTTCTTGTAAATTATAACTAATACCATGATTATAAGTAATGATTTCAAACTCAGAGGTTAATCGTACTCTGATAGATTGATTCTTTTGGGAAGTCTTAAGCTGATCACACACCTTGTAGATAAAGCGATTTGTACCTGAGTCTCTTATCCATTAAGACCAGTTGTTGGGTTCATTCTTTTGAGATTACCATTCTATAACACCGTACATGAGAATTTCACCTCATAAGGTTCTTGATTCAATTCTTTCAAAATCATTGGATCTTTTTCCTTGATCATGACTTCCCTAACAAATAAATTTCGATATGTGCAAATGAATAATTACACCGACAGTAAAATTAAAAAAAATTCACTAGCAAGTTTAGGACGTTAACATGTCTCCATTTTTGTTTTTTGTTTTTTTAAGTAGGACACATGGAAATGCATCTTAATTCTACATGTGGAGTTTTATTTTATTCCATCGCCCTTGTCCCATGAAAAATTAATATAAATTCCAATTTGCCAGCTTCCTTTAAATTTTTCTCTAGTTAGTCCTAGCTCTTTAGGAATATGCACCATTTTGTGCCCTCCATAAATTGCCATAGATATAATATACATATATGTCATTTCTCATAATCTTAAGAAATTTTTTGACATTGAAGAATGAAGATCTATAGAGAGTAGGATAAACCCAAATGATAATGTCTCTGTATATCAGGTAGTAATTAATTAATAACACAGTTTACATAAGCTACCACTAAGATATATTACTATATAGAATCTCTTGATCTTTATAGATTTATAATTAATACCCTAAATTTTTTAATTCGACATGCCATTATATCATTTTCCATTTCTGTGATGATAATTCTCTCTATATATAGATATACAATTGACCTTTATTTTGTCTGAAATCATCAAAAAATGAATAAAATATTATCTTTTTGGTGTTCTTTTTTATGCACAACACTAAAAAATTAAATTCAATACCCTAACCTTAAATTATAAATCTTGAACTCTAAAAAATGCACTATACCCCAATTTTCTAAATCCTAACCCTAAACCTATTTTTAGAGTGGAAGCATAAAAGGCGATTTGGACTCTTAGAAAAGTGACAATTGTTTCCCCTATTGAAGTGGTTGAAAATCGTCTGCCCCTTTTTGATGCTCTTATTTATGCCTAACACTAAAAATAGATTTAGGGTTTAAAATTAGGATTTAGAGTATTGAGTGCATGGTGTACTTTTTAGGGTTTGGTATTTAAAATTTAGAATTAAAGCTTAGGATTTGACTTTTTAGTATTGGAGCATAAAAAGAGGCAAGTACAAAATTTTTGTTCCTATTGTAGTAACCCCATAATGCTTTGTAGATCAAGCAATGTGATAAAGCAGAAGAAACATCAGAAAACAAACCCAGAGTGGAAGCCTAATCTCGTGAATAATTCCTTTTCATTTCAGGCCCTAAATAAAATTTCAAGAGTTTGATCAGTTTGCAACTCTCAGAAATCAAGCTCCTTTCCTCCTTGGATCAATATATTGGGTGTTTATCTTGTTTTAGATATGGATATATAAACTCGAATTGAAGAGGCAAGTTCTGTCTTCTGTTATATTCCTTTCCCATTTCAAATCAGTTCTGTTTTGTCAAAGATCCAACTATTCTCCACCTGTATGGATATTGATGCTGATTAATCTACTCTACGTTTCTATAATATTGTATAATCACATTCGAATTCATATCGTATATTGTATACGTATAATTGCATTTCTTCTTAGTTGGAATTGCGTCATTTGTTTGATGCTGCGAGTTTTGTTACCAAGTACATTTCATCTGATACCCAATCAATTTCCCCATCTTTAAGTTTTTCTAAGCAATGAGTAAGCAAATAGAAATATGTAATTAGTAATACATAATATAATGAGTAAGAAAATATTTTTGTATTTGGTTCATGAGAAATAGATAGGTCAAGGCTTGCATATCAACGGAACTTGTCAACTTCTCAGTCCGTCACCCACCAGTCAATCATTGTCTATCGTCGTTTGTGACAAGATCAGTATTAAAACGTTAAGATTTTACTATTCTTTTCTCTCATTGGATTGATTTTACACAAAACTCACTCGAATTTCATCCAAATATTCGACCTTCTAATGTTCTAATATCCTCCAATGGTCGTCTAATAAGGCTAGTTTCGATATATGTTGTTCGTCTTATCAAAAGAATGCTTCTCATTGTTCAAGTTTTTAAACAAACACACCAAACCCCTCAAACAAAAGAAATCCCCCAACCCTCAAATGGTGTTTTTTTTTATTTTTAATTTCATTAGTTTTAAAGAATTCTTGGAAAATTTAAACGGATAGAATAATAGAGGTCGATGAGATGAGTTCATCGATGTCTAGGATGGACACAAGAGATGCAAGCTAACAATGATTTTCAAAGACTAGAGTAGTGGGAGCAATCATTAACCAGAGTGACATCAACAGTGAACGACAACAATCTGAGCTAAAAGAGAGATTAAGATAGTTTTTAAATTTTTATTTAGGGAGGGTGAAAATGAATGAAACTAACATTTTTAATTTCAGTGATCAAAATTAAATAAAATTAAAACAAAAGCGACCTTTCTCACAATTTACTTAATTATAAAAGATTTTTTTTTGTAAAATAATAAAAATGGGCTTTACATATAAATTTGGGTCAGACCCAAATCAACTTAATACACAATTTTTTTTAAAAGGTTAAAATACACATATCATCATTCAACTATTTTCTTATTTTTATTTTATTCACTCAAGTTTAAAATTCTTTAATTTAAATAAACTTTTGAATTACTCTTATTTTAGTCACTCTGAATTATTTTATTATTAAAATATATAAATAATTTAAAATTAAAAAAATATATTTTATTATTATTAAATAAAAATATTTAAAATAAAAATAATCATATTTTATACTCAAATCCACCCAAACAATAAACCAAATTACAACCCCACCTTCTTCCTCGTCGATCCTTATCCCCAAACCGCCCCTCCCTTTGCTCCACACCGGAGTTCAAACACCCTCCTCTTTTATGGGTTTCGAAAATAATTTACATGGTCAGTTGAATGGCATACTATCGGTGATGGATTTCACTATTTTTTGGTTTAATTACTTGTATTCAATTCATCGCCTGACTAATCTAAATGAGATAATGCAAATGTTCATTATGAGATAACCACTTAATTTACTTCATTCACAACGTCAATATTCGAAGTTTTTATTATTTTTTCTTTATATTGAGGAAGGTTGGTCCGGACTCTACAACTATCACATTGAATCTTTTCAACAAAGGAGGAGGGTGTTTGAACGGGGTTGTAATTTGAGGTTGGGTGGATTTGAGTATAAAATATAATTATTTTTCATTTTAAATGTTTATATTTAATAGTAATAAAATATGATTTTTAATTTATTTTAAATTATTTTTTATTTTGATAATAATAAAATAGGCAATATCATATGCAAATATTAATAAAATAATTAAAAATAATTAAAACATGAACAATTGAAAAGCTCAGTTATTAAATTAAAAAACGTTAAACGTAAGTAAAAAAATAAATAAAAGGAAGAAGATTGTTGAGCTATGATCTTTGTATTTTACCCTTTTTAAATTCCATACCGCAGGGCAGAGTCTAGGTTTAATCTGCTCAGATGTATTATATATATATAGAAACAGCAACCATCATCTTATGTTAAATTCCGTACTCTTTACTTTTCCTTTCATCCTACGAAAAGAAACTCGATGGCCGGAATCGGACCTCTAACTCAAGACTGGGAGCCCATCGTTATTCGCAAAAAAGCCCCTAACGCTGCCACCAAGAAGGATGAGAAAGTCGTCAACGCCGCGCGTCGTGCCGGTGCCGAGATCGAATCCGTCAAAAAATGTATTCCTTTTCATTTTTACACCCTTTTCTTTTAGATAAGCCATCGTTGCTTTAGAGCATGCGGGGAAAACCCCAAATTCGAATTTCTTTTTCTCAACAAGGGTTCTTTTTTGTAATGATATTAATTCAACTTTTTTTTTTAAATAAATGGAAACATGCAGCAAATGCTGGGACGAACAGGGCAGCATCTAGTAGTACGACTCTGAACACAAGGAAGCTTGATGAAGAAACTGAAAATCTCGCTCGTAAGAAATATTTCATCTTTCTTTCTTCATAACTGTTCTTTTAGTATACACCCTTTCCATCTGATAAATGGTTTAATCCTTATGTATGAAATCCCCATTTCTATGCCTCAAAATATAATAATAGCTTTTAAATTGAATGTATTGTTAATGGTTTCCATTCAGAATAGTAATTTAAACATTTCTATGGGAATTTGTGTTGGGATTGTTTTAATGGCGATTTCTTTTTTTCATTAAGTTCTTAGCACAAGGGACTGACCGAATGGTTCTGGAATGCCAATGGAGAGAGAAGCTTTATGAATTTATTTCTTCTTATGGCGAGGCTGGGAACTAATGCAAGTTTAAATGCACTTATGTATGCTTTGTTAAAATGTCTTGGTTTTCTGCTTTATGGGGGAAATTGATACAATTTTTTGGCAATGGTAATGTATAGGAACAACAGAACTGACTTAGTTGGTGCATTTATTCATCCTTTCATCCCTGGAACTGTTGTTTTGTCAGTTTATTCTCGCTGCGGAAAGCATCTTGTTCTAGAGTGTTGTTGTTTTCTGGTCCTGCCTTCCTTCGATTACTTTTGCCCTTTATTTGTCGCTCTGGAAGTTAAATTAGTGTCTTATGATGGATCCTTTGTTACTTGGACTTGGATGCTAGTTTTAGACATCAGTATGTGTAACAGTGTGTATTTAAAATAATATATAAAGATTTCCACATTTGAAAGACCATATTCCTATACCCATATATGGATATGCATTGAACACAAGTACTTCAAAAAAAATTGAAGAGCCGGACCGACATAGTATTTATCTACAAATTCCTTTGTAATTTCCCCTATTCTTTTAGAACAGCCATGCCTTTCATTTGCACAATTGACTATTACAATGTGATATGATCCTAAACCTAGCCTCCGATACTATGTTGAACTTATATGTTAAATGTGTACATTCTACCTTCCATACTTATTGCATACATCCCCGTATTTCAATCTTAGAATAAATGTTAAAATTTTTGTTGGTGTTTTTTCTTATGAACAGATGATCGAGTGCCAACTGAACTGAAGAAAGCCATCATGCAGGCTCGAATGGACAAGAAACTTACCCAGGCTCAACTTGCTCAGGTTTGTGTGTGTATTCCCCGCATCCCTAAGAATGTTGAGTCTTTTGCTTTTAAGTTTTTCTCATTGAATCTTTCTTCTCGTCTTAGCTGATCAATGAGAAACCCCAGATCATACAAGAGTACGAATCTGGAAAAGCCATCCCCAATCAAAAGATAATCGGTAAACTCGAGAGGGCTCTTGGTACAAAGCTGCGAGGGAAGAAGTGAGGTAGAAACAACAATTAGAACTCTCAAATATCAACCAGTGTCTTTGAGTCATAAAACTTGGGGGTGTAAATGAATGTTCTCTACCATTATGGTTTGCTTGTAAGAACAATCTGTCTGTGCGATGACTTTATGACTATGAAAATGAAGTGTGTTCTTTTACCGTCACGGGGATGTTATTTTCTGAGCTGTTTGTGCCTTGCTTTTTCCAATTTTAACTTTATTGTTGGAAATCTATAGAAATATGAAGATTTACTAGTGTTTATTTGGATGAGTGGCGAGTAACTCTATCACCAGCATTGTAAATGTTCATGCCATCTTGGAGCTTTGTTCTTCAGAACTGTTTGACCAGAGCCATTTTCATCTTGGCGTCATCTAAATGCTTGTCATCGGAAAAGGGCATTTATCGAGCAAACCATTCTCCGGAGGTTAGAGATTGAACTTGTAAGACACTTGGCCGACATCGAAATTGGTAGCTGGAACTTGGGGGGGGGGGATTTGCTTACCTGCAAATCTCCGATTGCCTCTGCTGCTTGCAGGCTTTGCACTACTGTGAGGTGGCTGACCATGAAAGATCATAAACTTGGTGCCTGGTGAACTGCAAGGATTTAAATCTCCATTTGAGTGTCAGGTAGAAGATACCAAAAAAATGCTTTACATTGCATGAAATGTGGATAAATTCTCGAACCATACACCAGCTTAAAGATCAAGGCAAAGTTTTACACTTCAAGTAGACAAATTATTTACCTAAAAGATTTAACTGTATTGAAATTATATATAGGATCTCTTATACCATATAATACTTAATTTTACTCTTTTTAGAGGGTTGGACGAAAGAAAATGGGTAACCAAAATTAAAAGGAGGAAACGAGTAGATTTTTAAACAAAAAATAAAAAATAAAGGCTCCCAAAAAAATTCATATCACAAAATAGAGTAATTTAAATTTCAGATCACTAAACTTAACATCCATGTTCATTTACATCACTAGTTACTATTGTCACGGCCCACACCCTAGGGTTTGAGCCCAACGCACACCAGGGTGCCGAGGAGGCCCTGCGCACCATTTTGGGCTTGCAGCACCAAACCGAGATGGCCCATCACTTGGGGCTGAGAAGCCATCAGATATGGCAAGTATCTCAAGTCAGCAAGCCTTATCCTTCTAAACTTACCATATCTGTTGTAGCCCTTTATCTTTGGCAAGTTTTACCCAAATAGCTAGGATCAAGGGATATGATTATGCTGCTTTAATCTGGACCATTGATGTACTCTTATCTTAACCGTTGGATGTAGGGGGCTTCAAGTATAAATAGAGGCTTACCCCCACCTCATTTGATCACACTTCAGTTTTGAGGAAAACACAGAGCATTCACTCAATTCTCCTTGCCTAGCTTTTCTTAGCTATTTCCTTTCAGTTGTTCTTTGTTTTCCGCAAGGATCTTAGTTTGTTAAGCTTTGATCGTCATGCTGACTTAGGCGTTGCATCATTCGAGAGCGTCTAAGGCCGCACGTTCAAGACTACGAGGTTCTACGGGCGTGACAAGTGGTATCAGAGCGAGTTTGACCGAGAGAAATGGCACCACAAAGCACCTGCGAGGTTCCAGCATCTGACCGAGAAACTCATGCTACAGCTGCCGGGAAGAAGCGTGAAAGTTCTAGGGACATCATCTCCTCTTTGGAGAATAAGGTCGTTCGTCTGGAAGAAGCCATGGGTAATGTCCAGGAGACCCAAGAGGAGGCAGAGCCACACCTCGAGAAGGTAGATTCACTCAAGGATGAAATCATCGATGAGGTCCAAGAAGTTTTCAACGCAATGTATGAGAAATTGGATCAACAAGTTCGTTCCCTTCAAGGTGCAATAGAGACCATGAAGGAGGGACATATGGGAGAGATGAAAAAGCTCACTACCGAGCTATCCCTCTACAAGAATGCCGTATTGACCGGTATGGTGGGCGAAGCACCTGCAGCTAAGCCCAGGATTGATGTTCCAAAGCCGAAGGAGTTTAAAGGGGCGAGGGCAGCCCAGGAAGTGGACAACTTCATTTGGGGGTTGGAGCAGTATTTCTGACTCATAGGCATCGATGATGAGGCCACAAAGGTAAACACAGTTTCTGTTTATTTGACTGATGCCGCTCTCTTATGGTGGCAACACAGATGCTCCCAAACGGAGGATGAGACTCTTCCCGTCAAGACGTGGAAGGAGTTTCAGTTCGAGTTTAAGGAGCATTTATACCCAAAGAATGCTCAAGAGAAGCTACACCAGCTAAAGTATGACGGCTCTATCTGAGAGTATGTCAAGTGGTTCACGGAACTTAGGCTCCAAATCCAGGGCATGGGCGAGACTGACGCCCTCTTTGCCTTCAAGAATAGGCTGCAACGTTGGGCAAAGATAGAGCTGAACCGAATAGGGGTTCAAGATCTTTCCAAGGCGATGGCCGCTGCTGACTCCCTTGCAGAGTTTGAACATAAGAAGTCGGAAAATTCTAAAGAAAAACCGAAGTACAAAGGCAACAGCAAGAAAGACAAGGACAAACATGCCAAGAACGGGTCCGAAAAGCCAACCAATAAAGGCAATAAAGTCAATAAGCCTTGGGATAACATTTGTTACAGTTGTGGAGGTAATCACTTGAAGAGGAATTGCCCCAAGCTCGCAAAGGCTGCTGCCATTCAAAAGAAGAGTGGCGAAGAAAAGGAAGCCCTCAAGCTTAATTCCATCATCAGTTCCATAGAGATTAAGAAGTGTTCCAAGAAGAAGGGTTTGATGTTCGTGGACATCATTGTGGCGGGCCAAAGGTTGAGCGCACTTGTGGACACCAGTGCCTCAGAATTGATCGTGTCAGAACAAGTTGCCAAGAGATTTGACCTTCACGTGGAGAAGGCAAGTGGGTTCATCAAAATAGTAAATTCCAAGGAGACTCCGATTGCAGGAGTAGTAAAATGAGTCAAGTTAAAAATTGGAGATTGGACCGGTAAGGAAGCTATCAAGGTAATCCCTCTTGATGACTTCGATTTTGTGATTGGGCTTAGCTTCCTTGACCGGATTAATGCTTTCCCTGTTCCATTTGCCGATTGTTTGTGCATACTTGACCCGGCACATCCATGCATGGTTTCGGTGAATCAAGAGGCAGGAGTTGGGGCCAAGATGCTGTCAGCCATCCAGTTCAGCAAGGGGGTGCGCAAGGAGGAACCCACCAACTTGGCCACGTTGGTTCATGATGGGCCAAGCCATTTCGAAGAGATCCTAACCGAGGTGAAGCAAGTTTTGGCAGATTTTAAGGATGTGATGCCTGTCGAGTTACCCAAGCATCTCCCACCGAAGCGGGAGGTGGATCACAAGATTGATCTTGTGCCAAATGCGGAGCCGCCAGCCCGAGCTCCTTACCGAATGGCTCTACCTAAGTTAGAGGAGATGCGCAGACAATTGAAGGAACTCCTCGATACCGGGTATATCCGACTGTCAAAGGCACCCTATGGTTCGCCGGTGCTCTTTCAGAAGAAGCATGATGGAACGCTTCGAATGTGCATCGACTCTCGGGCTTTGAATAAGCTCACAGTAAAGAACAAGTACCCGATCCCACTGATAGCAGACTTGTTCGATCAGCTTGGTGGTGCAAGGTGGTTCACCAAGTTAGATTTGCGGTCCGGATATTGGCAAGTCAGAATCGCAGAAGGTGATGAACCGAAGACAGTATGTATGACTGGCTACAGTTCGTATGAATTCCTTGTGATGCCTTTCGGCCTCTCGAATACTCTCGCTACCTTCTGCACTCTCGTGAACAAGGTACTATAACCTTTTCTTGATCAATTCGTTGTTGTTTACCTTGACGATATTGTGGTCTATAGCAAGACACTTGGGGACCATGTTGAACACTTAAGGAAGTTGTTCGAGGTTCTGCGGCAGAATGAACTCTACGTCAAAGAGGAAAAGTTCTCATTTGCTTAAAAGGAGGTCCCATTCCTAGGCCACATTGTTGGTGGTGGCAAGATTCGGATGGACGAGGCCAAGATTCAAGCCATTGTTGATTGGGAACCACCAACCAAGGTGACAGAGTTGAGATTCTTCCTGGGGCTAACCAATTACTATCGAAGGTTCGTCAAAAGCTACTCTAAAATTGCCACACCTATGACCGAGTTGCTGAAGAAGGACAAAGCGTGGGATTGGAGTGTCGACTGTCAGAAAGCTTTTGAGGACTTGAAGCAAGCCATGGCGAGTGAGCCAGTGTTGGTGTTGCCGGATCACACCAGACCTTTTGAAGTTTACACCGATACATCCGACATTGCTATTGGTGGGGTCCTTATGCAAGAGGGACATCCGGTTGCTTATAAAAGCCGAAAGCTCAATGAGACCGAGTGGAGGTACACGATCCATGAGAAGGAGATGACCGCAGTGGTGCACTGTTTGCGCACTTGGCGACACCACATACTTGGGTCTAGGTTTGTGGCCTACACTGATAATGTTTCCAATAGTTATTTTTTAACCCAGAAAAAGTTGTCTCCCAAGCAGGCCCGTTAGCAGGAGTTTCTTGCAGAATTTGATTTGCCATGGAGTACAAGCCGAGGAAGGTTAATTCAGTTGTCGATGCCTTAAGCCGGAGGTACAACATCGAGGTTGTGAGCTTACCAAAGGGACACTTGTTAGAGCGCATCAAAGAGGGACTGTCACATGACCCAACGGCCAGAATGTTAATCGATTATGCCAAGGAAGAGATAACCAGAAGATTCTGGATCGAGGGGGACTTGCTGTATGCTCGAGGACATCGCCTCTATGTGCCTCAGTTCGGGGTGTTGCGCAAGGAAGTCATGAAGGAATGTCATGATTTCAAGTGGGCAGGACATCCGGGTATAAGCCGGACCTTAGCACTCATTACGGAGCACTACAATTGGCCACGCATGGGCGAAGATGTTGAAGCCTATGTGAGGACTTGTCTTGTGTGCCAATAGTACAAGATCGAGATAAAGAGACCCGCGAGACTGTTGCAGCCATTTCCCATTCCCGAGCGACCATGGGAAAGTGTTTCCATGGATTTTATTGTTGGTTTGCCCAACACTGACGGCCTGTCTAGTATAATGGTTATGGTTAACAGGTTTTCCAAGTATGAGACATTTATTCCAGCATCGAAGGTGTGCCTAGCCGAGAAAGCGGCTCGTCTTTTCCTCAAACACGTGGTCAAGTATTGGGGAGTGCCAAAGACGATCATTAGTGACCAAGACACACGGTTCACGGGTAGATTCTGGACCGAGTTGTTCAAGCTTATGGGATCAAGCCTGAACTTCTCCACAAGTGTTCATCCACAGACGGACGGGAAAACCGAACGAGTGAATGCATTATTGGAGATCTATTTGAGACACTATGTGAGTGTCACGCAACGCGACTAGCCAAAGCTGTTAGATGTGACCCAATTTCCTATAACCTATAACGGAGTGAGGCGACCAACCAGAGTCCGTTCGAGATCGTGACTGAGCAGCAACCGCTCACACCCAACGCAGTTGCTACCAAGTATGATGGGCCTAATCCAACAGCACACAAGTTTGCCAAGGAGTGGCAAAAACATCATGACTTAGCTCGAGCTTGTCTACACAAGGCGGGAAAACGGACCAAGAAGTGGGCAGACAAGAAACGTAGGGACGTGAACTTCCAAGTTGGTGACTTAGTCCTTGTAAAGCTTACTGGATCTTGCGCAACCCAACCGTGCACAAAGGGCTTGTGCGAAGATACGAGGGATCGTTCAAAGTTGTGAAGCGGATAGACACCATGGCCTATCGATTGGAGTTGCCATCGAACATCCGAGCTCATCCAGTGTTCTATGTAAGTCTACTCAAGCCATACCATCAAGATGAGTTAGATCCAGATCAAGGCAAGTCACACCGAGCGCCAGTCGGGATAAAGGTCTCCTATGAGAATGAAGTTCAAGACATCCAAGCGGAGAGGGTCATTCGACGACCAGGTCATCGGCCAAGGCACGAGTATTTTGTTCAATGGAAGAGACTTCCCGACAATGAAGGGAGTTGGGAACCAGCCGAGGCCCTATGGCAGTTCAAGGTCCAAGTGAGTCGGTACTATCTCAGCCGAGTGACGAAGGCGTCGCCAGAACCGATTAAGGGAGAATGTCACGGCCCAGACCCTAGGGCCCGAGCCCAACGCACACCAGGGTGCCGATGAGGCCCTACACACCATTTTGGGCTTGCCAGCACCAAACCGAGATGGCCCATCACTTGGGACTGAGGAGTCATCAGATATGGCAAGTATCTCAAGTCAACAAGCCTTATCCTTCTAAACTTACCATATCTGTTGTAGCCCTTTATCTTTGGCAAGTTTTACCCAAATAGCTAGGATCAAGGGATATGATTGTGCTGCTTTAATCTGGACCATTGATGTACTCTTATCTTAACCGTTGGATGTAGGGTGCTTCAAGTATAAATAGAGGCTTACCCCCACCTCATTTGATCACACTTCAGTTTTGAGGAATACACAGAGCATTCACTCAATTCTCCTTGCCTAGCTTTTCTTAGCCATTTCCTTTCAGTTGTTCTTTGTTTTCCGCAAGGATCTTAGCTTGTTAAGCTTTGATCGTCAGGCTGACTTAGGCGTTGCATCGTTCGAGAGCGTCTAAGGCCGCACGTTCGAGACTACGAGGTTCTACGGGCGTGACACTATCATGTCTTTTAAAAGTATATAATAATCTATCATAAGTGATATTAGAGTAACCATTGACTGAAGAAAAATTTACGTTTAAAAATGATATCATTGCATATTATATCAGAAATGTTTTTTTGAGAATTTAATAATAATTCTGTATATATACACGAATATAATCACCAACAAGACACGTATGTAATGTAAGTGTCCATCTTTATACCGCAAAACCTCATTTTTTTATATAAAAACCTCATTTTAAAAACATAGAATTCGGAATTCTCACATTTATTTTATTTGAATATTTTCTTAAATTTCCGTAACAAAACATATAGGTGGAAGTTTTCACGTTTAATAATCAACTCAATCCAAATTATTTTAAATTTAAAAATAATAATTTAATTGAATTTTATAATATCTAATTTGAATTAATAATGAATAAATCGGATAAAAAATCCATACTTCACATAATCTATGAAATAAGGTTTTACAAAAAGAACAAACCATAACTACCCGTTTTGACATTATTTGCGACGCTAATCACCGTCCAAATCCTAAATCAACAGCCACATCAATAATTGTATTGACGATCCTAATCTACCCCCAACTGTAATTCAGGTGCAGCAATTAAGAACTTTATTGTTTGCTGTGGGGTGAACAAGACCACCACTCGAGCGTTCTCAATCGTAGATCATCAGCCCTCCGATCAGACTTCAATATAATTTATCCCCAACCAGACCCGACATAATAAAAGCATAATCCAATTTCAATCCGACTTCAGATTTGCAATAAAAAAACTCCGACTAAATCCGATCCGTCCTAGAAAAAATTAATAAAAAGATTAAATATAATATATAAAATATAATAAAAATATATAGTTATAAATAAACTAAGTCGGGGCCACCATAAACCGAACTCAACCCAACCTGACTCGAACTTTATATTTTTCATCCCTGGAACCCAACGAGTGGCTCCAGTGAAAAAGAGAGTGATATTCATCGTATGAGACTCGGGTTCTAGCACCTGTATACGCAAGGTGTGTGTGCTTTGTCAAAGAGTTAAGAAAAAATATAAACATATACTACCATATAATCACACCAGTATATTAAAAAATAAATTTGTCATCCCTAGTCGCAATATTTGTATAATTTATATTTGTTTCCAATAATTTTTAGTTATCTGTATATATTTTAATTTTTATAAATTAGATAAAATATATAAAAATATTAATATTCAAATATTAATGCAAAACATGTAAATATAGTATTTTAAAACATTGTGATTTTTAAAAATTATATCACATCTGTGACAATTGATACGTGTTATATAATATCTTTAACATTCACAACAAACATCACAATCGTAATTTAATACTATGTTCACGATGAACCGTCACTCTAATAATTCATTAGATATATGTATAAATTTTGTATGACAACATATACATTTTGCATGTAACTTATATTATAATTAAAAGAAAATATCTGACAATTCATTAGTTATATATAAAAATTTTGTATGACAACATATACATTTTGCATGTAACTTAGATTATAATTAAAAGAAAATTATGTGCATGAGATACCAAAACTTGGTAGTTGTTATGCATGCATGTTTGAGTAGGGGCAAATTGAATAGAAAATAAACATTTTCATATATTCTTCATTTTATTACTCATTCAAATGATCTCAAAGTTTCACATTAAAATATTAAAAAAATATCTCAAAGTAGTAAATTAAAGATTACTATGGTATTGTTAGTTAGTATGGTCTATGATGATAAGCATAATTCTAAATAGAAAAGAGTATTTGTCAACAATCTCTAGAGTAAATAGTTAAAAGCTCTCAATTGTAAAAATTTTGTCTTTGATAATAAAAATTCGTCTAAATAACATAAATTTAAATAACTAATAAAATTAAAAAGATAATTTCATAGATAAAAAATTAAAATATAAATTAATATATACATCTAAATTTAATAATTAATAAAATTATATTCAAAATATATTTTCATAAATAAAAAATTAATATATACATCTAAATTTAATAATTGTTAAAATTATATTAAAAAAAGATAATTTCATAAATAAAAATAATATATTATATGTACATCATATATGCTTACTAATGATATTAAAAAATACTATTCATAATCTAATTAATATTAATAGATACAAAATATTAATACTAACTAATAAATTATTCAAATAAGTATTGAATATAATCATATCCTTATATGTCATTATCTTGTTCAAATAATCAAACATCTACCACTTATTAGTTAATTTTACCAAACACTTTTATACAGTCAGTTAATGCAATCCGCTAGTCAAATCATAGCCTACTATTTTATTAAAATGGTAAACTATACCATATACTACTTAACTTTTAGTATCAATTATACTACTGAATTAAAAATCAATACTATTTTAGCAATGAATTTTATTTTATGCTTCATTATATTATTGGGCCATTAAAATCGATGACGTAGACGGATTTTATCAGTTTATATTCACGTAGAGGGGTATTAACGACCCATTGGGATAATTTTTTTGAAGTATAAACTAAAATTGTATCGATTTTTAGTTTACTGACATAATCGATACAAGCCTAAAAGTTTGGTGGTATTTAATGGAATTTACCCTAAAATAAATAACGTACCAGAAATTAATGAAGTGCATATGTTTAACCAAATTAAACTTGAGCAATTAATGATAAAATGGTCTGGTTCATAATCATAATCATATCCCAAGGAAAAAGTTGAATAATCAACGAAGAATATTATTATTAAACCATCCGCTACAATTCCACCGGTTTACATCAGCCATCAATAAGAAAGCAAATTAAGTTTTAGATTTCCACTGATTTCAGAAATGCATCAGCTCAACACAAGAGAATGTCGAATGCTCCATATAGATTTAGTTTCTGAGAAGTTGATTTGAGATTTAAAGGGATCAGTTTTTGGTTTCAATATCAACTTCAACTCCGGTTAGCAGATATCTCTGATGGCCGGACACAAGCGAGTTTACCGTATGTATTGCAACATCACAGTTCCGGCAGAGTAAAGCTCGGTCTTGCAAACAAAAGAAAAACCCAGATGTTTCCTGCCAAAAAACACCAGCATTAAATCATTGTAACACGTTTAAACAGCTTCTTTTTATTCGGAAGTACCTGACATATATCACATTTGGGCATCTGACACGAAGAAGAAGAGGAGAGGGGGAGACGCTGGTGCTCGCTGACCAACTTGTTGGCCGAGTGGACTTTCTGGTCGCACGCCAAACACAGTGCCGCCTCGTCGGCACGGCAAACTACCTTCGCCTCCGCCGCCTCGCACAGGTTGCACTGTATCCTCATCTCTCTCTTTCTCTACCAATATGGTTTCCACAAATTCCAAACTTTGTTTATCTTGTTTTAGGGAAGGTTTATTCGTGGGGAGAGGAACGTTTCTTTTTTGAATTTGAACTTTTTATTTACATCAATTTCTGGGATTCAATTGGGTTTTTATAGGAGTCCTAGTGGAGACCGGTGATGATATTTTTGAGGGTACACGTGGCGGATTTCTAATTGTGTCTTTGATTTGGGGACAAGACCAAACTGTAATCTGTTAACTTTGTAATGCCCAATTTCTATTTAAGATAAAAAAAATCCAATTCAAAATATCTCCAAGTATTATTGAATTAAGGAGGTCCTTTCTACATGAAAAAAAAACTTTACCAGGTTTCGAGTGGTCATTTACCGAAGAATAGAAATTCTATTCCTTTTTTCTGTGTTTTTCTCGATATCCTATATTAAAAGATTAGGTTTAAGGTTTAGAGACAGGGTTATGGATTAGAGAATTATAGATAAAGTGTATTTTTAGACTTTATAATTTATTGTTTAAGATTTAAAATTTAGGATTTAATTTTTTAGTGTTGGAGCATATAAAGGGGTAGATAATTTTTATCTTTTACCAAATTTGCTTATTTACGTTTTCTTTGTAGACTAAAAATTTGTAAAGTTACTTTTTTATATTATCATTATTCAATTCATTGGTTGATTAATCCAGATCGAGTATTGTAGAAGCACATTATGGAGCGACTCTTATAATCCAATTTGTTTCATTCACAATAGTATGATTCAAATCTCTAACCTTACTTAAAGGAACTAATGCATCATCACACTAAATCAATTGGGTGTTGATGCAAATTTATAAGGTTATTTAATTAAGTTATTTGAAATGATTTGGCAGAATAAAGCGTTAGAAAAAAAATATTTTTATATTTTAAACAATTTTATAAAATAATTTTTTGACTGGTGTGTCATTATGTAAAGTCAGCATATTTGTTTATATGACACTTCTATCGCGGTGTGAACTGCCATGTAAGTTTTTCACGTAATTTCAAGTGCCTTTTAATTAATGGTTTATATTAATTCTAATTATTTTAGTTAACACTCAATTTCTATTTAAATCTTTAACAATCATTTTCCACTCCCCTTGTAAAAAACAAAAAAAAGGCCAAGCAGGTTCAGCTGAATCAAATAGGAGGATAAAACATGGTTACAATCCAATTACCATGATTGGTTCAATCTGCTCTTATTACACATAGTTTGGTCTGCTTTTGTATATTTCACTTTGATTTCTGTTTTTTTATGGCAATGGAGTTACCCTGTGGTTCATACTCTGAGGCTATGGCAAAGCAGTTTGGTGATTGTAATTTGTATGATTTTCATGTAGGTCACATTTTAGATATGTTTTGCAATTTAATCCCCCACAATGATTATATGCTATGTTATTATAAATACAGATACAGTGGACTTATGAATTGATATATTCACATATCCGACTCAGCAATAGACACATATAAGTGTATGTCACAGATGTGTCGGGGTTTAGGAGTCCTGTCCCGACAACAGAAACCGCTGCTTTGGCAAAGAGACATTTTACCTTTCATATCGTGTGGTTGATGACAAGATTTTGATGTTGTATTCAATGCGACACATATTCCATATACCAAAAGTTGGAGCCACCCATGCTATCTCCCCCTAAAATATCTTCTCACATTCTTTACCATCATACTTGTATTTTTGATAATACGTCGAATTTTGATATTGTGAATGAATGGGTTGAGAGGTTACCTCCATAATGGACATCTGCAAAACTCGATCTGAATTAATCGGTCAGTGAGTCGAAAACTAGTGGTTAAACAAAAAAAAAAAACCTTTAGATCAAAATAAATTGTATAAGGCATAGATTTATATAGGGATAAACATGGGATCTGAACTCGACATGTTTCAAGTCGACCCAATCTTATAAGGTCATTTTTTAAATCAAATTCGTGTTCAGGTCAATTTTTGTGAAGAGAAGAGTTAGTCAGATTTAGAATGAAATATCTCAGACTCAGCCCGACTAGGGTATATATAATTACAAAAAATGTCATTATGTTTTGAAATATTCTGAAATTGACATTATATATATTTTAGGGTTTCAATTCATTCTTCTCTATCTTCATCTCATGTTTCTATTGTCGTTGTCTCCTAAACTCTTCTTTATAGTTTTTTTTTAGATTAAAGATGACCTAATTCCTTAAATTTTTTTTATCGTGTACGTCAAATGTGGCACAGAAATGGTTGATAAGAGCATCGAGCCTTTCCAAAGCTTGAAAGAGAGGGCAAGTGCATGGAGCTGGGAGATTAGGGTGACCAAAGAAGTGAAAATGGGGTGTGGAATTTAGTTTTCCCAAACTGGTCGAGGTATAAGATAATTTTCAGGACGAGTGCGTCTAATGGCGAAACTCAACATTATTTATTGGTGCCATTTAATACATTTGAACTTACAAAGGAGTTTAAAGAACTCTAAACTTATA
>CM033747.1:11562728-11816920 GCA_019671005.1 Hibiscus mutabilis | reverse complement strand
CCTAATAATAAAGTACATTAAAGTCTCATTTAATATATAGATATTCACCATAAATAAAGATATTCATAACACTCCCCATTGGATGTCCATGAAGATAATGTGCCTCGTTAAAATCTTACTAAGATAAAAACTTGTGGGAAAAAATTCTTAGGGAAGGAAAAAGAGTACGCACATCTTTAATACGCATAACATGTTGCCTCATTAAAAACCTTACCAAGAAAACATATTAGGACAAAACCTTAGTTAAGGGGAAAAGAGTGTAACACATATTTACCCCCCATGAAAACATCACATAAGATCTTTGAATCTTCATAATTCAATCTTGAATATAATTTTCAAATGTTGAAGTAGACTATGCACTGGTGAATAGATCTTTCAAATTACTGTTTGAAAGGATTCATCGAATACTATTCATCTAAAGATAATGAGTGACGAAACTTTGAAGAAATATGTTTCGTTTTGTCACATTTGATGCATCCAGCTTTTGGTTGAGATATAAATTCTGCATTATCTCTATACAAAATAGCTTGAATCTTATCTTGTGAAAGCAATTCACATATCTTCTGAATATATTTAGCCAAATACTTATTTCGGCTTTGCCTCGTGCATAGCAATTATATTTCGTCTTTGCCTCGTGTTTAACAATGTGCGTTATGCATGTAAAGTCTCTTTAAACATTTTTCTATGTATGTCGATTGATGCATAAGGATTTTATTGTCAGGGAGATCTCTTCATAAGTCTCAATGATATTCAAATCATTAACATACACAACAATAATAACAAATCCGGAGCTAAACCTCTTAATAAAAATGTCCGGGGAAATTGAATCATTCTTATAGCATTTCGCTAATAAGTATTCACTGAGGCGATTATACAACATGCACCCAGATTGTTTTAATCCATAAATAGATATGTTCAATTTGATTGAATAATGTTCTATAGAACTTGAATTAACTACTTTTGGCAGTCTATATCCTTCTGAAAGTTTCATATAAATGTTATTATCAAGAGGCTCATACAAATAGGATGTAACAACATCCATTAGACGGAAACTAAGTCTTTTATTGCCAAACTAATAAAAGAAATCTAAAAGTAGTTACATCCACCACCGAGGAGTATGTTTCCTCATAATCGATTCTAGGTCTTTGTGAGAATTCTTGTGTAATCAAACGAACTTTATATCTCACAATTTTCCCTTTTTCATTTCTCTTTCTCACAAAGACTCATTTATATTCATGGGCTTTACACATTTCGGTGTATAGACAATAAGCCCAAATACTTATTTTTTTGAAAAAGATTTTAGTTTCGCTTTAATTGTCTCTTTCCATTTTGGCCAATCATTTTTTTGTTTACATTGTCCAATTGACAATGGTTAATGATCCACATCATCATCCAAAATCTCTAGTGCTATATTGCATGCAAATGTATTATCGACGTCGCTTTGATTTTGGTTCCATTTATTACCAAATAATACATAATTTATTAAGATCTCTTTATTATCAGGTACCTGAGTCATGTCTAATGTCTTTGTTGGAGACCTTTTAATCTCTTCTTGAGATTTTCATAATTCATTGATTCCTCGATCGGACCATTATAAGATATAGCTCATTTTCTTTTTTTGACAATTTTTATCTTTGAAACCTACTTGTCTCACGCTTTAGGCGTGAGTTAGACTCGTTAACAATTAGAGTTTATCTTTTCAGGATACCAATTTTAATCGGAGCATTCATAGCTGGTATATGTGACTTACTCTTTTGGGGTCAACAAAATCATCTGGCAATTGATTTGCTAAGTTTTGTAAATGAATTATCCTTTGAACTTCTAGTTCACATTTGTTGAGTGTTTGGATCAAAATGAGAGAATGATAATTCATTTCAAGTAATTTCTTTTCCCAACTATTTATTTTCTCTCCCTAATGTTGGGAAAACTGACTCATTAAAATGACAATCATCAAATCAAACTGTAAATAAATTTTCCATCAAAAGCTCGAGATATTTAATTATCGAAGGGGATTCGAATCTGACATATATTCCTAACCTCTTTTGAGGATTTATCTTTGTGCATTACGGTGAAGCAATTAGAACATGTATCGTACACTCAAAAATTTTAAGATGGGAAATATTTGATTCATGACAAAAAAATATTTATAATGGGGAGAACTTATGTTAATTTATTGGCTTGATGCGAATTAATGATGTTGCATGTAAAATGACATGTCACCAGCATTAACAAGACGAATATAAGGTAATATAGAAAATGTGCTCGTAATTTTATCAATTGAGCAAGTAACCTCGCAAACGCCAAGTTGCGGGTTGATAACAAGGATATGATACATATGATCATCTAGTCGATGCATCGATTAAAACCGTAAAATATCTAGGTGGTCTGTAAGA
The DNA here is from genome assembly GCA_019671005.1 of Hibiscus mutabilis. NCBI lineage: Eukaryota > Viridiplantae > Streptophyta > Magnoliopsida > Malvales > Malvaceae > Hibiscus > Hibiscus mutabilis. The sequence continues at coordinate 11,814,527 of CM033747.1, read as the reverse complement.
AGAGTGTATAGGCCCACATATATCACCCCGTATCCATTCTAGAAAATTAATATATTCACAATCTATCTTAGCCAGTGATGGTCGAATAATTAGTTTGCCTTGAGAGCAAGCATCATATAAAAGACATTATTTTGAAGAATCTGTCAGTTCTTCAATCAATGACCACATGAAGTATCAATAAATTTTCGCATCATAATTGAACCATGATGGCCTAATCGGTCATGCTAAATAATAAAGTTATTAGTAAACTTTTGGTTTACAATAACATGAACTTCAATTTGTACTAATTCTTGTGTAGTACAACCTGGTAACAGTGCATGTAATTTTGTCAATATTTTCTTATTGCATTGAGTTATACTCGTAATATGGAGATAGTTGGCATCCCCTTGACTAATAGTCTCAATATGATATATATTTCTGCGAATATCTTTAAAATTCAATAAATCGTTTTGCGGCTTTGGCGACTATAATGCATTGTGAATATGGAATTGAGTTTTATTTGGGAATAACATATTTGCTCTTCTGCAGCTTTCTATGATATTAGTACTTCCGGATATAGTACTCACATTATTCTCTTACATTTTTAATGGAAAAATATGCATAATTATGCACCTTTTAGTATGTGATTTGTTCCATTCACTTCAAGGAATGAAAAATATTGAATATAGCGCATATCAAATAGATTATCTATCAAAGATAATGTCTTAAGAACTTATTACTCTTTTGGAGCATTGATATTTTAGTACTTTGAGATATGATACTCACATTTCCTCTTGCATTTAAATGGGAAAAATATTTCTTATGCTTAAGTATAATATAAGTACTTGCACTATCTGCTAAGCATAAATTGCCACAATTCATTGCATATTTTATTCCAGAAGTAAACATATTCTTCAAAGGTAATAAATGAATATTTTAAAATATTTAAATATATATAATCTAAACGTAAACAAATAAAATGTAAAGCATATTAACATAATGCAAAATAAATTAAAAGATCAATTATTCCCTTTAGAAGTTATAAGAAAATAAAACAAAAAGGTGAATTATTCCCTTCAGGGGTCATGAAGAAATCAACAACATCTAAATGAGTTGGACTAACAACGCCATAATTATTTTTGACCATTTTCATAAACAAAATTTGTTTATATTTTCTTTCCTTTATCATTCATGGTTGTGGATAAATGTCCATAATGCTTTAGCATTTGACAAGTGCGAGACCAATAGTTTGTACCGTACATTGATAACATAAAGATTTTAATATGATCTCTATCACTCTTGTCATCATTATAATCCCACTTATGGTGGGTATAAGCATTCTTAAAATGATCATTTTTTCCATGTCTATTTTTATAGCCTTAATCATGACCAAAATTGTTAATGTGCCATTTATTCTTTCCATTATAAAATGTCACATTCACTTCATGGAAGGGAGCGGAGCCAATAGGTCTTTAAAACCTTTTCACGATATTGTGTCTGCAAGACAACATTAATCGTGTGAAAAGTGTTGTATGTTTTTCTAACATATCCTCATTAGTGATACTCTGACCACAAAATTTAAATTTAATTTGAAACATTCACATAACTGAGCTTTATTCACTAACCATATAGTAAATTATCAAGTTTGCATTCACTCCAAGAAATGAAACAAATTCAATAATCGCATGAAATAAACATTATGCTTGCATTCACTTCAGGGAATGCCTACCATAAAAATTCTTGGATCAAGACGAATTTTCGTAACTTGAACTTGGAAGAAGTTTATAGTCGAGTTTTTTGACGCAGAAGAATTATTGCTTTCAAATAAATATAGACTTTATAACAGCCATACTATTAAAGAATAATTAATCAACCAATATATATAATACTTACCAGACTTAAAAATCAAGATGCCAACAAAACTTTTAGGTATTGAATTTGCCTTTAGTCTTTTTCTTTTTGATTGAGGTTTTTAATCCAATAAAGAACCGCACTAGAATCTTGTTCATCCTTGGTGAACCATGAAACAATCACACCTTTTCATCATGATGTTATATAAACCTTAAAAACCAAAACACCAAATTTAGAATAATAATAATAAAATCTAATCTCATATATATATATATATATATATATATATAAAGCAAAAGTAAATGGGAAAAAATTGTTTATGTGTTGTGGAACTCGGAAAACATCATTATCAAGTTGCATATCCAATCCAACGCTTTCTTCATTTTTCTTAAAGTAGTTGTTGGTCATTCTACTATTATATAACACCATATTTTTCAAACTAAGTTGATCTCGTAGGTTTCGTTGAAGGCTCGATATTTGTTCCTGGAGTTATATGTATAAACTCGGTGCAAATAAACGTCATTGAGTATTAGAACAGAATAATAATAAAATAATAGATCAAAATACACTGACCTTAATATAAGAGTGATTAACCAACCACTATATCGATATATAAATAAGAAAACATACCAGACTTTCTAAGTTAAGTTGAATATACGGTAGATGTAGTCATCAATATCTTGTTGAAATCTTTTTTGGGAATTGCCGACAAAAACCACAGTTATTGAGCGAGATCGTGTTGATAACGTATTGTGTATAAAATAAAGAAGAACAAAAAACAAGAATAAAAGAACAAAGATGAAAGACAAAGAGAGAGATTTGTATTATATTCTCAATGTAGGATTGTATACAATACTTTCTCCAAACTCTATATGTATAGACATAAACTAGAAACCTTAATTTTAATGATATTAAAATCTAATAATAAATTACACTAATAACATTAGATAATTTATTGTACTCCGCCCTATATATTTTTTAAAACCATGCCTAACTCTTTACTACAAATGGAATTTATTCAAACAAAAACAAAATAAAGTGGGAACGAACGGGCAGCGACCGACGTTACATCGCTCCTCCCTCCTACTCTTTGTTTCCATATTTTTTCTATTTTCTTTCTCAGGCAATCAATTTCCTTTTTATCTTACAAAATTCTGATCGGAGGTTTCGGTTTCCTCCTAGATCTGCTTCCATTCTCGCCTTTACGCTTTGCGTTATTCAACTCAGGCCATTCTTATTTCCTTTCTTTTTATTCCTAATTTTACTCCAAATTCGGAAATTCTGTCTTCGAATTATATTTTTTCGGTTCGTTTTTTTTTCTCTACCTTTTAGAAATGCGGTCATTTTTATTGCTATTTATGTTTTGGAGCAGGTGCCGGCGGGGATGATGGAATGCAGCGTTTGCCATTCAAAAATAGCATCACCGGCTACCAAATCTATTTCCAGGGCTTACGACAAGCACCACACCTTTGTCTCTTCCAAATCTCGTTTCCTCAATGTTATTTTGGTCGGTGGCGACTGTCTTTTGGTCGGCTTGCAGGTCAATTCGTTCCTTTTAACCATCAAACTTCCCATGTCCTCCCCACCAAATCTGCAATATTGGTCGGTGCTGTCTATGCATTCTAACACTGGACATAAATATATTAAATTATCGCAGCCCATATTGGTATATATGTCAAAGGTGGATGGGGGCTTCAAGTATAGTCCCGTTAGCGTTAACTTTCTCACTGAGGTGGCTAAAGTTATTTTCGCCATTGTTATGCTATTGTTCCAGGTACTTTTAACATTATCTTAATTGGAAAATGTAGAATATGAGGACCCCAAGTATGTTGGGAATGGATTAAGATTGGTTTGGGTTTGGCATCTTTAGCATATAATGATGAGCTTCTATACTATAGCAGTGCAGTTCAAGAATTCTGCAAACTGTTTTGTATGCTTGTCATGTGTATAAGAACATTGATTGATTGAGCGTAACATATAATACTTAATTAGTAGGGGTGTAAATCAAGCTGCATGAAGCTTGAGTTGAACTTGAATTCGAGTTTCGAAGCTTGATCTGAATTTGAATGGTTTTACTCTTAAAGTTTGATATTCATTTGAGATAAGAAGAGAAATGTTTGAGCTTTGCTCAGTTTGAGATAAAAAGCAAACTATAAGCTTGCTCAATTTGGTTTGGTTAAAATCGTATTTACCTAGTAAAAAATGAGTTAGATTCCCATGCTTGGCTTTAAACTCAATTATTTATGCTTGAACTTGAGTTTGAATTGAAATATTTTTAGTACTATCTAAAAAACATAATATTTATTAAAAAACTCAGCCACTCACCAGTTACTTGATTCAAGCATTATGATACTTGAATTTGGCTTGTGAATAGCTCAAGTTGCTTGAATTTGAGCTCGACTAGACAATGATTGAGTTGAAACTCGAGGGGTTTTTTTTTGGGTGTGGGGTGTGGGGGGAGGGAGTGTTATAAAAAGGATATAATGTCAAGTTGGAGAATTTGGTCATAATATCTTTGTAGGCCCTGTGTTAGATTTTTGTCAAACATTGTTTGTCTCTTATGTATATATAATTCTCATTTTTCATGCATTTGATTCATGAACTGTTTTTATAAGCTGTTCTATGTCTGATTCAGAATTTCTCCTACACTATAAAACAATAGGACTTATAATGATTCTGCTGAAAGGTTACTAAACCTTGCCTGTATAAGCTCAATGGGCTGCAGTTTGTATCCAGCAGGAATAGTAGGGCAGTTTCATTCCATATGGTTAATGGAAGTCCAAGTCCATTAATTAGTCTTTAATAAATGTTGTTGGCAATTCTTTTTATTAAATTATTTCATTAGAATTTAATTATTGTTCACATTTAACTCTGTCTCTCTCTCCCTGCATCTCTTCAAAGGCTCGGCATAAGAAAGTTGGGGAGAAATCTCTTCTCTCAGTTTCTGCACTAGTTCAGGTAAGAAATTTAGTCCCACAAATCATTTTTCTACGTGCAATTGTATAATTAGTTGCTATATATCTAATTTGATCACTGATTCATACTAGCATTATTAATTGTGAGTTATCTGAGAGAAATTTCAGCTTTTGTAAATAATGTAGTAATTATCCTACTTAAAGTTTATCTCCCTAATAGATTAGATTTTATCCTTAGTAGGACTCCTTATTGTAGTTAGAGTCTATCAACTTAGTAGATTAGAACTTATCTTGAGAAGGTCTTCTTAATGTACTAAAAGACCAAGAGCCTATATAAGTGTGTATCGAGAGATGTAAAATTCATTGAGCAATAACAGAATACAAAATATAAAATTCTGTTTCTTCCTGTTCTGTCAACTTACATTAATCTTGACGGATTTATGATTCATCCTTATAGGCTTCTTATAAACAATTTAGATAGTCCAATCTTGAGGTTAGAATTTAGAAATATGTGCTGTGGTTAAAACTAGCAAGCTAGTGTAAGGACCAGCCATAGCTCTTAGTGGTCGCTAGTTGTTAATTCTTGAAGATTGTTCTAATGATGTGGGATAATTTCTTAATTCTTTCTGAGAACTAAAACTGTGAAACTGATTAAGAACTTAACCATTTATATTTTCTGCTGGTAGATAACTAAATTAAGTGAGATACCTACAAGATTGTTCATTGTACAGTTAGTAATATGGAAACTAGAGATGCAGCAAGTCAGCCAGATGTTTTTATTTGTCTACAAGTTTTGGCTTTTTTATTAGTTTTCTTGGTTTTGTGCAGTAAAATTGATGAGTTACAGTGTTCTGCAATTTGCAACTTTAATGAGAATGATGATAGATGAAACGTGGATTTTTTTAATTCTCTTTAGAGTAAACAAATCATTGTTTATACTCATTGAATTTTGAGTGGAAGTTTTTTTTAAATGTTTTACTAGTGCATCTTCTTATGTGTAGGTGTGTTTATGTTCCATTGAACCATCAAAAGTTTTTTTCTTTGAGTTCTAAATATGTGAGATGCTTTAACTCCTTTATATTATGGGTCTCTGAAATATGTTGCTATTTATGTGATCTTATTTGGTTGAGAAAAGTGTGTTTGGATTGCTTTCTGTAAGCTAAAATTTTTGGACTAATATTAAGGCGGTTTCATTTTAGGCTAAGGGACCTGCCTTATGTTGAATTAAGTCCTGAACTTTTTAGCTCATTGTTCTCCTTTTTATCTACAAATCAATCTATCTGGAACTTCTTTCTGACCTGAAGAGCCTTTGTCTTTGTTCTCAACTTTACAGGCTGCTCGAAATAATGTTCTTCTTGCAGTTCCAGCTCTACTTTATGCTATTAATAATTACCTAAAGTTTATCATGCAGGTGGTGTTTTCTTATTGATCTTTCTGATTCCTTTATGTCACTCAAATAATAATTACTTTTATGCATGACCCGATTTTATAGAATTTTGAGACATGCTGTTTAACTATGACCTGATTCTAAAGTTTATCGTGCTGGTGGTGTTTTCTTATTTATCTTTCTGCTTTTTTTATGTCACTTGAATAACAATGACTTTAATGCATGACCTGATTCTATAGACCTTGAGAAATGATGTTTAACCATGTGCTCAATTTCTGTTAAACAATTATCCACAGCTATTATTAATATTCAATGGCTTGGCGTTTTTTCATCATACGCGTCTTCTAATAATTACGTTGTTATTCATTGCAGCTTTATTTCAATCCTTCAACAGTGAAGATGCTTAGCAATCTGAAGGTGGCATAATACGTTATGTTTAACGATTATTTAAATATTATAGATTCTAATCAATCTCCTTTGTGCTCTAACAAAATACGTTTCTGGTTACTTCTATGCTTTAAAACTTCATTTCTCTCTCAGGTATCCATCTCATAGTTGTTACCATCACAGTAAATGAATGTGATGAATCCTAAATACCATTAGTTTATCGATAAGTACTATGCACTTGATCCTGCTGTTTCTTTTGCTTTTTCTCTTGATAATTGTTAGATTGTTGTGAGCCGTTTCAGTGCTGTCCAACAACATATGCAGGTTTTGGTTATAGCTATCTTGTTAAAGATGATCATGAAACGGCGGTTTTCCATTCTTCAGGTTAGTTTGAACAAAACGATTTTTCATCACACTTTATCACGGTCAGTTCTCCAAAATTTGAGAATATGTGAGCTTTTGAGATGATTAATGGTTATAATTATCCATAATGCACGTGTGGTGCTGATCTTATTTTTAACAGTGGGAGGCTCTTGCTTTGTTGCTTATTGGAATTAGTATAAATCAGTTGCGGTCTATACCGGAGGGTGCTACTTCATTTGGTCTTCCGGTTGCAACAGGCGCATACTTGTACACGCTAACTTTTGTAAGTTGTTAAAATAGTTGCATTATTTAATCATATGGAAACTTTTTGAATTGTTTCTGTTACAGACGATTATATCTTGAAATGATCTTATACATACTATAGAACTGCTGAGATGCATGCTTTTCCCCTGCTCATAAATGTCGAAAACCAGAAGTCACTTATTTACAGATTACAGTTTAGCTAAATATAGCTTATGCAGATTTTAGCAATTAACAAGCAGGGGTGCTAGCATGTTAATATGTTTGGCAGAGATATTGTAACATTTTATCAGATATATTTTAGAAAAAAGTAACGAAATTAAGGGCAAGTAAGGGATAATTTTATGATTTCTTAAGTTAAAAATATATGTAAAATAGTTGTTCTGAATTATCAAAAAAAAAAAAGTTGTTCTGGACCCTTGGTCTTTTGAAGTAGATTTAGAACTGAATTAACAAAATTATCTTCAGCAATAATAAACCAGACAAATGAAATGATAAATGCAATTTTCGAGGTTACAGTTTTTACACTATTAATTAACGGTTGCACTTTAAGGTGTTAGTTTTCCCAAATTTATAAACCATTAAAAACACTCCATAATTTACAATTCCATGACTATCTTTTAGAAATTATTAGATAATTGAGGTAGTTAATGTGGTATGAACTTGACTGTATTGACAAATTAATGCTTACACTTTATGATGCTACCTTCCAAATCAACTATCTAGATAGTATGCCTTTTTATGCAAATCAACTCAAGTTAATAAGTCTATTCAAATTGATGGTGTCATAATTATCCTACCCTAGTAATGATAAATGTATCAATCATAATAAAATGAAAAATAATTTTTTGTGGATTGGGATTTTGGAGTCAAGATAGTTCAGGTTTCATGCCATAAAAAATATGAACTGCTAAAGATGCTATTTTAAGAAAGGGTGTGCTAGAGCCTGCTAAAAGAACCTAGTGAAAGAAAGCTCACGTATGACCCAAAACACTGGGAAAACACATACTGTCAAAATCCTAACTGTGCACTATTGTGGTACTTGTGCCTCCATCTTACAAAGACACTGCTATCACAGTATTAGTAATCTTTATATTTATGTATGATCTCTAAATGCACCTATTATCCTAGAGAATATGACGCTGTGAAACCCAACTCTATTTCATTAATGCAGGTCACTGTTCCATCCCTGGCATCAATCTTTATTGAGTATGCTTTAAAGAGCCAATATGAGTCTAGCATTTACCACCAGGTGAGTTTTTACTGATGGCACATGTCATGGGCTTTAGCATTGACTCTTAATAACAATTAGGAGAAAAGGAAAAGAAAGGCCCTGAAGTAGTCTTACACGGCATAGATTTGGGAGAATTATAAGTAACTTGATGAAAGAAAGTAAATGGTTATACAATTCTGTTTTTTTACCTTTAGCTTAAACCATCCATTTACTTGTGGTTGCTTTGTGTGTTTCACAGAACTTATTTCTTTATGGATATGGTGCCATGTTCAATTTCCTAGCCATTCTGGGAATTGCAATTTTTAAAGGTAGGACATAGAGTATATAAACTTGGATTTTACTGTTGGTGCCTGGCTGCTTGATGTTTCTGTTGAGCTGTGAATATTTGGTGGAAATTATTATATGATTTTCAATAGAGTTTCATAGATCACTTTTGTTCACTGTTTACTGATTATCAATATATTTGTACTGGTATTTTGCCATTTAGAGGCAGTATAAATTGCTGACCGCAGTCAGTCCTTTTGTTGCCTAGTTGATGTAATTCCATGACCCTTGCTTATAGGTCCCAGTAGCTTGGATATCCTGCAGGGACATTCAAAGGCTACAATGCTTTTAATTTGCAACAATGCAGCCCAAGGGATCTTATCATCTTTTTTCTTCAAATATGCTGGTAAATTTCACTATGTGTTGGTTAATTTTCTGACTAAGTTGATAGAAAAATAAGACAAAGAAGATGAAAAGATTACTGGTAAACACTGAGTTTAATGAGTCCAGAAAATACTTGAGTTAGTAAATATCTGCTGATTGGTTTTAAACAGGTGAAAAGGAGGTGCACAAAATTAAATTGAGGGCTTAGTTACATGCATGCCTTTGCGGTCACGTGCTACAAACTAAATCATACCCTGATTTGAATGGCTTTTAGTTTACTTATTGTTTGTAGGGAAAGTAAGTCCTGCTAGCACCATAGCCTAAATAGATGCAAAGATGCCATCATTGCATGAAATTTTTATGGAACATTTCTCAACTGTCAATTGTGTTTGTAATAGATGTCATAGAAGTGTTTGAAAGGATATGAGCAGCAGGAGGTAACCTTAAGGATTTGCCAAAGAAGGCTTTCCTAGAGGAAGTTTGAGATTCAAGGTCACAATCTGGCCACATGGATAGTATGGGTAGAGGGATAGGAGAGGTTAACTCTCTGTTTTTTAACCTGACTAATGGCTTAAAAAAAAATAAGAAACAGAGTGAGAGAGAGATCATCTAAACCTTGCAGCACCTATTGCCCATTGTTAAAGAATGCACCAAATGATAGGATTTCCTTTAAACCAAGTTATTCTGCTAATTAGGCATGATGTCCCTGCCTTTAACATGACATCATGGCTTTATTAAGTTTTAGTTGATCATAATCACGATTGTTGATAATCATTAGCATATGAAAGGAACTTAAGAGAATATGGGTGAATCATTTTCCTTTTATTTTCTCGGTGAAAGAACAAAATTTCTTTTCTTTTCTTCTCTTTTCTTTCAGTCAAGAATACCATCTGGATCGCATTTTATGGCCACACTTAGAGTACCCTTAGCATGCAATTCATAGGCTTCTCATGCAACATTCGTCAAACTGGTTTCCCATATTTGAGTTGTTGCTTTAACCCTTGTATTATCACTGGTACCATATTTTATTATTTTCTTTTACTGTCTAATAGGCTTCTCACAGTTTTCATATATTATTTTCTCTAAAAGTGGTTTCTTGTTCATGCAGATACAATCTTGAAAAAGTACTCCTCAATTATTGCCACAATCTTTACTGGCATAGCTTCTGCTGTTCTGTTTGGTCACACCTTGACCATAAATTTTGTTTTGGGAATCTCAGTTGTAATTATATCCATGCATCAGGTACTTTTAGCTTATGTAAGCGCTCATGCTGAGACACTTATTCTTTTGTTTACTATTTATTCCCATGCTGCCGCAGCTTATATATTTTTTCTACATTTCCTTCCCTGTTATGCTTTATTTACCTGTTGTGTTGATGATAAAGGAAATACATTTATAATTATGTTATACATTTTGTTCCCTTCAGTTCTTTTCATCACATTCAAAGGTTAAAGATGAACTTCGCAGTGGTAATTTTGAAATGGTGGATAGCCTAGACAGCCAAAGGTATGCCTTTATCCTGCTTTCTATTTTTTTGGGCATTAGGAAGCTGTCCTATGTTCAGATATCGATTATGACATTAATTGGATCTATGATTTCGGAAGGTTCATTTTTCTCTTATTTTCCACTTGTGAGAAATGACTGGTCTATTTCTGATCCTGATAATGAGTACTCTGAAAGCAGGGTTAAGGGGAACAGATAATGTTAGGTCTTAGAAGCCTTAAAATAATGAGAGCTATTAAGAGTTAAGACTGTCCCAAAGGACTCAAACATTGGACTCAGTTGCTTCATTATGCCTTTCTGATATGCAAATATCACACTGACTTCTGTCGTGTGTCTAACCATGCTTTTCTTAGGCAAGTTAACCACCAGATTAACAAAAGGCCTTTCGTCAAAATGGGATCTAATCTCCCCATAAATAGTTATGCTTTTGGTTCTTTATTTTCCTTTTTTTTTTTCAAAATTCTAACAATCTTTTCAATAGCCTGTGTAATAGTTAGAAGAAGCCAAGAACCTGGCTGACAGCATAAGTTTTGAGCTTCCTTTTTCTTTTCTTTTGAGAAAAAAATATCCTATAGCCCATTCCTGTTCTTGGCATTTGACTTTGTGAATAGACCATTAAGATTACTTTGACAAGCCATGTCGTCGTCATGAGGTGAACTGTATGCGTCAGCATCTCCTCCTCTTACTTGGCCTGACACTGGTAAACCTACTTTGAATCAATGATTCTATTCTGGCTAAAAACAAACTACAAGAGAATAAAAAATAAAAGATAGCAAAAAGAGCCTTCAATGTTTGTCGTGTTTTTCAATTGTGCCCTTAAAGTATTTTCTTTGACAATTTATACCACAACGTTTCAGTTTTTTCTTCAAATAAGAGCTTTTTGGATGGTCAGCACACAATCAATATTTTTGCTGAGGTGACATGTTAAATATAAGGGCACAATTGAAAAAATAAGCAAACATTGAGGGCTTTTATGCTATTATGTATCTTTTCACTCATGATTTATAATTTTATTTTGAATGTGTGAGAATCTTTTTATATTATTATTTGTTTATATAAAATATTTTTATTTGAATGGTTATAAAATATGAAAAATGTAATTAAAATAAAAATTAAACTATGAGAAGTACGAGATTATAAATAAGAAAATTATGAATCATTCTTATATTCTTTCAATTTTATTTATCTTGGTAACAAATGTTTTTTTTTTAAGTATTACTATATTATTGATCTTATAATTGATATACATGTAATGTGCTACGCGTGAGCTTAAAACTAATAAATACTAGATATTGTTGTACATAAGGTGTGGGTGAAAAAATATTTTATATGAAAATATATTTATAGAAAATTATTCAATTGATGATCACGAGTGATAAAAGATTTGTTTTATAGATTTATTAATCTTGTATTCAATCATCAAGTAGTGGTTTTTATTTATTTTATTTAAAGATGAGATAGAATCATAAATCAAGAATGAAAAGGGGATATTAGCATAAAAGTCCTCGACGTTTGTTTTTTTTTTCAATTGCAACCTTAACATTGTCATGTCTGAAAAAAGGTTGACCGTTTGAAAAAAAATGAGACAATGTGGTTTAAATTGCCAACGGAAAAGGCTTAAGGGCACAGTTGAAAAAAGTGGTAAACATTGAGGGCTTTTTTTGCCAAAATAAAATAAAGAAAAGAGTAGAAGGGAGTCCACCTGTTTGAGTTCAGTGTATTATTATCGAGTGAAAGCAGGTTTGGTTTATGTACTTTTCAGCACCGTAACATCTTGCATTACTGTTACTTGTAAACTGTAGTTGTTGAACTCACTGCAGACAAAAGATGCTAACTTGGCGATATCTTATCAGGTCTAGGGATGCATCCTTCCCAAATATGACTTCTGTTAATGAAGACGTGAGACTTTTGATCCCCTGTTTTTACCCTCTCTTGAATTTTGATCTGCAATGGTGTTTGTCCGTAATGCACCTTTTAAAATCGTTTCCAGGCTGGTCACGGCGTCGTCGACGAAAAAAGGCCACTTCTTCCGGTTTAGGTTCACATGTATTGGTTATCTATGTGCATTATTGGCTTTGCTGACGAGTAAGTTTTTCTTTGCAATATTGTCACTTGTTCATTCAAGTCATGTTGTGTCTGCCTTTAGTGGGGTCAATATTTTTAATTTCAGGAACAGTTATGGAGTATACATTCTTTTAGGTTGAGTGAAGATAAATACAAACCATTCAGAATAATCACTGCTGTGGATCAAAGTTGAAGAATTATACCAATACAAATACAAGAAGATATTGAAATGCATTTTAGGGTGGATTACAGAATTATTTTTCCCTGTTCATTGAGTCAAGTGATACTACTTGTTATTCAATCAAACTCACTCAGGGATCATTTGTGAACAGTAACATTATTACTATATGTAGTTTAGCCTTGAATTCTTTTCATATCCAAGTTGGTTTTATTTATTATGGAAAGTAATATACAGTCATTTCGTGAAATCTATACCTTGTATATGATTGGAATTCCATTCATGCTAGATTGGCAGCTGTCCTAAAACGGTATTTTATCCCTTGTTAAATACGTACTAGTATTTTAGGCTTCGCTTACTATCCTTTTTCTTTTCTCTTTATATATTTTGAAAGCTCAGCCTTTTGATGACTGCATCTTTGCCTACACAATGTTTTGAGGCTTTTTGAGAGAAGGGAAAGAATGAGACTTGTAGGTTTTGACCATTTTGATGGCAGAAGTGAAAGTGAGTCTTTTGGGTGTTGTGAAATTGAAAGAAAGACTAAATAATAGGGTTAAATTTAATGTTTTTTTGAATTAGAACTAAATTGATTGAATGAGTAAATATAAAAGTTTAATGTATTGTCATACAAATTTTTGTAACTGTCACGTCATTCATTTAACGACAATTATTGGCTCCTTAGTTTTGAAAATCGGGTATGGGCGTGTCTAAGGCATGCCCAAGGTGCAGGCGCAAGAAAAAAATGCCTCTACTGACGGAGGCAGAGCTACCAACAAAATACATAATCAGACGTTGTGCAGCGCGCGCCTTTGGAGATGCGTATGAGCGTTGTGCTTCAGGCACATCAAGGATAAAGAAGAATCCATGTGAAGAAGTGAAGCTCTTACCTGTATTCTTTAGTTTCTTATTTGATTCTTTGTTCGTCATTGCTTTTTGAGTTGAAGGAGTGTGTGATGGTTTTGGCTTTGGAGGGATGAATCGACTGTTCTTTTTTTTTTTGTAATTTATTTAACTTTCTTGACATTTATTTTGTTTTGAGCCTTGTGTTGGGGTGGTTAGTCGAATTTCAAGACTGTCATATGGCTTTATTATTTTAATTCATTTTTCCTTTATATATTATAAAATTAAAAAAATATTAACTTTTTGTTCAAAATAAATTAAGATTTTTTTCTACATTATTTTTTTATTAGGATTTTGTTATTATTATTATTTATTTTTATGAAAACTATATTATTAATTTTTTTGCTCAAACACGTATTTTAGACCAAGAAATTTAATTTTAATATTAATTTTGATGTAAATTAATATAATAAAATAAGATTTATTTTTAAATATTTAATAATTTAAATAAAATATTAAAACTATATATTCAAATAATATAAATTTATTAATATTTTAATAGTTTTATTTTTAATAGTTTTGAAATTTACGTCTAATTGAAATATTTTGATCTTTTAGCTTCTATCATATAATTATCATGTTTTTTAGGTACAAAATATGTTTTAGGATTACTTATAAATTTTTAGGACAAAAAGTGTGCCTCACCTACGAAAGGCGAGCGTCTTTGCGTAGCGCCTCGCTTAGCACCTTTTAAAACTAAGATCGATTCAGTGACCAGGTCGTAACAAAACTTAAAATTTAATGTCCTATTAACTTTTCAAAGTTCGATGATTATTTTATATTTTTTTGAATAGTTTAATGATCATTTATGTACTTTACCATAAAGTATTAAATATTGAATACCATCTAACTTCTCTCTCCAGTTTTAGATTTCATGTATATTATAATGAATATTCATTACCTCAATCAGAGTTGATGTTGTATTTTATAAATAAAAATGCATGATGTGGCTTCAATGAAAAAGATAATTTTATTCATTGTAAGAGATCCAGATTCGAGCATCTATATGTGCAAGATGTGTGTGAGTTGTCAAAGAGTTAAGAAAAAGTATGAACAACACTACCATGTAATTCCATCAGTATATTAAAAAGTATGTTGAGCAATGAAATATATAATATTTTAAAACTCAACAAGTAGTCACAGTGGAAAAGAGGATAACGTTCATCCTAGGAGATTCGGGTTCAAATCTCTTTGTCTGCAAGGTGTGTTTTCATATAAAGGTGTTAAACCTATGCTTTTGATTTTGATATAACAAGCAATTTAAGATAATCAATAAATTTTTAAGGTAATTATAATTACTCACACTTTTCTAAAGTGACAAGCATTCGAACAAAATTTGTTTGTCTTTAAAATCAAGATCATTTATATGTCAATCCTATTAAGTTTCAAACTTTGTTTTAGTGTTTTGGTACTCAATGAGACTATTTTGGTCGGTGAGTACCGGTATGGCCCTTTGCGTACCTGTACGAATTTTCGAATCTGTTTTCTAAATTGGCTAACGAGTACCGGTTCGACCCTTTGCATAGTCACTGAATTTTAGCCGTCCTTATTTTATTCGGTTCAATTTACTTCATATATTTGTTTCTATTATTATTATTATTATTATTATTATTATTATTAGATTTAAAACCCAAAAAATAAAAAAAGAGTCCATTTATTTAAATAAAGAGTTCAATTACAATAAATGCCCAAATCCGGCCCATATTTATATATATATATATTATTTTTATTATTTTATATTATTATTAAGGATTTTGGGTTATTCTTGCAGATCACACAAAATTCTTATTATGTCAAATATGGGAAGATTACAAGAGAACTTGCTCGACAAGTATGGAAAGTCAAGTTATGAGCAAAGGATTCCTTACTACGGACTTATGGCAAAATTTCGATAGGACCCAAGAATTTTCACGCCAGGGTGTCTTCTTAAGTATTGACCATCTTTTAGTTACCTTTCTAACG
Organism: Hibiscus mutabilis; assembly: GCA_019671005.1. NCBI lineage: Eukaryota > Viridiplantae > Streptophyta > Magnoliopsida > Malvales > Malvaceae > Hibiscus > Hibiscus mutabilis. The sequence continues at coordinate 11,798,895 of CM033747.1, read as the reverse complement.
CATCTTGAAACGCCTCAATCGGACTTTGGAAGCTCAAGATATGCTCGTTTTACTGAAGACAGCGCGTGTAGAAAAATCGTATATGGGTTCAATACGGGATTTTGATCTTAATACGAATTTTAAATTAATTTATTGATTATTTGTATTTAAAATCAGTCTTATATATTTCCCTATTTGTTTAGGATTATATTGAATATGGTTTGATTCTTTTCCAAGTATACCAAGCATACAAAAGGAATATGCTTTAGGATTTTTAGGGTTTTTGAAGCCTATAAATAAGCTTCATTCTATTGTAAACTCACTCACTCACTCACTCACAAACTACACAATTCATTCACCACTCACTCTTGTAATTCACCCCCACTACACACCACTAGAGGCATCAGAAAATCACACAAAAATTCTCAAGTTTGTATTGGAATTTTCAAGTTGAATACAAGAGGAAAAGCTTGATTTTTAGGTATCTTGCTCTTTTGTTCTTTATTTATTTCTTTTATTTTGAATTTAACTATAACTGGAGCAATTCTAACCCTTTTTTAAAGTTTTAAAGATCTTTTTTCTCAATTTTTAATTTTTTACATGAACACTTGATGAATTCTTTAAAATAGGGTGTTTGATCTTTGTTTTAAAATAAAAGTGGGTGAATAGTTTTTTTGGGCTTTGTACCCATTTTAAACAAGAGTGGGCCATTTAATTTTATTAAATCTCAACACCATTTTTTCCCATAAAGCTCTTTTTAAATAAACTTGGTATATTTTTTAAAATTTGCTTTTAATTTGGTCACTAACATATTTTTATCACATTCTTTAAAATTAAAGTTTAAATTAACGTTTTTATAAAAATGGTCCGAACACCGTGTGTGTTGACTCAATTTCGAGAAGGATACACATACTTTAACATTTTATTAAATTCCTTCCTATTTCTCCATATTTTATTTAATTTTGTAAATTGAATTAATGTTACCTTTATATCGTTAATTTAAGATATTTAAATGTTTGTTTTTTTAATTAAAGTATTAGTTTAGGTAAAACTCCTAGGTTTAGGTTCTCTAGTGTTACAGCCTTAGTTTAATTTAGAGCCTTAAAGTTTGATAAAATTCTCTTCACCCAAAAATCATAAAATACACTTAAATGTATTTTAACCTTAACAGGTAAAAAATACTTAGACAATTCTTAGGGTTAACAATCACTTTAGAATAATAAAAGTTTCAACACACTAATTGTCTTTGATTGCTTGATTAAAAAGTGAAACATAATTAATGCGGTGTCCTACCAAAAGGAGGTAGCAGGTTAGCGCTAGAAGTGTTGGCGGTGTTAGAGTATACTCTCCGGATGGTTAGGCCGTTAAAATGAAATCATATTAAAAAATGGACAATAATTTAAAATTTATACGAACTTGAGAATTCCGCCATTAAAACTTTTTGTAATCGGCTAGGTACCAATTTTTAGGCACTGTGGGGGTGTTAATCCTTCCCTGCGCGTAATCGACTCCCGAACCTGTTTTTGAGTTTTCGCAGACCAAAATCGTTGTTTTAATAAAATAAAAATGATTTTATTAAAATGACACGTTTTTAGGTGATTTTATTTTAAAAAAGAAAAACATTGAGACCCTTAAAAAAGGTTGCGACAGCTTGGCGACTCTGAGCTGATTAAACTTTGTTTTAATGTCGGAATTTGTGAAGTTCGTGTAAAATTTAACTTGTTGTACACTTATGAATATGATTCCATTTTACGCATTTAAAATTTGGTAATAAGCACTACACCCGAGCTTCGTCTCGTTCGTTTAAGTGGGCAAAAACGCTATTGCTCTCGTGGGAATACTGATTCTATGTATGGGCCTAGTAAGTACCTCCGGGGCTCATATGGCCTATGTTTTTGTGAGGATACTGATCCTTCGTATGGACATAGGAAAATGGGTCCCCTCAATTAAACTTGACTCATTTAAAGCCTATAATGAGCGAGAATAAGGGGCCTTGCTACCCTTAGTTGGGGACAGCGAGGAAAATTCCGGGAACCTTTTAGAACCAAACCGTTGTGGGAATCTAGAAGCCTACCCCATTAGAGCCATATGGAAAACCTTAGAGGTAAAATTTGGTAAAAAATATTTCGTAGGAATAGTCCGTGGAGACATGTCCAGAAGTGTTGGAATGCCCTGCCCAGTTACTATTCATACAATGAAATTATTTTGGATCTTTTATATTTTCGAAGTATTAATCCTTTCTTTTTCTTGTCTTGTTTTGTTTTGCATGTTTGCATCCTTATTCCATATTTAGAAGGGGTTGGTTCTTAAGACATTTGCTCGACTAGAAAACAGCTCTTGTCATGGATGAGAGGTACCTAAAAAAGGAAGAAGATAATGCGGATGTACGTCACTGGTCTGAGGTCAACCAACAAGCACATGGGGATAGTTTGACAGTTGATGACAAGACATAGACATCAGAGTATGCCCATGTTAGTGTCAAACAAAACAGTGTACATGAGTTGCGAGAGATATGGGGCCATTTTGACCATGCAACAAAGTAATTTTTCCTTGATACCTACAGCTACATAGCATATCTGCTACATGTGGAGGTGGATGAACCATTTCTCAAAGCGTTGATTCAGTTTTGGAACCCTGGATATTGTTGTTTTACTTTCAATAGTGAAGATATGATGCCTACATTCGAAGAGTATTTTGCACTATTCAACCTGCACAAGGTGAAAAAGGACCGGGTCTATGCTAAACCTCCTAGAAACAAGAATGCTCACTCGAGGCTCAAATCTTTTGATGGCATGGGAGATGGATGAGTTAAAGGATTGATACAAAAAAGAGGGGGCAGCTTTTTCTTCCCTTGGTAGAGCATCCAAAACACAATTCTCACTCATCCAGATAGGTAAAAGAGAGTGGATCTCTTGGCTATAGCAATCTACGGTTTGGTTATCTTTCCAAGAGTATTGGGCAATATCGATGTGGTTATGCTAGATTTCTTTGAGCAGTTGAAAAAGGGAAACCAATTCAGTGGTAGTTGTACTAGCTGAAACCTTCATCTCTTTGAATGCGTACCGAAAGCTAGAAGGTATGCATTTCAGAGGGTGTACTCCTTTGCTCCAGGCTTGGGCCCTTAGCCATTTCTAGAAGTGTCTGACCCTAGCTTTGCCTAACGTATTCTCCCTAAACTTTTCTCCACTCCAGGAATTTCTGGCAAAGAAGTGGCCAATAGCTAAGAGGAACAAGTGGGTTGATATCTTCAGGGATCGCTGTGATCAGGACATTGTTTGGAGAGTGCCATGGTTGGGCCACACTAAGGTCTTGTATAAGCGTGGGGATTTTAATCACTTGATGCTGCTAGGTTTATGGGGTAGAATCGGTTGTGATCCTTTTCTAGTGTCGGGGTAGTATGGCTCTTGACTGTTTGTCCCATTCACTACGAGTCTTGATTCATCAGAATTCGAGTTCCAAGGGGAGTTCAGAGAGAAGATCCAAACTATTAACGATTCTTGGAGGCATTGCTACTTCATGGAATTGGAGCACGACAGTAAGTGTATGTTCACCATTGACTATGATGTATGGAGGAATGTGAGGGTGAATGATAAAATTTTACCATCTACCGGACAAGCTAAGACTGCAGAAGAGCATTTGAAGGTCGTCCCATCCGAAGCTGATATTCTGAGGGCCGAACTCAAAAGGGCTAGGCTAAGATAGAGTCCCTACAAGAATAACATGCGAGAGATCTGTATGAGGCGAGCCTAAATGTAGAAAAATACAAGGAAGAGACATATCAGGTAGTGAAATTGTACAAAGACCTAGAAGGAAAATTTGAGATGCAAAGGGTTGATTTCCTCAAGTTTCAAGCTACAGTCCGAAATATAGATTTGAGGAAAAATCCAGAACAGTGGAAACAAGAAATTGAGCAAGCTGTAGAGAAAGAAAGAGAGCACGGCAAGAGAGAAGTTGAAAAGTACAAGTGAATGCTGATTGATGAGAAGAAGAAGGGAAAACAAGTATCCGATAATGAGAATTACAAGCATGCCTTCAAAAAAGAAAGAGAAAATGTAGCTGCATGGAAGGGGAAGACCCATGACAACAAGACCTGTTCGTTTAAGTTACAGACGGTATGTGATGAGACCAATAAGAAGCTAAAACAGAGCCAGACCTTCGTTGCTGAGTTACAAGCCAAGATAACAAACTTGAATCATTCGCTGTATAGGTTCCAGAATCATCATACTTATATTGAACTCCAAGCTAGTCTGAGTGAGAATTATACATTGAAAAAGCAAGTAGAAGCTATGGAAAACATCATTCAGGAGTACAGAATGGAGATTTTGGTTCTCAAAGATATCAATGAAGTGGGCAATGACTATTGGTTTACTCGGCTTAGAGACAATGCCATAAGGTTCCAAGAATGAGATGAATTTGAAAAAAAGCGTTTTGACCCAGATACAAGATGTAGCTAAGCATGCAATGATGTTAGCTGTAGAAGCTACGGCTCTTCGCCAGTACATCAGGCCAATGAGAGAAGTGGGACCAAGACATCTGTTGATGATTGAATAAATCAAGGAGTTGGGTGCTCGGACCGAGATGTACTCGTAGGAAAAGTCAACATATTTTGTAATAAGGACTTTTGGCATCTAATAAGAACTACTTCTAGAGAAATACCTTAATGGAATCGATAGCCCTTCACCTGCATTCATGCATTTTCATTTTGTTTGTTTGATGTTTATTTGCATTGATTTATGTTTTTACACTATTGTATACATTCATACATAATAAAAGAATTAATTATGGTAAAATTTGAAAAATCTAAAAAACCAAAAAGTTTCGCATAAGCACGATACCCAAGCAATGGTCATTGAAGATAGGTCATCACCTTCAGAACTGAACCGCAAGAATACGCGAGCTTGTTACCCAGATAGCAGTCATGTTAGAGTTTTGGGACCCATATAAAGATAAAGCAACTGATGGCATCGAAGCCCTGCCAGGAATTGCCTACGCTCACTCTAGAAATCAAGAAAAGAAATATGACGAGTACCCTGTAGCCTGAATAACTTCAGTTGTAGAATCTTGTCGAGAAGTGGACTGGTCGAGCTTTGTTGGAATTCATCCATGCTTTCCCGGAATAATGATCAATGGTTTTCTTGTAAAATGGTGGAGTCATACCTAGAACCAACCCTTTTGTTTTTGCCCGCAAGCATTAGGGATCTTTTGTAAGGGCCTCTATATTATTCTACTTGTGTAAAAGATGCACCCCCTTTAATTTTCTCAAGTGTCAAACATTGCATTTTTCCTATGCATTTCATCTTTATCTATTTCCTTTCCAAAATGCATCATATTGATAGAGCCCATATTATTGATTGTATGAATGATTCTAGAATCTAATCCCGAGATAGAAGGGAAATAAAGTGTGTTCATGATTAATGGGAAAATCTCATTTAGAGTGAATTTACCTCTCAAACACTGTTGTTTAGGGTTTTTGAATAAAGTGATAACTCTAAAACATCTACCAACTGAAGACTACTTCTCTTCGATAATATTTGTGTGTGAAATGACATTTGGCAGTCCTTCATTTCCCTTCACGAATAAGAAAAAATCCTTTGTAGTCCCCTTTTGAGCCGAATATTTTTCTTGTGATTAGACCCTAACCAAGGAGCACTCCCCATACTGGGGGGCAAAGAGGATGAAATATGATTTTCAAGCAAGGAAAATTTACTGCAAATCTAGTTGAATGTCCTAAATTTAAAATGAAAAGGACACAAAAAAGCAAAAAAGAACAAAAAAGAAAAAGAAGGAAGAAATGAAAGCTGGAATACGAAGGAAAATTTAAAATTTAAAACAAGAGAAAAACATGTGTGGAATCCTTCAGATGAGACGTGCCAGAATGGGAAATGAACTCTAGGGTGAAAACCCACAATGGGCAGTCTAGAGTGATCCAATGAATAAAAGAATGAAGATTTTATCAAAGGTTGATCATTGGTTTAATCACCCTTAAACATGTATTTGGGCCTATATATCCTTTCTTTTGCAACCTGAGCCTAGCCTACATTACAAACCTTTAAAGACCATTTGGATCACACATTAATATATGAGAAAATGAGTTTGTTTTCAGAACACATTTCACCTAATTAAGTTAACCTTTCTTCAGGGACCTTAAAACTTCTTATGTTTGATTGAGATCAGAAAAGTGGGAAAATTAAAATTCGAAGAGTGGGTGAGTTAAAGAGAGCCACCTAAAAGTAGGACACTATCTGGTTGATAGATTCGTGAATCATTCATACTATGAATTTTGGGGCATCTAACCCTGCTTTTTTCATGTTTGCCATGACCTTTTCCTTTGAACCCTTATTTCTAGCCTTTATTTTTCTTTAAATCCTCATTTCTAGCCTTTTATTTTAAATCCTCATTGCTAACCACTTCCTTGCATCTTACAAGTAAAGTGACATAGCTTCATGAAAAAACAAAGGTTTCTTGGTATTGATTCCAAATCTATGAGCAATTGTTTACCATCGTATCAAGAAATAATAGGGGCAGCACGTCTTCATTAGTTTATGGGATAAAGGTTGAGTTTCCAATCAAGATTGAAGTTCTATCTCTCCGTGTTTGGATGGAAGCAAAACTAGAAGAAGAAGAGTGGGTCCAAGCAAGATATGACCAGTTGAGTCATTCAATGAAAAGGGGTTGAAAGTTATCTGCCTTGGTCAGTTGAATCAGATAAGAATTACATGAGCTCACAACAAGAAAGTTTATCTGAGAAAGAGGTTTCGTATTAGGAAAAATTTTGCCAATTCAAAGAGATTCTCGGGGAAAATGAACGACTAACTAGAAGAAGGCTTTCTCAAAAAGAATATTGATCTTGGTCGAGATGGATAGAGATGAGCTTCCTAATCTGATGAATTCAGAAGTTTTATGCCTGAAAAAAAGATGAACAAATAAAAAGAAAAAGAAAAAGAAAAAGAAAAAAATAATTAAAACGATCAAAAGGTGAAAACCCGCAAAGGGTGCCTTAGATACAAAAAAGAAAAAGAAAAAGAAAAAGGGGGATGAAGATGAAAACCCGCAAAAGGCGTCTTGAAACCAAAGGAGGATCCGAGTTGAAAACCAGCAAAGGGTGGCTCAAATAGTTTATGGATTAGGAAAGCAGCAAATGAATCTCTCAAAAACCTAGCATCTTGGAAGGAATTTCGTGTCCTCATACCTCGTTAATTTGGCAAAGGCAGCACAAGGCAATTTTTGGTGTTCCTACTTAGGAAGTTTTGGCCAGTGAGGACGCCCATAGTGGGGCAATTTGTATTGGCCAATGATTTCAGGCCGTCAACTTTAATAGGTGTAAGCGGAAGATAAGAAAACGCTAGTATCATTCGAAGATATTCAAGGTAGAAATAAGCTTTGCTGCAATGATTTACATGCAAGTGCTTCAAAGAGCCCTGCAGGGGCAAGCATTTGAGAACTCACAAGAAGCTTTGAGGATTTTGATATTATTTTAAGGCAGCATGATTGCTACATCTTCTCCCACAATGAGAACAATTTTACAGACATTGGGGGAGATGTCCAGTGATGTTAAAGCTTTTATTCAAGCTTCTGGAAGAATGTGAGTGATTCTACTCTCTCAACCAGAAAAAGCTTAAAAGAGTGTTGAAGAATATGAGGATAAAAAGTCAGTCCTCCCAACCAGGAATACAAGATAAATGGATTGAGAAAGCAAATGTGCAAAGCTCAAATGTTTTCTCTGAAGCAAAAAGATACAAAGAATAAATAGCTAGCATGATTGTCTATCTAGGTTGAACAAGTAAATGAGCATAGAAGCGAAGAGGAAAAACCCTGGAAGAAAGAGAGAAAAGGAACAAAAAGAAGAAGAAAGGTTTAAGAACAAAAGAAAAAGAATGAAAAGGTCATACATTCATGTGTTAGACATCTCTAGGATCATACTCATCATAATCATAGTATTTGTTAAAATTTGACAGGTATGGAATTACTTATCTATTTGAGCATGAGGAGAATAGAACCCGCCTATCTATTCAGGCATGGGGAGAATAAAACCTGCTTATCTATTCAAGTACGAGGAGAATAGAACCCGCCTATCCATTCAAGCACGAAAAGAATAGAACCTGCTTATCTATTCAAGCATGGGGAGAATAGAACCTGCCTATCTATTCGGGCATGAGGAGAATGGAACCCTTTTTGAACATACTTATCTATTCGAGCATGAGAAGGATAGAACCTGTCTATCCATTTAGGCATGAGGAGAATAGAACCTGCTTATCTATTCGAACATAAGAAGAATAGAACCCGCCTATCCGTTCAGGCATGAGGAGAATAAAACCTGCTTATCTATTCGAGCATGAGGAGAATAGAACCCGCCTATCCGTTCAGGCATAAGGAGAATGGAACCTGTTTATCTATTCGAGCACGAGGAGAATATAACTCGCCTATCCGTTCAGGCATGAGGAGAATGGAACCTACTTATCTATTCGAGCATGAGGATAATAGAACCCACATATCCGTTCAGGCATGAGGAAAATAGAACTTGCTTATCTATTCGAGCATGGGGAGAATAGAACCTGCCTATCCATTTGGGCATGAGGAGAATGGAAACCTTTTTGAACATGCTTATCTATTCGAGCATGAGGAGAGTAGAACCTGCCTATCCATTCGGGCATGAGGAGAATAGAACCCTTTTTGAACCTGCTATCTATTTGAGCATGAGGAGAATAAAACCCGTCTATTCATTCAGGCATGAGGAGAATAGAACTTGCTTATCTATTCAAGCATGAGAAGAATAAAACCCTCTTATCTATTCAGGAATGAGGAGAATAGAATCTGCTTATCTATTTGAGCATGAGGAGAATAGAACCTGCCTATCCGTTCAGGCATGAGAAGAATGAAACATGCTTATCTATTCAAGCATGAGGAGAATATAAGCTGCATTTCCATTCAGTCATGAGGAGAATGGAACCTGCTTATCTATTCAAGCATGATGAGAATAGAACTCGCCTATTCGTTTAGGCACGGGGAGAATACAACCTGCTTATCTATTCGAATATGAGGAGAATAGAACCTGCCTATCTATTCAGGCATGATGAGAATAGAACCCTTTTTGAACCTGCTTATATATTCGAGCACGAGGAGAATAGAACCTGTTTATCTATTCGGGCATGAGGAGAATGTAACCCTTTTTTGAACCTGCTTATCTATTCGAGCATGAGGAGAATAGAACCTGTCTATCCATTCGGGCATGAGGAGAATGAAACCCTTTTTGAACGTGCTTATCTATTTGCAATGAGGAGAATAGAACCTGCTTATCTATTCGAGCATGAGGGGAATTTAACATGCTTATCTATTCGAGCATTAGGAGAATAGAACCCGCCTATCCGTTCAGGCATGAAGAGAATGTAGCCTGTTTATCTATTTGGGCATGAGTAGAAGAGAACCTGCCTATCTATTCGGGAATGGGGAGAATGGAACCCTTTCTAAACCTGCTTATCTATTCGAGCATGAGGAGAATAGAACCTGCCTATCCATTCGGGCATGAGGAGAATGGAACCCTTTTTGAAACTGCTTATCTATTTGAGCATGAGGAGAGTAGAACCCGTCTATCCATTCAGGCATGGGCAAAATGTAACTTGGTTATCTATTCGAGCATGAGGAGAATAAAACCCTCCTATCTATTCGGGCATGAGGAGAATGAAACCCTTTTTGAACCTACTTATCTATTTGAGCATAAGGAGAATGAAACTTACTTATTTATTAGGCCATGAGGAGAATGAAACCCTTTTTTGAACATGCTTACTATTCAAACATGAGGAGAATAGAACCTGCCTATCCATTCGGGCATGATGAGAATAGAACCCTTTTTGAACGTGCTTATCTATTCGAGCATGATGAGAATAGAACATGCCTATCCATTCGGGCATGGGGAGAATGAAACCCTTTTTTGAACCTATTTATCTATTCGAGCATGAGGAGAATAGAACATGCCTATTCGTTCAGGCATAAGGAGAATGGAACCTGCCTATCCGCCATACGTAAGGAGAATGGAACCATGTTTTGACGTTCATCGTCCAGTTTTCAGTCTGGCTAAAAAAATAGTTCCTTTTTTGTTCTTTGCTCTATTCCTATTTCTCCGAAATGAGCAAAGAGGGGCAGCTATTGTCACTGAATTTTAGCCGTCCTTATTTTATTCGGTTCAATTTACTTCATATATGTGTTTCTATTATTATTATTAGAAGTAGTATTATTATTAGATATAAAACCCAAAAAATCAAAAAAAAGTCTATTTATTTAAATAAAGAGTCCAATTACAACAAAGGCCCAAATCGACCCATTTTTTATATATATTATTTTATACTATTATTAAGGATTTTGGGTTATTCTTGCAGATCACTCAAAATCCTTATTATGTCAAATATGGGAAGATTACAAGAGAACTTGCTCGACAAGTATGGAAAGTCAAGTTATGGGCAAATGATTCCTTACTACGGACTTATGGCAAAATTTCGATAGGATCCAAGAATTTTCAGGCCAGGGTGTCTTCTTAAGTATTGACCGTCTTTTAGTTACCTTTCTAACACATCTGGAAACGCCTCAATCGAAAGTTGGAAGCTCAAGATTTGCTCGTTTTACTGAAGACAACACGTGCAGAAAAATCGTATACGGGTTCAATACGGGATTTTGATCTTAATACGAATTTTAAATTAATTTATTGATTATTTGTAATTAAAATCAGACTTATATATTTCCCTATTTGATTAGGATTATACTGAATATGGTTTGATTCCTTTCCATGTATACCAAGTGTAAAAAGGGAATACGCTTTAGGATTTTTAGGTTTTGAAGCCTATAAATAGGTTTCATTCTATTGCAAACGCACTCACTCGCTCACTCGCTCGCTCACTCACTCACTCACTCACTCACTCACTCACTCACTCACTCGCTCACTCACTCTTGTAATTCATCCCCCACTACACACCACTAGAGGCATCCGAAAATCACACAAAAATTCTCAAGTTTGTATTGGCATTTTCAAGTTGAATACAAGAGGAAAAGCTTGGTTTTTAGCTATCTTGCTCTTGTTCTTTTGTTCTTTATTTATTTCTTTTATTTCAAATTTAACTATAATTGGAACAATTCTAACCCTTTTTAAAGTTTTAAAGATCCTTATTCTCCATTTTCAATTTTTTACATGAACACTTGATGAATTCTTTAAAATAGGGTGTTTGATCTTTGTTTTAAAATAAAAGTGGGTGAATGGTGTTTTTGGGCTTTGTACCCATTTTAAACAAGATTGGGCCATTTAATTTTATTAAATCTCAACACCATTTTTCCATAAAGCTCTTTTTAAATAAACTTGGTATATTTTTTAAAATTTTCTTTTAATTTGGTTACTAACATCTTCTTTTTTGTGAGCCACCTATTTTTACCTCATTCTTTAAAATTAAAGTTTAAATTAACGTTTTTATAAAAATGGTCCGAACACCGTGTGTGTTGACTCAATTTCGAGAAAGATACACATAATTTAACATTTTATTAAATTCCTTCCTATTTCTCCATATTTTATTTAATTTTGTAAATTGAATTAATGTTACCTTTATATCGTTAATTTAAGATATTTAAATGTTTGTTTTTTAATTAAAGTATTAGTTTAGGTAAAACTCATAGGTTTAGGTTCTCTAGTGTTACAACCTTAGTTTAATTTAGAGCCTTAAAGTTTGATAAAATTCTCTTCACCCAAAAATCATAAAATACACTTAAATGTATTTAAACCCTAATAGGTAAAAAATACTTAGACAATTCTTAGAGTTAACAACCACTTTAGAATAATAAAAGTTTCAATACACTAATTGTCTTTGATTGCTTGATTAAAAAGTGAAACATAATTAATGCGGCGTCCTACCAAAAGGAGGTAGCGAGTTAGCGCCAGAAGTGTTGGCGGTGATTAGAGTTTGCTCTCCGGATGGTCGGGCCGTTAAAATGAAATCATATTCATAAATGGAAAATAATTTAAATTTTATAATAACTTGCAAATTACGCCATTAAAACTTTTTTGTAATTGGCTAGGTACCAATTTTTGGGCGCTGTGGGGGTGCTAATCCTTCCCTACACGTAATCGACTCCTGAACCCGTTTTTGAGTTTTCGCAGACCAAAATCATTGTTATAATAAAGTAAAAATGATTTTATTAAATGACCCATTTTTAGGAGATCCAATCACACCTTTAAAAAGATTGGTGGTGACTCCGTTGTTTTGGTTTTATTTTGAAAAAGAAAAACGTTGAGACCCTTAAAAAAGGTTGCGACACCCTTTAATTGTTTCTTTACGAATGCTTTGTCTGTACCGGTAAGGTGGACTCCATATCGATACACCCTAGAGCTATTAAATCTTTTCAATAGTTAGTACTAGTATGATGAACCCTGTATCGATACGATGAACCCTGAACCGGTATAGCCTCGAGCGTACCACTAAACAAAGCAACACCAAACTTCCAGTGAGCAATTTCAGTACAAGTACGACCATCTGAGTACAGATACCTCTTACTCCATACCGGTACACGAATTTGTGTACCGGTATGCCTTGTGCTACTAATGGTTATTTTTTCTTTAGGCAGGTACCAATGCAAACCTTCGCATACCGATACCCACAGTTTCCATACAACATTTATTGCAAGAAAAACACTCTTCAACGGCTATATTCAATTCCCAAGTTACCCAAAATGTTAGAAATCAATGAGAGGGTATAAAAACAAGTCTCTAAAGCTTTTTCAACAACAAGACAACAATTCTAAAGCATTCAAGCAATATCCAAAGTTACAAGAGCTTCATTTCCATATTTTCTTGTATACACTTGAGAGCTTTCTTTGTATTTTTCTTTCATCAAGTGTATTGGGGTTTTGAGTGAGCTTAATTTTCTACAAACACATTCCTTTCGAAGGTTTTCATATTTTGCTTATTTGTATCCATCTTTAGGAAAGAGTTCACTAGACTTTAGGGCATAAGTCTAGTTTATAAGTGTAAGGTTATCTCCTTCTCCTAAAAGGAAAAACAAATTTGTGAATTTGTGAAATCCTTAGTGTGGTAGCTAAGGTAGTGGATGTAGACTCCATTGAGGGAGTTAAACCACTGTAATTCACTTTGCAAATTTTCTATCCTTTGTATTTTGCTCCCACCAATTTTTAAATTGCCAATTCACCCCCTCTTGACCAACATCGATAGATTGACCCACTCAAAAATTGGTATCAAAGTAAGGCTCAATCGAAGGTCTTATGACCCATTGAGAAGATCCAATGAGTGTTCTATCAATCATCAAGTCATCCATAGCCTCAAGTTTCAGAAACTACTTCATATAGGAGTCTCAATCCATCTCTAAGCCTCCATATTTCAATGGAGACAACTATGCCTATTGGAAGAATAGGATGAGGTTGTTCCTTCAAGCCAATGAATATTCCCTATAGGATGTAGTGATTGAAGGCCATCTCTACCTCAAAAGAAAGAAGGGACAACTACATTCTCAAGATAAAAAGAGAATGGGATAATAAGGACAAGATACTAAAGCCATGCGCATCCTCGTTTGTGCACTTGGCCCAGATGAATATGCTAAGGTGTCATATTGTTCCAATGCCAAAGAGATATGAGACAAACTTGAAGTTACGCATGAAGGTACAAATGGGGTGAACGAGACTAAGATTGGTCTTCTAAATCTTAGTTACGAGAACTTCAAAATGGATCCTAATGAAGACATCAAGACGATGTCTGATCGATTCTTTGTCATAGTTAATGGGCTTAAAGGATATGGAGAGGTTATTTCGAAAGATAAGCTTTGCTTTCAAGAAAGCTTATCTATTCTCTTACATGCTCATGGGATACAAAGAAGACTGTCATCATAGAAGCAAAAAATCTCAAGACGTTAAAGCTTGATGATCTCATTGGGTCTTTGCTAACTCATGAATTGATGAAACAAGGAAGAAAATATGAAAAGAAAAAGAAGAAAGTGAAAAAGAAAGTAGAGAAGAAGAAGGTTGGAGTTGCTCTTAAAGCTTCAAATGATGAGTGATTTTAGCGATGAAGAAATGACCATGCTTGCCAAGATATTCACAAGGTTCATGAAGTGTAATAGAGGAAGAATATTTCAAAGAAAGAAAGGCTTCAAGAATGAACCTAAAGAGAATGACAAGGATCAAATCATTTGTTATGAGTGTAAGAAACATAGGCACATCAAATTCGGTTGTCCCGAATTAAAGAAGAAGAGCTTTGGGAAGAAGAAGAAGCACAACACTCATATGGCTTCTTGGAGTGATGAAGAATCATCTAATGAGAAAGAGCAAGAGCTAGCCAACCTATGTCTCATGGAACTTGAAGAGGATCCCAAGGTAACATTTATTTCATCATCATTTGATTTTACATTTGATGAACTTCAATAAGCATATGATGAATTACAAGAGGTATATGATGAGTTAGTTTTGGAGTTCAAAGAGTCAATTTTGAAAAATAAAAAAAAATCATTTTAAATTTGAAAAACAAAAATGACTCTTTATCAAAACTAAGATGGAGCTTGAAAGAAAGGTTGAGGATATGCAAGCAAAAGTAAAATAATTTGAAAAAAATCAAGACTTGCATAACCTACTTTCAAGAGTCCATGATAATCATCAAAAGGAGGTTGATGATCTTAAATTTTCTTTGAACAAAGTTGGAGCTAAATGTTTTGAAAAAGGGGAAAATTCAAAGCCCAACTATGTGATGAAAAACTTTAATGGTTACAAGCATAAAGTCCCCAATAGAACCTCTAACGCAAAGGTAATTAGGAGCGTTAGGGTTCCTAAGGAACTCATTGTCACCAAAAACAATGACCTAATTGCTAAATGAATCCCTAAGGGGATGAAGATTTTGGAGCTAATACTTATTGACCCAAAAGAATTTGGGTACCAAAAATAAAGACACAACTCCATGTTTGTAGGTAGAGCTATGCTACAAGGCCAAAATGCTCAAGTTCATGGTACCTGGAAAGTGGATGCTCAAGGCACATGACCGATGACAAGAGTTGATTCATAGAGCTAAAGCTAAAGAATGGAGGAGTGGTGACATTTGATGACAACTTCAAAGGCCAAATTGAAGTAATTGGTTCTATTGGTAATCACTCTTCTATACTTATTGAGAATGTCTTATATGTCAACGGTCTAAAACATAATCTATTACGCATAAGTCAACTTTGTGACAAGGGATTGAATATCTTATTCGATTCTAATGCTTGTAAAATTATTGACATTGCATCTAACATGATTATGCTTGTAGGCCATAAAATAGGAAATATCTACATGGTGCATATAGATGATATTAATGTCTCTAATTTATGATTAGTTGCTAAAGGCGAACATGATTCTTGGTTGTGGCATAGAAAACTAGGACATGCTAGCATGAGTGTGATAAACCTATATTTGATTTTGATATAACAAGGACTAATTTGTAAAAAGAAATAAAATTTTAAGAACTTGTTTTAGTCACTAAATTGACAGGAAAATCGAACTTAAAATTTTCCTAAGTAAAAACTTTAAACCCCAAATATTTTCTAAGTGTTTTGGTACTCAAAATAGCCAATTTGGTACAAGAGTACATATACGACCTATGGTGTATCGGTACAATTTTTCATTACTGGAAAACTAATTCATACTTAATGGCTATAAGGTACTGATACTGCTGGTTGCGTATCGGTACGTCCTTTTAATATTTTAATCCAAAGTGAGCTTGAGTATCGGTATGACTCATAGCGTACCTATATAGGGTTAAAGATTTCCCAAATCTTTACATTTAATTTTTTGACTATTGCCTTGTCAATTATTGCAAACCTAATCTTTGAAAAACGATTACACGTACCGATATGACCTTTAGGCGTATCAATACGAGTTTTTAATCCAAACTTTCCAGGATTCCAGTGACCAAAACTAGTACTGATACAATACGACCCGTATTGATACCCTTTGTAAAATTCACACTCTGTACCAATATGCATGCTCGCGTACTGGTACCCCTTTGTTGCAACGACTATTTCTTCTTATGGTAGGTACCGATATGAGCCTTCGTGTACTGATACCCAGTGTTGGCAGACAATATTTATTGTGGGAAAATGTAGCCCAATGGCTCTATTCAATATCCCATCTACCCAAATGGTTAGAAATTAACGAGGGGGTATAAAAACAAGTCTCCAAAGCTTCAGCAACAACTATTGATCAAGCCTAAAGCATTCAAGCACACATCCAACAACCTTTGAGCATTTATTTTCAAATCCTTTAACCCACTTGAGAGTTCATCATTGTAATATTTTTACTCAAGTTTTTGTTGTTGAGTGATCTTAGAATTGTGCAAACATTAGCCTTTGAGAGGATTTTTCAGTTTGCTATCATTTGTTATTTTCTTTATGAGTGTTCTTAAGACTTTGGGGTATAAGTCTTAAGGGAGTTGCAAGGTTATCTCCTTGATCCTCAAAAGGAAAAAAAATCTAGTGGATTTGAGAAAATCCTTAGTGTGGATAGCTAAGGTAGTGGATGTAAACCTTGTTAGAAAGTTGAACCACTATAAATTCTTGTGGCCCAATCTTTTGACATTTCCATTGCTTCCACCAATTTTTTTATTTGCCAATTCACCCCTTCTTGGCCATTTATCATCGATTGATCATCCCAACAATTGGTATAAGATCCACACTCATTGGAACGATTAACAACCTCTTGAGTCGATCCTAGCGGTGTTCAATCAATCTACCATTAAGCCATGGCCTCTACTTCCAACAACAACCACTACAAATCTCAATCCATCACCAAACCTTCGTATGTCAATGGGGATAACTATCCTTATTAGAAGAATAGAATGAGACTCTTCATCAAATCCAATAACTACCTCCTATGGGATGTAATGGAAGATGGACTGACCATTTCGATGAAGGAAGAAGGTGACCGGCGCATCCCCAAGACAAGGCAAGTGTAACACCCCTTCCCCATTCTGGTAGAAAAATCAAGTCCGGTGTGCGACCGATGACCGATACAATGATCAGTTCAATTATTCTTGTGATTTTTGAAATTCGATAAAATTCCTAATGTACATTGATTCAATGCAATGTCATGAATTTATGGGTAAATTTTTAACTTAATCCGATGTCGTTTCTTAGCCCAATTTGATCATTGAACATTTAAGGAAAAAAATGTAAAAATTTTATTCTAAGGGTCCTTAACTATAATTAGCTATTCTATAATGAAATTCCATGTGTGAACGTCACCTAAGTCAAATTTAAATTCATTATAAGTTCATTTACCCATTCAATTAGCCCTTACAACATGCAGTGACTGTTCTGTAAATTTCTAGATTTATTTCAATATTTTACATATTAACCTATCTCGGAATCGGTATTATTAGCGTCGTACTAATACGCCTATGCCATTACCGTTATTACCGTTGAGCGACTATAATATTCAATAATCATGGAGCGTACCGATACAACCTGAGCACTATCGGTACAACCAAGTAACGCAATATGGGTATCTGTACACTATTAACCCGTACCAAAACCTTTTTCAAAACCAAATTTTAGTAGCCAGTTTCTGTACCGATATGCACTGTACAGTATCGATACGCGCTATGTCATGTGTCCAATTATGTATAGCCGTACCGATACGCCACTACTTGTATCGGTATGACAGGGTTTGTAAAAACAATTTTTTTGGTTTATTAGCAATTTGACCTACTAAATGTGGTCCAAAATCTATGAAAATTTACAGACAACTTATAATCATATCAATCTTGATACATGCCGATTTTCAAAGAATTTCAAATCCATTTACCATGTTTTGTCTATAACATGCCATAGGTGCCATTTTAACCGCTTTTTACGTTCACTTACAAGTTCATTTTAAGCCAAATCATGCATACCTAAATGCTAATACTATATTACACATAAAAAGAGCATTTAAGACTTATAGAGTACTATGCCACCAAGCTAGGAATTTAAGGGCTATAAGTACATTACAAAATGGCTTAGTGACTTGCAAAATCTTCACTTGTCCCGATCCTTGAGCCTTAATCCTTTCCACCTGAAATGTATGGGAAATGAGATGCATTAAGCATAAATTTCCTAGTGAGGTAGTCAACAAACCATGAAATGAATAATATGGTCATGTCAACAATGTCACTGGCATGCTAAACATATGATCAATGCATATGCATCTCAATTACACAATATATCCATGAAGTTCAAAGAGATCGATGTAGTTCATGTTTGATCAATAGTTTAATCCCTTGGATCGATATGTGATAATGGATACACGAATTACACCTTCTCGCCAAGTCCATGAAATAAATGAATGGTCGTATACCTCCTTCTCACCAAAAGACAAAAACACAAACATCCCTCCTCCTCGCCAAATAAAGGCCGTAGCCTAGGACCAATGTTCATCCGTACCAATGAGCTCATGAATTCTATGGCTTGCCAATTGTATCCAATGTTCATTCGAATCCAAGGTCCAGTGATTTAATAGTGCAATGTTCCAATGTTCAATAATTCAATGTATCAATGAAAAGTTCAATGGTCCATACACATATTCAATAAAGTCATTAGCTAATTCAACAATAAATATTCACTTTAATGGTGACAATGATATTTTCCAAGGTGTCCATGATACTTTCTATGAGATCAATGACCTTTTCAATGTTCAACGGCATATCAATGAGTTCAATGATCATGTTTTTCAATGCTATAAACTTACCAACCTTGCCGTATTTGGTTTCCATGAAATTTCCATATAGTCATGCCTTGAGGAAGTATTTGTCAATATAAAAATCAATGAAAAATGACATAGGGAAAACACCTAGCCGTTCCTATGACTCAACTACACTCACCTAGTATTTATTAGGGGTTTGTCGGTTCCTTGATGACAATTCCTTTGTTGCTAGCTCTTGGAGGAGATGATGGAACCTCAATCTCCCTTTCTTGAACTGGACAAAAATCAAAGGAAATTCGGTTACAATGATTTCAATGGATTCAATGATATTTTATAACTTCATAGCAAACTTTAGCTATGAAAATAACAAAAGAAAGAGCTAGGAAGCTATGAAGGATATTCTTGATTTTCCATAAACTTTCCATATGAAAATCCTCATAAACTAGCCATGGAATTTTCAAAATTGATAGAGGGCCTTATCTTACCCACAAGAGGACTATGACTTGGTAACAAGAAACTTGAGAAACTCAAGCTTTCAAGGGATGTCAATGGAGGTGCTAGATTAGGTTGAAGATGGAGAGGTGCTTGCTTTCTAAAGGAAGAAAGATAGAGAAAAGTTGAGAGTAAAGTCTTGGTTAAAAGATAGGGAATGAAAACAAGGTTTAAAGCATTCCTTAAAACTCTAATTCAATCTGATGGCTTTCTTTCCATTGAGGGAAACCTATTTTTAATTAATATTTTCCTTAGTCAAAAGCCATAATGGCTATGACAACTTCTTATCCATCCTTATGTCATCTTTATGACAATCTATCTAAGGCCATGTATTCCCCACGTGAAGATAGCCAATCATGGAGGTGATTCACACCTCAAATTGGTTGAATCAAGGCCTTAGTCACTCCATTTAGGGTGCTTTAAACTCTTGACTCAAAACTTCCAATTTTCACATTTTAGACACTAAGCTAGCTTTCAATCTTTACAATGAGGTCTTTATTCAAGGAATTAGCCTTAATTGTATCCAATGATCACCCTTTTGGCCATTTGGTCAAAAGTTAATGCTAGGGTTTGACTCACCGGTGTTGGATTTCTGATGGTCAAAATTTGATTTACGACTAGGTCAATTTTTGGGGTGTTACAACTCTCCCCCTTTAGAAAAATTCATCCTTGAATATTTACCTGAATAGAAGTAGTAAGGGTATTGCTCCTTCATTGTCTCCTCTGGTTCCTATGTAGCTGCTTCCACCTTATGATTTCTCTAGAGTACTTTAACCAATAGAACTGTCTTACTACGAAGTCTCTTGAATTCCCATGCAAGGATCTGAACCGGTTCTTCTTTATAGGAAAAATTCGGCTGAATCTCTACAGACTCAGGTTTAATAACATGCGAGGGATCAGACCGATACTTACGGAGCATCAATACATGGAAGGCGTCATGAATCTTGCTCAACTCTGGATGCAATGATAACCGATAAGCCACGGGGACAACTCTTTCAATAACTTCAATTGGTCCTATGAATCTAGGACTCAACTTTTCTTTCTTGCCAAATTTGAGAACCTTTCTCCATGGGATACTTTTAGGAAAGCTTGCTCGACTACATAGTACTGAATATCTTTTTTTTTTTAAATTGGCATAGGCCTTTTGTCATTCAAAGGTAGCCTTGAGACGGCCATAGATGATAGCAACTCGTTCTTCGGTTTCCTGAAGTAAGTTAGGGCCCAATACCTTACCTTCATCGAGTTCAGACCAACACAAGGGAGTGTAACATTTCCTACCATATAATGCCTCATAAGGGGCCATTTGAATCGATGCTTGGTGGTTGTTGTTGTAGGCAAACTCAATGAGCTGTAAAGATTTTTCCCAAGTGCCTTCGAAGTCAATGATACATGTTCGCAGCATGTCTTCCAAAACTTGAATCACCCTTTCTGACTGACCGTCAGACTGAAGATGAAACGCAGTGCTAAGATTTATTCTGGTTTCCAGAGCTTTTTGCACTGTTCTCTAGAATTGAGATACAAATTGTGGGTATCGATCAGAGATGATGGACTTAGGCACACCATGTAATCTGATTATTTCCTTGATATACAAGTCCGCTAACTTAGGCAGACTAAAGTCCATTCTTACGATAGGAAATGGGTAGACTTGATGAAACGGTCAACAATGACCCAGATGGCATCATTCTTCCTGGGAGTCAATGGCAAACCACTGACGAAATCCATGGTTATTCTTTCCCATTTCCATTGTGGAAGTTCAATGGGCTGGAGGAGTCCAGTGGGTACACGATGTTCAGCTTTAACTCGTTGGCATGTTAAACAGTTAGCCCGAAGTCAGCGATAGCTTGCTTCAAGCCAGGCCACCAATATAATTCCCGGAGATCCTTGTACATCTTTACCGATCCTGGGTGAATAGAGAATTTACTAGAATAAGCTTCCTTGAGAATATCATTATAGAGGGATTCATCGTTGGGTACACAAACTCGGTCATGGAAACATAGGAGTCATTCTGGATTAACTTTGAAGTCAGAGTCAGAATTTTCATGAAGCTTAGACATGATAGCTTGTAAATCAGGATCACGATCCTGCAACGACTTGGTTTTTGATATGATTGTATACTGAACTTAAAGTTCAGCTACAAGCCGGTGATGTTTCTTGATTTTGAGATGAGCATTAATAGCTCAGGGAACTACAATGATTCATTTTAAGAATTCACTACATGGTCAAATAATTAGATTTCAATGATTCAATGACAATGCTTACTAGGCGAAGGTTTATGGCTGAGTGCATCAACCACAACGTTTGCCTTGCCCGGATGGTAATCAATGATAAGATCATAATCCTTTTAGGAGTTTCATCCATCTCCGTTGTTAAAGATTTAACTTTTTTTGAGTCAAGAGATACTTAAGACTTTTATTATTGGTGAATAAATAGCATTTCTCCCTGTAGAGATACTGTCGTCAGATTTTCAATGCAAATACAACTGCAGCCAACTCAAGATCATGAGTAGGATAGTTTAATTCATGTGTCTTTAGTTGTCAGGAAGCATAAGCTATAACCTTGCCTTCTTGCATCAAAAAAAATCCTAACTCAAGGTGTGATGCATCACTATAAACAGTGTAGTCCTTTCTGGACTTAGGTTGGGTTAGAACCGGTGCATGAGTCAAAACTTGTTTAAGCTGATCAAAACTTCTCTGTTGATTTTTGGTCCATATGAAAAGAGTTTCTTTACGTAACAACTTTGTCAATAGGGCAGCTAATATAGAAAATCCTTTGATGAATCTTCTATAATAGCCTGTAAAACCAAGAAAACTCCTTATTTCACCAACATTCTTTGGTGGTCTCCAATCTAAGATGGCTTGGATTTTATTCGGGTCCACTTGAATGCCCGTCGATGAAATGATGTGACCTAGAAAGGAGACTTCAGTGAGCCAGAATTCACATTTGCTGAACTTAGCATAGAGCTGCTTCTCCTGGAGAGTTTGAAGCACAATGCGTAAGTGCTCTTGATGCTCAACTTAGTTCTTAGAATAAATCAAGATGTCATCAATCAATACCACTATGAACTTATCGAGATAGGGTCGAAAAACCTGATTCATAAGGTCCATGAAAGCCACAGGTGCATTGGTTAGCCTAAAAGGACATCACCAAGAATTCGTAGTGGTCGTATCTTGTACGGAAAGCTATTTTAGGTATATCACATTCTTTCACCTTTATTTGGTAGTACCCAGACCTCAAATTAATCTTGGAAAACATAAAAGCATCCTTGAGTTGATCAAAGATATCGCCAATTCTTGGGATAAGGTATTTATTCTTTATGGTCACTTTGTTTAATTGTCGGTAGTCAATATATAGACGCATAGAGCCGTCTTTCTTTTTAACAAAGAGGACTGGAGCTCCCTAGGGTGAAGAACTTGGCCGAATAAAACCTTTTTCGAGAAGTTCTTGGATTTGAGCCTTGAGTTCCTTAAGTTCAATAGGGGCCATTCTATACGGTGCAATGGGTGCCATTTTAACCGCTTTTTACGTGGTTTATTAGCAATTTCACCTACTAAATGTGGTCCAAAATCTATGAAAATTTACAGACAACTTATAATCATATCAATCTTGATGCATGCCGATTTTCGAAGAATTTTGAATCCATTTACCATATTTTGTCTATAACATGCCACAGGTACCATTTTAACCGCTTTTTACATTCACTTACAAGTTCATTTTAAGAAATATCATGCATACCTAAATACTAATACTATATTACACATAAAAAGAGCATTTAAGACTTATAGAGTACTATGCCACCAAGCTAGGAGTTTAAGGACTATAAGTACATTACAAAATGGCTTAGTGACTTGCAAAATCTTCACTTGTCCCGATCCTCGAGCCTTAATCCTTTCCACCTGAAATGCTTGGGAAATGAGATGGCATTAGGCATAAATTGCCTAGTGAGGTAGTCAATAAACCATGAAATGAATAATATGGTCATGTCAGCTATGTCAATGGTATGCTAAACATATGATCAATGTATATGCATCTCAATTACACAATATATCCATGAAGTTCAAAGAGATCGATGTAGTTCATGTTTGATCAATAGTTTAATCCCTTGGATCGATATGCGATAATGGATACACGAATTCCACCTCCTCGCCAAGTCCATGAAATAAATGAATGGTTTTATTCCTCATCCTCACCAAAAGACCAAAACACAAATATCCTTCCTCCTCGCCAAATAAAGGTCGTAGCCTAGGATCAATGTCCACTCGTACCAATGAGCTCATGAATTCTATGGCATGCCAATTGTATCCAATGTCCATTCGAATCCAAGGTCCAATGATTCAATAGTTCAATGTTCCAATGTTCAATAATTCAATGTATCAATGACAAGTTCAATGGTCCATGCACATATTCAATAAGGTCATTAGCTAATTCAACAATAAATATTCATTTTAATGATGACAACAATATTTTCCAAGGGGTCCATGATACTTTCTATGAGATTAATGACTTGTTAAATGTTCAATGGCATATCAATGAGTTCAATGATCATATTTTTCAATGCTAGGAACTTACCAACCTTGCCGTATTTGGTTTCCATGAAATTTCCATATAGTCATGCCTTGATGAAGTATTTGTCAATGTAAAAATCATTGAAAAATGACATAAGGAAAACACTTAGCCGTTCCCATGACTCAACTACATTCACCTAGGCCTTTTTAGGGGGTTTTCGGCTACTTGATGACAATTTCTTTGTTGCTAGCTCTTGGAGGAGATGATGGAACCTCAATCTCCCTTTCTTGATCTAGACAAAAATCAAAAGAAATCTGGTTACAAAGATTTCAATGGATTCAATGATATTTTCTAACTTCATAGCAAACTTTAGCTATTAAAATAACAATAGAAAGAGCTAGGAAGCTATGGAGGATATTCTTGATTTTCTATAAACTTTCCATATGAAAATCCTCATTAACTAGCCATGGAATTTCGAAATTGATAGAGGCCTTGTCTTACCTACAAGAGGACTATGACTTGGTAACAAGAAACTTGAGAAGCTCAAGCTTTCAAGGGATGTAAATGGAGGTGCTAGCTTAGGTTGAAGATGGAGAGGTTCTTGCTTTTTAAAGAAAGAAAGATGGAGATAGGTTGAGAGTGAAGTCTTGATTAAAAGATGGGGAATGAAAACAAGGTTGAAATATTCCTTAAAACTCTAATTCAGTCTGATGGCTTTCTTCTATTGAGGGAAACATATTTTTAATTAATAATTTCTTTAGTCAAAAGCCATAATGGCTATGACAACTTCTTATCCATCCTTATGTCATCTTTATAACAATCTATCCAAGGCCATGTATTCCCCACGTGAAGATAGCCAAGCAAGGAGGTGATTCACACCTTAAATTGGTCGAATTAAGGCCTTAGTCACTCCATTTAGGGTGCTTTAAACTCTTGACTCAAAACTTCCAATTTTCATATTTTAGACACTAAGCTAGCTTTCAATCTTTACAATGAGGTCCTTAATCAATGAATTGGCCTTAATTTTATCCAGTGATCACCCTGTTGACCATTTGGTCAAAAGTAAATACTAGGGTTTGACTCACCGGTGTTAGATTTCTGTTGGTCAAAATCTGATTTACAGCTTACATCAAGAGTATACGGATGAAGATTGGATGAATATACAAATCAACGACAAAGCTATACACATACTTTTTTGTGCTCTTCGACCAAATGAATATGCCAAGATGCCTTCTTGCACAAGTGCAAAGGAGATATGAGACAAGCATAAAGTTATATACGAGGGCACCAATGAACTGAAGGAGACGAAGATTGGACTCTTCAATTTGAGCTACGAGAACTTCAAAATGGAATCAGATGAAGAAATCACCAAGATGTTCGATCGATTCTCCACATTATCAATGGGCTTAAAGGCTTAGGAGAAATTATTTCGGAAGACAAGCTTGTTCAGAAGCTTATAAACTATCTTCTCGAGTTATAGGACTCAAAGAAGACCACCATCATTGAAGCTAAAGATCTCAAGACCTTGAAGCTTTATGCTCTTATGGGGACTCTTCTCATTCATGAGATAATGAAGAAAGAAATAAAAGATGAGAAGAAGAAAAAAGAGAAGAAGATAGAAGAAAGGGAAGTAGGGAAGAAAACGATGAGAATATCTCTCAAAGCTTCACAAGAAGAGATCGATTCAAGTGAATAAGATGATGAAGAAATGTATATTCTTGCCAAGAGATTCACACGGTTCATGAAATCCAACTGGGGAAGAAAGTTCCATTGGATAGAGGGTTTCAAGAATAAGGAAAAAGAGGAAGAGAAGGATCAAATTATATGTTATGAGTGCAAGAAGCCAGGACAATTCAAATTTGATTGTCCCCAATTAAAAAATAAGAGCTTCAGGAAGAAGAAGAAGAAGCTCAAGGCTCATGTTGGTACTTGGAGTAATGAGGACTTATCCAATGAGGAGGAGCAAGAAGTAGCAAATCTTTGACTCATAGCATTGGAGGAGGATCCTAAGGTAACCTTAAACTCATCTAACTTTGATTTTATATTTGATGAGCTTCAAGAAGCTTACGATGAGTTGCAATAGGTTTATGATGAGTTGGTAGAGAAGTATAAGAAATCATTTTTTTAAAAAATAAGAAAACGATTTGAAATTTGAAAAACCAAAATGATTCCATATCCAAAGCCAACTTGGAACTTAAGAAAAAGGTTGTGGATTTTCAAACTAAACAAAATGATTTTGAAAAGAAAAATCAAGATTTACATAACCTTCTTCCCAAAGTTCATGATGATCACCAAAAGGAATTGGGTGATCTCAAAACTTCTTTGAACAAAGTTGGGAAACAATGTTTAGAAAAAGGAACAACTTCAAAACCCAACTATGTGAAAAGAAACTTTGGTGGCTACAAACATAGAGACTACCCAAGGCCCTTTAATGGTAAGAGAATTAGAAATGTTTGGGTTCTTAAGGAACTAATTGCTTCTAATAATATTGATGGCATTGCTTCTTGGATTCCCAAGGGAACCAAAATTTTGGGAGCTAATACTCAAGGAACCAAAAGAATTTGGGTACCAAAAATTATGACTTGATGTTATGCTTGTAGGGGGAGCATTGCTACAATGCTAAAGCTTCAAGTGCAAATTCTTGGTACCTTGGTAGTGGATACTCGAGACACATGACCGATGACAAGAGTAGATTCTTGGAGCTAAACCAAAGAGTGGAGGAGTGGTGACTTTTGATGACAACTCCAAAGGCCACAATGAAGGAATTGGTTTCATTGGTAATCACTCTTCTATACTCATTGATAATGTTTTGTATGTCAACGATCTTAAGCACAATCTTTTGAGCATAAGCCAATTATGTGATAAAGGTTTCAATGTCATTTTTTATTTAAATGTTTACAAAATTATTGACATTGATTCCAACAAAATTGTGCTTACTGGTCATAGAATAGGAAACATTTACATGGTGCGTCTAGATGACATTCATATTTCAAATACATGTTTTGTTGCAAAAGATGAGCATGATTCATGGTTATGGCATATAAAACTAGGGAATGCAAGCATGAGCGTTTTGGAAAAATTGATTTCAAATGATCTAGAAAGAGGTTTGCCAAAAACTAAAGTTTTCTCTTGACAAAATTTGTGATGCAAGTGTAGAAGGCAAACACAAAAGAGTTTCTTTTAAATCTATTAATGATGTTTCTACTAGTAGAGTTTTACAATTGATCCATATAGATCTTTTTGGACCAATTAGAACTATGAGCTTGGGTGGAAAATCATATGCATTTGTTTTAGTAGATGATTACTCTAGATTTACTTGGGTTCTATTTTTAAGTACCAAGGATGAGACTTTAGAAAAAAATTATCACGTTTTCAAAAGCTAATCAAAACGATTTTGGTTACTCTATTTCATATGTTAGGAGTAACCATGGAATCGAAATTCAAAATTTAGGTTTTGAAGAGTTTTGCAACTATAATGGGATTAGCCATAATTTTTTCGCTCCATGCACACCTCAACAAAACGAGGTTGTTGAGAGAAAAAATCAAACTTTAGAAGAAATTTGCTAGAACCATGCTTTGTGAAAACAATTTACCTAAGTATTTTTTTACGGAAGCCACAAATAAGGCTTATTATATTGTCAACCGAGTAATCATTAGGCCTATTTTAAAGAAAACACCTTATGAATTTTTCAAAAATAAAAAGCAACATTAGCTATTTTCATCCTTTTGGATGAAAATGTTTTGTTTTAAACAATGAAAAAAACAATTTAGGCAAGTTTGATTCAAAAAGTGATGAAGCTATTTTCCTATATTATTCTTTAAACTCTAAAGCCTATCGTGTATTTAACAAAAGAACTTTAATAGTTGAAGAGTCAATTTATATGGTTTTTATGATATCCTCCTTCCGAGGAAGGATACTTGTGATGATGATGATGTAGGGAATTTTGATGCCAATGATGGTGAAGGACAATCATCAAAGGTAGATGAAGTTCCAACTAAAGACGAACAACAAGATCCACCTCTAGAAGCCTTGAAGGACATGTCTCTAGAGGAAAAATAGGTCACCTACCCA
This sequence comes from Hibiscus mutabilis, assembly GCA_019671005.1. Classification (NCBI taxonomy): domain Eukaryota; kingdom Viridiplantae; phylum Streptophyta; class Magnoliopsida; order Malvales; family Malvaceae; genus Hibiscus; species Hibiscus mutabilis. The sequence goes on along the minus strand of CM033747.1, from coordinate 11,771,168 downwards.
AGGGGGTTCAACCATGTCAAAGGTGGTGAGATTTTGGGTGATCCATACAAAGGGGTAACCACTAGATCCTCTCTTAGAAATACTTGTAAATTTGTTGTATTTATCTCATTCATTGAGCCTAAAAATATCAAAGAAGCATTAAATGTTGATTATTGGATTTTGGCCATGCAAGAAGAGTTAATCAATTTGACATGAGTAAAGTTTGGACATTAGTTGATAGGCCTAGTAATAAATCTACTATAGGCACTAAATGGGTTTTAGAAACAAACTAGATGAGAGTGGTAACATAGTGAGTAACAAGGCTAGACTTGTTGCTCAAGGTTACACTTAAGAAGAAGGAATTGATTTTGATGAAACCTATGCACCCGTAGCTAGAATGGAAGCTATTAAGATGTTACTTGCATTTGCATGTTATCATGAATTCAAGCTTTTTCAAATAGATGTTAAAAGTGCTTTTCTAAATGGTTTTATAAATGAATAAGTGTGTGTAGAACAACCACCCATTTCTGAAGATCCAAAATATGCAAACCATGTTTTTAAACTTTCAAAAGCTTTATATGGCTTGAAACAAACTCCTAGAGCTTGGTTTGAAAGATTGTCAAATTTTCTAATTGAAAAAGGTTTTAACAAAGGGAAGGTTGATACTAATCTTTTTATAAAAAAAAAAGGCAAAGACATTTTAGTAGTTCAAATTTATGTTGATGATATCATTTTTGGTTCTACTAATGAATTGCTTTGCCAAGAATTTGCTAACTTGATGCAAGGTGAATTTGAAATGAGCATGATGGGGGAGCTCTCATTCTTTTTGGGACTCCAAATCAAACAAAGGAAGGATGACATCTTCATCAATCAAGCAAAGTACGTCAATAATATGCTCAAGAAATTTAGCTTGGAGAACGTGAAACCTCAAGCCACACCGATGAGCTCTTCTATAAAGCTTGACAAAGATAAATGAGGTAAATGTGTTGATCTTCAGCTTTATAGATCTATGATAGGTTCTTTGCTTTATCTTACCGTAAGTAGACCAGATATCATGTTTAGTGTTTGCTTGCGTGCCAGCTTTCAAGCTAGTCCTAGAGAATCACATCTACAAGCCGTTAAGAGAATCTTTAGATACTTTAGAGACATACCTTATTTAGGTTTTTGTTATCTTAGAGACTCTTCCTTTAGTTTGCATGCTTATTCGGATACGGATTATGGAGGTTGTAATATAGATAGAAAGAGTACCTTCGATACTTGTCAATTCCTAGGTAACATGCTTTTCTTGTGGTTTTCTAAGAAGCAAAATAGTGTAGCGCTATCTTCTACCTAGGCAAAATATATTTCGGACGATAGTTTTTGTGATCAAGTTCTTTGGATGAAGCAGATATAGGTATCATCCCCTTGAAGTGTGACAATACTAGTGCCATTTGTCTCACTAAGAATTTCATCCAACATTCTAGAACCAAACACATAGAGATAAGACATCATTTCATTGGAGATTATGTCTTGAAAAATGATGTTGTTCTAGAGTATGTAGACACCTTGAACCAATTAGTGAATATCTTTACCAAACCTTTAGACAAAGAGCATTTTTGGTCTCTTAGGAGAGAGTTAAGGCTTACTAGACTTTCTTGAACCTTAGAGCCATGTTTTGTGATTAAATATTGCTTGAATTTGGTTTATTTACATGTTTATGTGTTTTTGCTCCTATATGCATCTATTCATGTTGAGAGGGGGAGTATGTATCTATTTTTTCCCTTTCATGATGATCTTATATCATAATCATGCATATCAATTCAAGTAAAATCAAAATTTTGGGTCCCTTGCAGCCAAATTCGGTTAGGGGGTATCGATAAGGGGTATAGCGTATCGATACGGGTATCAGGGGCAGCGTTTCGGTACATGTTAGCCTGTACCAGTACGGATGGAGGATCAGTATGAGGAAAACTCGTACCGGTACGCTATTTCGGTATGCGTCTTTAGTGTATCAGTACGCGTAGCTGCTAGAGCTTCAATACAACATTAAAAAGGGGTTTTCCAAATCTAACTCAAACTCTACTTTATTTTCAAAAACCCTAGTTGAAAATACCATATATATACCCTCTTAATATCTAGGTTTTTCACAAAAATTCATTAAATATTTTGGGGGCTTTTGTTTTCAACATCAAACCCAAGCTATTATCATCAAGTCTAGTGCAAATCATCTCTCATTCATTCATCCATTCATCCATCTATAAGTCAAGGTAAAACTTTACTTACTTTAAATTTTGTTTTTCCTTATCTTCATATAGTATTTATGTTTAAAATTTATGTATATAGGATGTCTATATCCTTGCTTTAAAAAATTTTACAAAATCTTTTTCAAAACTAAATTTTTTTATTCGAATATAATGTTATAATTGTATAACTTATTTTACTGTTTTTAAGTTATCAAAATTTTTCTTTATACTTGCATATTTTTTTAAACTATACAATATAGATTTTTATCTTAACTCGATCATTAGATTGATTTATTGGATTGAATGTGATGTTTATGCATACATGTATTTTGTGGTTTGAATTTTTCAAGTTTTTAACCATGCCTCCTAAGAAGAGATCTAGAAAAGAGTTGTCTTCTAGCTTTAACGTTCCAATCCAAATGCCAATCAAGAAAACAATGGTACAAGACCAAACCTTAACCAACTTTTCATCCAATGTTTTAATGAACCGAAAAATCCAAATACCATGGAACGTTTTAAATAATTTCAATCTTTCAAAATCTATCGTGAGCATGTTGTTTCTATGCCTTTTATGAGCTCCAATGAATTTAACATTTTTATCTTGATTTAATGAGGCGTTAGAAATTTATGATGTTTTTGAGCATATCTGGCATTCTTTACAAAAATCTTGTCCTTTTTTACTCTAATGCCTGGTGTATTTTAAATCATGAGAAAACTGAGGTTATAACACTTGAGTCTTATCTTATGGGGAAGAAATTCTGTCTTGATTCTAAAATTATTTTTGATCTTTTGGGAATGGATGATATGGGTATAGATGATGAATATGTTTTTGGTCAAACCTATAATGGCTCCGTAACCGTACTTGATGCTGATAAGCGTTTCTTTCACCTCCTTATCACTTGGTGGTTTCGACCATCCGGTTGTAAGTGGTCTACCATTCGCCAAGTCAATGACTTTTGGCTACATTGTTTTCGTGAGGAAGAATTCCCAAACCTAGCCCAAATTATGTTTGCCGAGCTAGTCTTCCTTGCTCAAAACCATCACACATCTCTATGACTTCTTTCACCTATGGCACTACCCTTAGCTACATGTTCTACAAGCTTGGGATAGATTGTTCCCTTGACCTTGGAGTGCCTCTCACCGATCCCATCGATGATCTTTATTTTTGGGGATTCAATTTCATCTTCTACAGTGGACAATGGATTCGTAATGCTGATATTCTCGGTGATGCTCAACCTGATCCGGTGGAGAATGTTCCCGTTGATCTGGTGGCTCTGGTTGATCAACCATCCCTCGATGCTCTAATGGCCTGCAAGTTTTCTAGCATGGACACTCGTTTTGCCGCCATGGATGCAAGGTTTGACTCTTTTGATGCCCAAGTTGCCTCTATTGAGAACCGTCAAGCTTCGATGGACATGACCCTTACCGCATTTCATACCGAATAGTGTGGTCATACTCTTGGTGATGATCATGAGGAAGATGAAGATGAGGATGCTCCTTAGGCTTTTGCATCTTATTCATATCATATTATCATATTAGGGTTTAAGTTCTATGCACCTTGTTCTTATTTGAATTCCTATGTCTTTATGTTTATGATTTGGTTTATGTTTTTAGGTTTAAGTTGGATTTTTATTATGTTGCTTTGAATTTATAATATTTATGTTAGTTAAGTATTTTTGGAGTTATATTGCTTTATATTTATGCCCTATTGCTTTTGATTTAACAGAAAGGGAGAGAAGTGTATGTGATATAAATTTTCAAAAGATTTTCAACATAAACTAGCCTTAAAGAAAGGGGGAGTGATTTCAAAAGACTTAAAAATTTATCTTGGTTTTGTTATATCAAAAAGGGTGAGATTTATAAACCTATATTTGATTTTGATATAACAATAACTAATTTGAAAAAAGAAATAAATTTTTAAGAACTTGTTTTAGTCACTAAATTGATAGGCAAATCGAACTTAAATTTTTCCTAAGTCAAAACTTGAAACCCCAAATCTTTTCTAAGTATTTTGGTACTCAAAATAGCCAATTTGGTACAAGAGTACCGATACGGCCTATGGCGTATTGGTACAGTTTTTTGTTACTAGAAAACCAGTTCATTCTTAATGGCTATAGGGTACCAATACGGCTGGTCGCGTATCGGCACGCCCTTTTAATATTTTAATCCAAATTGAGCTTGAGTATCGGTACGGCTCATAGCGTACCGATACGGGGTTAAAGATTTTCCAAATCTTTACATTTAATTTTTTGATCGTTACCTTGTCAGTTATTGGAAACCTAATCTTTGAAAATGGTTACTTGTATCGATACGGCCTATAGGCGTATCGATACGAGTGTTTAATCCAAACTTTCAAGGATTCTAGTGACCAAAATTAGCACCGATACGACCCATATCAATACCCTTTGTAAAATTCACACTTCATACTGATACGCTTGTTCGTGCACCGGTACCCCTTTGTTGCAACGATTATTTCTTCTTATGGCATGTACCGATAAGAGCTTTCGTGTGCTGATACCCAGTGTTGGCAGACAATATTTATTGCGGGAAAAATACAGCCCAGCGGCTCTATTCAATATCCCATCTACCCAAACAATTAGAAATCAATGAGGGGGTATAAAAACAAGTCTCCACAGCTTCAACAACAACCATTGATCAAGCCTAAAGCATGCAAGCACACATCCAACAACCTTTGAGCATTTATTGTCAAATCCTTGTAACCCACTTGAGAGTTCATCATTGTAATATTTTTCTCAAGTTTTTGGGGTTGAGTAATCTTAGAATTGTGCAAACATTAGCCTTTGAGAGGATTTTTTAGTTTGCTATCATTTTTAATTTTCTTTGTGAGTGTTCATAAGACTATGGGATATAAGTCTCAAGGGAGTTGTATGGTTATCTCCTTGAGCCTTAAAAGGAAAGCAAATTTAGTGGATTTGAGAAAATCCTTAATGTGGATAGCTAAGGTAGTGGATGTAAACCTTGTTAGAAGGTTGAACCACTATAAATTCTTGTATCTCAATCTTTTTACATTTCCATTGCTTCCACCAATTTTTTATTTGCCAATTCACCCCCTCTTGGCAATTTATCATTGATTGATCATCCCAACAGAGTGTTTTAGAAAAATTAATTTCTAATAATCTAGTAAGAGGTTTGCCTAAGATTAAATTTTCTTTAGACAAAGTTTGTAATGCATGTGCTAAAAAAAGTTTCTTTTAAATCTATTAATGATGTATCAACTAGTAGGATATTACAACTGATCCATATAGATCTTTTTGACCCTATTAGGACTATGAGCTTGAGTGGAAAACAATATGCATTTGTTTTAGTTGATGATTACTCTAGATTTACTTGGGTTCTTTTTTTTAAGTACCAAATATGAAGCTTTAGAAAAATTCATCACTTTTTCAAAAGCAAACCAAAATGATGTTGGTTACTCGATTTCACATATTAGGAGTGACCATGGAACCGATTTTCAAAATTTTGGTTTTGAAGAGTTTTGTTACTCTAGTGGAATTAGCCATAATTTTTTGGCACCTCACACCCCTCAACAAAGCAAGGTTGTTGATAGAAAAAATAGAACTTTAGAAGAAACGAGTAGGACCATGCTTTGTGAAAACAATTTGCCAAAGTATTTTTGGGCGGAAGGAACAAACACCCATTGTTATATTATCATCCGAGTAATGATTATGCCTTTTTAAAGAAAACCCCTATGAACTTTTCAAAAACAAAAAGCCTAATATTAGATATTTTCATCCTTTTGGATACAAGTGTTTTGTTCTAAACAATGGAAAAGATAATCTTGACAAATTTGATGCTAAAAGTGATAAAGGTATTTTCTAGGATATTCTTTAAACTCTAAAGCTTATCGTGTATTTAATAAAAGAACTTTAGTGGTTGAAGATTCAATTCATGTTGTTTTCGATGATAACCCTCTTTCGAGGAAGGATTTTTGTGACGATGATGTAAGAATTTTAAATGCTAATGACGGTGAAGAACAATCATCAAAGGTAGATGAAGAATCATCAAAGGTTAAACCATAAGATCCACCTCAAGAAGCTTTAAAGGAGCTATCTCCAGAGAAAAGGGAGATCACATACCCAAGGGAGTTCAACTATGTCAAAGGTTGTGAGATTTTGGGTGATCCATCCAAAGGGGTAACCACTAGATCTCATCTTTAGAAATACATGTAATTATGTTGCATTTATCTCATGTATAAAGCCTAAGAATATCAAAGAAGCATAAAATGATTACTCTTTTATTATGGCTATGCAAGAAGAATTAAATCAAATTGAGAGGAGTAATGTTTGGATATTAGTTGACAAGCTTAGTAATAAATCTACTATAGGTACTAAATGAGTTTTTAGAAATAACTATATGAGAACGGTAACATAGAAACAAGTTTAGACTTTTTGCTCAAGGTTACACTCATGAAGAAGGAAATGATTTTGATGAAACCTATGCAGCCGTAGCTAGAATGGAAGCTATTAGGATGTTACCTGCTTTTGCATGTTTTCATGAATTCAAACTTTTCAAGTGGATGTCAAAAGTTCTTTTCTAAATAGTTTTATAAATGAAGAAATGTATGTTAAACAACCTCCCTATTTTGAACATCCAAAATTTTCAAACCATGTTTTAAACTTTCAAAAGCTTTATATGGTTTGAAACAAGGTCCTGAGCTTGGTATGAAAGATTATCTAGTTTTCTTATTGAATTTTTTTTTAACAAGGAGGAGGTTGATACAACACTTTTTTATAAAGATAAAAGGCAAAGATATCTTAGTATTACAAATTTGTGTTGATGATATTATTTTTGGTTCTACTAATGAGTCCTTTTGTCAAGAATTTTCTAAGTTAATGCAAGGTGAGTTCGGGATGAGCATGATGAAAGAGCTCTCATTCTTTTTGGGGCTTTAAACCAAACAAAGGAAGAATTCCATCTTCATCAATCAAGCAAAGTACATCAAAGACATGCTCAAGAAAATTGGCCTAGAGAATGTCAAACCTCAAGCCACTCCAATCAACACTTCTACAAAGCTTGACAAAGTTGAAGGAGGTAATGTGTCGATCTTAAACTTTATAGATCTGTGATATGTTCATTGCTTTATCTTACTGCAAGTAGACCGAATATTATGTTTAGTGTTTACTTGTGTGCTAGATTTCAAGCATGTCCTAAGGAATCACATTTACATGCTATTAAGAAAATCTTTAGATACCTTAGAGATACTCCTAGTTTAGGCCTTTGGTATCCTAGAGACTCATCATTTTGTTTGCATACTTACTCGGATGTAGATTATGTAGGTTGTAAGATAGATAGATAGAAAGAGTACCTCTGGTACTTGTCAATTCCTAGAAAATATGTTTTTTTCATGGTTTTCTAAGAAACAAAATAATGTAGCATTATCAATTGCCGAGGTGGAATATATTTCAGCCGATAGTTGTGCTCAAGTTTTATGGATGAAACAACAACTTTTAGACAATGGAATTGATGTAGGTACCATTCCCATTAATCCCATTAAGTGTGACAACACTAGTGCCATTTTTCTCACTAAGAATCCCATCCAACATTCTAGAACCAAACATATAAAAATAAGACATCATTTCATTAAAGATCGTGTTTTAAAAAAGATGTAGTTCTAGAATATGTAGATATCTTGCATCAAATAGTGATTATCTTTACAAAGCCTTTAGATAATGAACACTTTTGGAGTCTTATGAGAGATCTAGGTCTTACAAAACCTTCCTTAAACCTTAAGGCCTTCTATGTTTTTAAAACTTACTTGAATTTGCTTGAAATCCATGCTCTTATGTAATTTCTTGATGCTATCATTCAAATAGTTAGGGGGAGTAAGTATATTTTCTTGATTGCCAATAATTTTATGCTCATACATCACATTCATGCATAAAAAGGTATTTTAGTTTGATTTTTGGGTCCTTTGCTGCAAAATTTGACCATTTGGTGCAGAGGGTACCGGTACAGGTCATCCCGTACCGGCATCAGATTCATCATGGGAATCGGTACTGAAGACTCAGTACCGGTACGAGTTTTTAGAGGATCGATATTGCTAGCCTGTATCAGTGTGCAGTGTTTCGATACGCAAAATACCGTATCGATAAGGGCAAGTCTAGGATATAAATAGCGTTGTTTTCTATAAAAAATCTAAATTATCCAAAACCCTAGCCGAATTTTAACTCGGTTTTCCCTCAAAATTCACCAAATTTTCATTGTTTTTCATCAAATTTCTTTGGAATTCTTCATCAAAACAACAAGCCCATCCTCCTAATCATCAAGTTTGTGCATAATCCTCATCTCATTCATCCATTCTTCAAGGTAAAACCCTATTTTCTCTATTTTATTTTAAATTTCTTTAAATTTTGTATAGATTATTAGGTTGAATCTTGTGCATTAGTTTATATATATTGTATAGTATATTCTTTTACCAAAACTTGTCAAAAATAAAAAAATTCTACTTATAACAATTTATATGAATATGCATACATATATACATAAATATATTTTTAATAAATATATACAAATTTATACTTATACCTATATACAAAATTTTACTTATACATATACGTATAATTTTTCAAAATTTATATCTATATTTTTTTCTTTACCTTGAACATTGGTTGATGTATTGGATTAAAATATTGATGAATTGCATACATGGTTATTGTTTTGTTTTGTTTTGTAGGAGGTCATTCTTAGTTGTGTCTAAACTTTTTTTAATCCAAAATTCTCATCTTTTTCAAAAATGCTTCTCTATGCCAAACGCTCTAGGACCGGTGCATCTAGTTCCTCCGGTAACAACCCTCGCCCAAACTATTCTACCTTTTACAATTAAAGTTTTAATGAGCAAGGTCGTCAAACCAACTCGCTAATTTTCAAATGTTCCAAAACTTTAGTATCCGTCGTAAGCGAGTTATGGATTTTGAATACATGATTTCTGATGCTTTCAAATTTCGTTATCTTGATTTGCTTTGGCGATGGGAATTTCTTTATTTTCTTCAAATTATGGGCATTGTCTATAAAATTCTTATATGTATTTTTTACTTTAATTCTAGGTGTATCCTAAATGATGATAAAATAAAAACCTTTGCTCTGGAATCTTATGTCATGGGCAAGAAATTTCTTCTTGATGCCCAAATTATTGCCAATCACCTAGGCTTAGAAAATAAGAGTTTAGATGATGAGACCAAATTTCCATCCTCCCATGCCTTGGGATCCTAGGTAAAAGTCTTTGATGCCCGTGATCAATTTCTTCACCTTTTCATCATTTGGTGGTTTCGACCATCTTGTGACATATGGTCTTCCATTCACATGGTAAACGATTTTGTGGCTTTATTGTTTTCGTGAGGAAAAGCATCCCAACCTTGCCCAAATCATCTTCGCGAATCTTGTTTATACCGTTAATCACCGTCGCACCAGCCTTGCCAAATTTTTTCCCCATACATGTGTTTTGGGCCATATCTTCCACAAGAAATATACTGATTGTTCTTTTGATCTTCATTCTCCTCTTACCGATCCCATATATGACAAACCCCTTCGTACGTCAAAATTTCACTTCATTAATGGAGGATGTGTGAGAGATTCTAATGCCGCCGGTAGATATGATAACGATGATGATGCTCCGGCCCTTTCGGTTGAGGCACCTCCCGTACCTACGGTTGCTCCTCCTTCCCTTGATACCTTGATGACATACCTTGATGGAAAGTTTAACGCTCTCGAGATGAGCATTGATGCTAGGATCACCTCTATGGATACCGAGTTTGAGAATCGGATTTATAGTGTTGAGAACATTCTTGCCGATTTTCATCATGAGTTGAGGACAAATGCACATGGAGATTATGACGACAATGGTGATGATGATGATGATGATGATGATGCTTCGTCCGCTCTCTAGTTCTTTATGCATATCATATCATATCATATCATATCATATCATATCGTATCGTATCATATCGTTTCGTATCGTATCGTATCGTATCGTATCATATCATATCATATCATATTAGACATATTGGTTTTAGACTTATATTTTGATTATGCACCTTTGTTGGATTTTATTAGTCTCTATGACTTAGTTTATTTATGTTGGATTTATGCTTTGATATTTTGGATATTATTGCTTTGGATTTATAATATTATCATGGACATTATGTTTTAGTTTTCATTTGATCTTTGGAGCTTTATATATTGCCTTTTTGCCTTATTGTTTTTGATCTAACAAAAAGGAGGAGAAAGTGAGTATAAAATTTTTTAAACCTTTTCTAGCCTTGTAGTCAAAAAGAAAGAGGGAGGGACTTAAAATTTTATGGTTTTGTTATATAAAAAAGGGGAGATTGTTAAACCTATGTTTTCTATTTTGATATAACAAGTATTTTAAGATAATAAATAAAATTTTAAGGTAATTGAAATTACTCACACTTTTCTAAAGTGACAAGCATTCGAACAAAATTTGACCGTCTTTAAGGTCAAAATCATTTATAAGTCAATCCAATTAAGTTTCAAACTTCGTTTTAGTGTTTTGGTTCTCAAAGAGACCATTTTGGTCAATGGAGGAGTCAGACGAGATGCCAATTAGGGGTGATAATAAGCCTGATCGGTTCGCAAGCTAATAGGGCTTGGTTCGGTCAAAGCTTGGCTCAAGTGAGCACGACTCGAGCTCGTGTTCGGCTCGAGACCTTAACAAGTCAAGTCGATTATACTCAAACTCGACTCGAAAAGCTCGTGAACATGCTCAAAATAATTATATAAATAATATATAATTATATTATATAAATACTCCATATACACTTGTATGTTCCAATGTTGTTGACTTGTTATCATGGTTAAATACTTTAAATCCCCTTATCCTTGCGAACTTGTATAATTTAGAAAATGTACTATGGTTACTTGCGGACTTCAAAAATTTCCTATATTGTCGCACATAATTGAACTAGAGAAGCGAGATTGGTCGGTTAACTTCAATTTGGTGAATCGCAAGGGGAATGAGGTGGCTGCCATGATGGCGAAATTAGCATGGAACTTACATTTTGGTTATACACGATACTTTGACCCTCCATAGCATTTCAACCCATTCTTATCGGTACGATTATTAGGGATGTCAATTGGGCGGAGAGAGTGCGAAAGATACTCTTCCCACACCCATCATTGTCAAGAATTTTCATCTCCATCTCCGCCTCACAACACACAGCGAATACAAAATCTGAAACCATCTCCACCTCGTAATCTATAAGACTAAAACAATTCTCGTCTCATCACCCACGTGGGTCCTGAGACCCATCTAATCTCCTCTTTACCCGCCTCATGACACACACACACACACACATATATATATAAATATTAGTTAAATAAATATAAATCAAAATTTTTATGAAAAAAAGTATGAAATATCTATCATTCGTACTCCCACCACATATGCGACATTATTCTAACTATCACCATTTTAAAAAATAATAATATATGAAATTAAATTTTGTACAACACGAAAGCTTGGACTAAAAAGATACTAAAGTCTATTAAGGATCGAAAAATAACATATAAAATCATATTTTAATTGTTGTAACAAATCAACAATATAGAAAGAATTAAAAAGAAATTAACAATGAAAAAAATAACCTTTAAAAAATAATAACAAATACCAATAGAATCTGAATAACATACAATATTAGGAAAATAAAACTAAAAAATAGAAGAACAACATACCTATGGTAATGACTAAGGAGAAGAAAATAAACTTCCGAAAAAAGCTAAACGGCAAGCAACAGTAAAGAAAAAATCAATAGACATATATATATATATACCATAAAAATTCTAAGATAAGTCAATATAAATTATTTCAAAATTGGCTTTGATTCAAACTGATATTTTAAAAAATATTTATATATTTGACATGATCAATCTCAAACTCAATTATATATATTGAATTTTTCATTATAATATCTCAAGACAAGTCAATATGAATTACCTTAAATTTAACTATGATTCAAACTAATATTATATTTTTAATAACATGTTATAAGATATGTTGGGGGCGAACGGGGATGATGCGAGGTAGGTGGGGGTGATGCAAGGTGGGTGGGGATGGAGCGGGTACAAAGACATATTAACGCATTTTCCACTACCCACGACGAATCTAATTTTTATCTTCATTTCCGCCCCACAATCCGTATAATTTTTAACCATCCTTACCCAATTGAATGCGAAGTGGGGCGAATCCCTGCAAAACATACTCACTAACATCCCGAACGATTACCTACCACTTAGTCCTTTTTTTAGTTTTCGATACGGTTCGAATTTTTATGAACACCCCAATTTTAAGTATCTAAATTAATGCCATGAATTAATTATTACTATTTATGTTAAAAAATAAAATTGAATATTAATATTAATATAATTAGTTGGTAATAGTAATACTAATGAATTAGTAGGAGTCTAATTAATCTACAAACCCAATTGAATCAAATACTTTTAATTTAGCATAGATGACAAAATAAGAAAAACTGCCAACGCTATTTTAGTGTTCACAAATATGACATATAATTCGCCGTTGAAAATGCGTTCTTCTCCTTTCTTTTCCCTTCTTAAAGGGTTTTGGCCTTTCCCTCTCTTTCCTCCTCTCTGTCTCTGTCTTTGATTTTTTTTTAAATAAAATCGAGAGATAGAGAGGAGAATCTTTTATTTATTTATTTATTCGTGATTGTTAAGGATCATGGATCTATGGAGACTGGCATTGGCCATCATGACGGCGGCGGTGGTGATGCTGAATGAATTTAGTTGTAGCTTCGGAGACATCGTCACTTTGGATGTAAAACATAAATTTGCCGGTCAACCAAGAAACTTAACTGCCATGAAAGCTCACGATTTACGTCGCCATGGCAGACTCCTCTCTACTGTTGACATTGATATCCCTTTAGGTGGCGATGGTTACCCTACCGGAGCCGGGTCTGTTCTTTTTCTTTTTCTCTACTATTTCAATTATGCCTGTGTTTTTTGCTCGTATGTTATTTTCTTTCCACCGGAGCTGGGTCAGTTGTAAATGGATTTTTCAAGTTAAAAAAGGAACAAGTCATCTCAACCATAAAAAGGTAGACTCGAACAGATAATCAGACATTTCGATTGGGGGTAAGGAAGAGAAAGCTAAATAAAGTGGGGAGAGATGGAAATGATTCATTTCCCTTATTTGGATATGATTTTTTTTATTATTAAGAGAGAGCTAAAAAGTAATTATTTGATATATCGGCCTCGTCAAGTCATTGCGAGCTGAACTTATAATATAATTTTTCATCACAAGTGGGCTTCTAAAGTTGTTATGTATTTTTTAAGACTCTAAACCCTAACATATAAATTCTAGACCTTAAATTCTAAATAATAAAATCTATTGCAAATCTTAAAACCTAATCACAATTATTAAAACCTTAACCTTTAAACCCTAAAAATCAATTATTTATAGAAAGCAAAATTTTCACTACCAATGCATAAAATATTTTCTCAAACCTAAATAAGTTCCTTACTTTCTTTATTAGTTTTAACTATTTTTTGACTTAATTAATTATAACTAATTAAATAGGAATTTTCTTTAACCTTCCATTAGTTTCATTTCCTTTCATATAGGAGTATATATATTTGTGAAGTCTAATAGCATTATTTTTATGCTTAATTTCTCTCATCATTTACATATTGAGTTTTATATTTAAGCAATTCAAGAATTGATGGGGTTGCTGATAACTTGCAGGCTTTATTTTGCAAAACTCATGATAGGAAACCCGATAGAAGAATATCATGTGCAAGTCGACACCGGAAGTGACCTTCTATGGCTGAATTGTGCTGGTTGTGACAAGTGTCCCACAGAAAGTAATCTTGGTGTATGTTCCTTTCCTACATCCATCTCAATTTCTCTTAAAACAATCATGATATGAGAATCTGATAACTCTGAGTGCAGATAGAACTAAAATTATACGATCCAAAGAAGTCGTCTACGTCCAGTCTGGTTTATTGCAAAGACGACTTCTGCTCCGCGGCACACGACGGGAAACTGGAGAATTGCAAGTCCGACAGACAGTGTGAATATTACGTTGTGTACGGCGATGGGACCGGAAACGGCGGATACTTCGTGAAGGATACCGTACAACTTCAGCAGGTGACTGGAAACCTTCAAACTGCTCCTACCAACGGGACGATCGTATTCGGGTGAGTTGGATGAGTCACGTTTACGATGGATATGCAGCTTGGTAGGTTGGTCCTTGGCTTTGAGGTTTAAAATCTATGTAGGTGCGGGAACAAGCGGTCTGGGGACCTGAGCACATCGAGTGAAGCAGTGAATGGAATCATTGGATTCGGACAAGCAAACTCATCTGTGATTTCACAATTAGCTGCGAGTGGAAAAGTAAAAAAGAAATTTGCGCATTGTCTGGATAACGTCGATGGAGGTGGAATCTTTACAATTGGTGAAGTGGTTGCACCGCAAATCAATAATAAAGCACCTATGCTCCCTAAACAGTAAGTCCTCTCCTTCTATTCTCCATTGCTTTGGGTTTTTTTTCCCACTACCATTGCCTTTTCTTTCTTGTGTGTAATTTTAACTTAAATTTTGAAATTAATTTATGTGTTTGGGGTCTCGAGTTAATTGGATTCAATTCAATTGAAATATATTTAATTACACTATTTGAATTATTTGTAGTAGTATTCATACTAATACTAAAATGATTTATATCCAATACACTGACGATGAAAACTTTTAGTTTCTACTGGTACTTTAGTTTTGGGTTTAGGGATTCAATTTAGAGCGTATGGTACAGGGGTTTAGAATTTATGGGTAATGGTTAGAATTTAGGGGTTAGGGTTTAGAGGTTACGGTTTAAGTTTTAGGATAATAGGTTGAGGATTTAGGTTTAAACCTTAAATTTTAACCCTAAACCCTAAATTCTATTCACAATTACTAAATTCTAAACTACTAAACCTAAACCCTTAAATCTTACGCTCTAAACTGAGTCCCTAAACGTAAAACTAAGGCGCTAGTGGAAACTAAAAGTTTTCATCACCAGTGTATCAAATAATTATCTATATTAAAGTTATGAATGAGTTTGGTGTCGTGAATTAATCGAGCACAAATAAAATTCATGTATAAATTTTCTGCCACTCCATCAATAATCATTGTTCATAGAATTTTACAGAAACATAATCTTTTAAAAAAAATATTACTCACATGCAGACGTGTGTATTTCATAAAACTAGTAAGGCATTGTTTTTAGGGTTGTAGTTCTATGAACTCACAGTAGAAACAAAAATACACCATAATCATGCTTAATTTTATTTAAAAATCATGATCTAAACCCCTAACCCTAAAACTTTAAATTCTAAACCCTAAAATTAAACTCTAAGCTAAACATTACCTGCTTGTGAGAAATAAGTTTTCTATCACCAATACATAAAATACTTTATCTTATTTTTATTAATCATTTGTGAAATCTTTGTCTAAAATTTAACTATACTTCTATAAAAAAAAAATGGCAGGTCACATTACAAAATTAAAACCAAGGAAGTTGAGATTGGAGATACCATAATAAAACTTGCAACAAGTTTTTTTGGCAGAACTGATGAGAATGCAGCAATCATTGATAGTGGCACAACCTTATCATATCTTCCCACCAAAATTTATCAACTATTAGTCGAAAAGGCAAGTATTTCTCTTAAATTTACTTTAATTCTCAGATTATCTATTACTAATCACATTGTATTCTTTTTCAATTAGATTACTTCCGGAAAGAATTTTGAAGTGGAAAAGATAGAAGGCCAATTTTCTTGCTTTAAGTATGAAAAAAAGTAAGACTTCGCAATTACACTCTTAATTATAGAAATGCATATAATTTATTTATATGTGATGTGGGTTTTAATTTAAATTGTTTATAAAATGATAATGCTTTAATATTTTTATTGTAGTCTTGTATGATTTTCTTTAGTATTGAATAACTTGGTTTTATTTATACTATTTTGAAACTAGTTAATTACTTGTTTTGGATTTAATTATCAATACAATGTACTTTTAATTAATATTTTTAATACTACACAAATTTTGATCAATTTTGCTTTAAGAAAAAGATAAATTAAAGTTATTTTACGGTCAATTTTGATTTGAACTCCAACATTTAACTTGATCAAACCAAACCAAAGTTTGATTTCATAGTCAACGATTGAAATTAATTTAAATCAAATATGAATTTTTTTGAAATTCGAAGTGACTCGAAATTAGATTAAATCAAATTTGTAACGATCAGAACTTAAATGACCCAAAAATTTTAAAACCAATATGGTTGATCCCAAATCAACTATACCCATCCAAATCAAACTAATCCTTATGTTCCTTTCTTATGTTGTTGCAGTGTTGATGATGAATTTCCGGTTGTAAAGTTCCATTTCAAAAATTCTCTCGTTTTAACAGTTTATCCGCATGATTATCTATTCAAATACCGTGTAAGTAGAACTCTATTTCTTTTAATTAAATGTTAGGCTTACAGAGTAAGTTTGTCTCCGAAATAAACTCAAATCAGTAATGTTTTTTTTTTTGAAAGGTAAGAATAGTCTGATTTATTAGGTGTAATTCATACGATACATGGCAAAAGCATGTGCCTAATTAAAAAACCTCACTAATCCTTTTATTCTCGAAGTCTAATTGCATCAATTTTACCTTCGAAGTAATTTAATTGCATCGATTTTACCTCTAAAATAAACTTAAATCATCAAAATTAAATGACTAAGAAAAAAAACTGATGCATTAAATGATTTCGAGAATAAATAGATGCAATTAAAAAGTAAGGGGTAAAATTACTAATTTATATTTATTTAAAAAATAAACTTACCCTTAAGCCTTCCTCTATTATCTCAACGTGGATCATTGATTTCAATCTCTTTTCTTCATGGGTTTTGCATCAAGATGTCATTTTCATTGTTTTTTTTAGGATGATATGCGATGTATCGGTTGGCAGGATAATGGGTCCAAAAAGGATGAAGAAGATTTGATTCTTTTGGGAGGTATGCTTATCTACGTCCTTACCAACTTATGTTATAACCATATAAATTCGTCTCGAACATTTTGAGGCCCGGGCAAAAATTCAAAATAAAAAGTCATTATAGAAGGGAAATGTATTTTATTGTTTTGAATAATTTTATATTTCAATAATTAACTATTATTTTTATTATTTTGTTAAGAAAACATCTTAAATACGACTAAAATAATAAATGATAGTCATTAATTTATAAAATTATTATTTGAGAAATTACTAAAGCTATAAAGGTAGAAGGTAAGAGCCCTAAGCGAGAGCTCGTGTTGCCCCTCCGAGACGGCCATGTAACCATGTGCAGTATAGAACGTAGCCTTCAAGAAGGTTGATGCACATGTTCCTTAGTGATTCGTCATGGTGTTTCCATGTGATTGATTCTAAATATGCCTAGAGAAAATCATAGCAAAACATGTATTTAATCGCTTTAAAAATGCAGATTTAGCGCTTTCAAATAAGTTGGTCATATATGATATCGAAAACCAGACTATTGGGTGGACCGAATACAATTGTGAGTATCCTCTTTGGTGCTTTATTCAATTTTTTTATCTGATTCATTGACCGACTAAACCGGATCGAATTTTGCAGAGACCTTATATATTAACACTTACATTAGGCTCGTAACATGCTACTTATTATGGTTAATCACAGGCACTACAAACGTGAAGGTGAAGGACGCACAGACAGGGACAGAGTACACGGTGGGTGCCCATCTTATTAGCTCAGCAACAAGTTTTACTGTTGAAGGGATTCTAATATTATTGCCCATATTAACTCATTTGCTGCACTTTCCCTTAGCTTAGATATTGTTGTAACCAATGATATTTATTTTTTTTCAATTTTTTATTTGTTCAATTGAATATAAATACCTTTATTGGCATATTAGCCGTATGTATGCTTACTTGAGTGGTGTAAAATTGCCTCCAAATACTTGATTTTCTTTTGCTGATATGATAAAAGAAAGGTTAGGAAATTGAACAAGATAATGATAAGAAATCGCAAACAAAATAGAGAAAGAAATAAACATAATGAACGCGAGGGTTGCAAACAACAATTATCGATTCCTCTCCGTCCTAAAGATTAAACTTCAGGGAAAACTACATATTTTTAGTACCTAACTATGCTCACGTTACTGTTTTGGTACCCAAGGCAAAATGGTAAGTTATGTTTTTGTTATGTTTTGATACCCCGACTGTTAAAAATTAACGAAGATTATGACGTGGATTAATATAATCACAATTTTAGTCCAAAACACTCATATATGATCAATTTAGTCCAAAATACACCGATTCAAAACATCATCCTAATTTTGGGGTAAAATTGCAAATTACGTTCGAAGAAAATGAGGAATTTGCAATTTCAATCCAAAAAATAAAATAATGTTTACATTGATAAATTTTTGACTAAATTGTTATTAACCCAAGCAACGTCATTATTTCCGTTAGTTTTTAACGGTCGAGTGCCAAAACAGAAAAAAAACGTAACGTTAGGTATCATTTTGTCTTGGGATACCAAAACAGTAACGTGAGTATAAGTGGGGTACCAAATATGTAATTTTCCCTAAACTTTATTATATATTTATAAGGCCTAAATTAGACCTGATTTGAATTCTGAAATAGTTGATATTCAGGCTTAAAAAGTCTGACCCCAAAGATCCACTAGATCTGTTTATGTTGCCCCATCTTATAACGCTTCGAACCTTAATATTTATTTTGCGAATATAATTTCTCTCTATTTAATTAAAAATAATAGTTTGACCCATAAGATTATAACTAATTACTAATATATTTGATTCAATTTAGTTTGATTTAAATTTTATAAAATCGACTTGAAAATATTTTAAATAAAATTTAAATGATAAAATAAGACTCTTTAACTTGACTAATTTAAAATTTTTTTATTCAATATGATTGAATGTTTACTCCTATTTGTACAAGTAATTTTAAGTTAAAGGTAATTTAGGTTCAAGTCAAATGAATTTGAATTTTTTTTGAAACTAGTACCATCTGAGATTTTATTAGATTAATAAAGAAAGGGACGCAAAATAAAGAGTAAAGTGCAAAGTACAAAAAAAAAAAAAAACATTGAGGGAAAAGAAAACGAAAATGAAAATGCAATTCAAACAATCTAAAGTCGAGATGGTTGATCTTCGAATGAATTTGAATTATTGACTTTTTATGATTAAACTAAATTTAAATTAATTTCAGTTCAATTAAACGAGTAAATTTTTTATTATTATAAAAATTATAATGTATTAAAAAAATTATAATGCAATAAATATAGGATAATTATTTGATACATTAGCGGTAGAAATTTTTAGTTTCCACAAACGCTTTAGTTTTAAGGTTTAGGGACTTGGTTTAGGTGTAAAGGTTTAGAATTTAGTGATTATGAATATAATTTAAGGTTTAGGGTTAAAATTTAGAGTTTATTGGTTAAATCCTAAATCCTCAATATATTACCCTAACACCTAAAACCTAACCTCTAAACCCTAAACCTTAAAATATAACCATTACCCCTAAATTCTAAACTCCTACACCTAAACCCCTAACCCCTACACCTTAAATCGAGTCTCTAAACCCTTAAGAAATTCGAGTCGAGTTTTTGAGTTCCTGTAAAAATTTAATTGTAATTATTTATCATGTTATAATACGGTTTGATTCCAATTTAAATCACTTTCTCTAATCATATAAGATATGCATATATATATATATATATTCATACGTTGTAACATTTCTTCATATTTTTAAATATCGGTATATATATATAATAAAAAATTGAGGGACTCGTCTCAAACTTAAAAATAAATCCATTAATTACTAAAAATTAAAGTTATTCGAGTTTCTATTTTACAACTCAAACTTGATTTGAAAATTTTTCGAGTCGAGTCGAGTTTATGAAATTTCGAGTCGAGTCAAGACGAGTCGAGTATTTTCGCCTCGAGTCGAATTATTCAGCTTTTTCGAGTCGAGTCGAGTTTTGCTCACCCCTACTTCTTATCTAAAATCTAAAACCTTAAAGTCTAACAATAAACCCTAAATTCTAAAGCTACAACCTAAACACCTAAACTAAATTTCTAAAATCTAAATTTGACAAATTTATATAAACTTTAGTTTTGTATAGCTTGTGTATCAAAGTTTAAGAGAAAAAACTTTGATACATGTCTTTTGTAGTCTAAAGGCATCAGGCCGTCCCTGAGCCAGGGCAATAGGGGCGCCCGCCTAGGGCCCCTACCCTGCCCAAAGCCCACGCCTAAGAAAATTAAAAGTATGGTTCTTAGCTCTTACGGGTTGATAAAAAAAGAAACTAGTGATGAACATATATATATATGGATAAGTTTCGAGGGCCCCAATAATAAGTATTAAAAAATTAAATCGTAAGAGTGTGCTTATATTAATAAATATTGGGGGAAATCGGGCACCTAATAAAAAGTATTAAAAATAATTTAATTTTTTAATTTTTAAGAGTATGCTCGTAATAATAAATATTAAAATTATTTTTTAACTTGTTATTAGGGTACCTATTTTTTCCAATAATTTATTATTATGAGCATACTCTTAAAAATTATTTTTTTCAATACTTGTTATTATAGACGTACTCTTAAATTTTATTTTTTCAATACTTGATATTATAGACATGCATTTAAATATGGGGCATGTAACCACAACAGAGATTGTTATATAGCGGTAGAAGCGCTATCCAAAACCACAATACCTGCAATCGTTATGCCCACAATAACATATGTTATTAAAAATTTTCACAACTGCGATACCCGTAGTGATAGAAATAACATTCGTTATGTCTACAACCTTGATAAACGCAACATGACCGAATATATGATCGCAACCGTAATTTAAATCCCTAATTTAGGGCCCAATTTTTAGGTTCGCCCTAGGGCCACTAAAATCTCAGGAACGACCTTGAAAGGCATAATGTTAAATTTATATAAATTTAACAAATTTATATAAACTTTAGTTTTGTATAGCTTGTATTAAAGTTTAAATTCTAAGATTTTAGAGTTAAGTTTTTATATTTTATTTTTTTTAAAAGTAAACATGTAGATTTATATAATTTTTCTGCACAACATAAATATATATAATTACTCTAAATATAAATCCAAAAAATACTAACAATTCAAGTAAATAAATGGAGGAAGCAACTCGTTAGATAAAGACGACCACATTTTCAGGGGACGTGTGGGAACTCAACGACACACAATTTCATCACACCTTATCCGCACAATCAGGGCAAAAACACTGAAATCACAAAATAAAAAGAACAAAAAATATATATATATTGAAGTCCCCCCAAAGCCGCACGTTCTTGAAACAGAATGAGAAGACAGAGATATGAGAGCTGCTTCCGTTTCCTCTGCTCTCCCGCCCACTGCTTCCGTCTCCGCTACTTCCCGCCGCAAAACCCACCGCAGTTTTACTTTCAACAATTCTCTTAATCATCGTCGACACCCCTTTCTGCTCAGAGGTATGTTTTTCTTTTTTCACCTTTTATCTGCTTTCTTTCTTTCTTTCTTATTATCAAAGTTCATTTCGAGGTGTTTTTAGTCTGGAATTAAAGATAACCTTAGAAAAACTGCGCATTCCCACATCGAACACATAATCAAACCTAACACTCACACTGTTACTTTCTGTGGATCCAATTCCTTCGACATATTGATTGTAGGCGTAATAGTTCCAATATTCACGACATACACTAAAGAAATGACTCCTTTACATTCTTGTCACATGTAACGTTGTACATTGATGTCTTAACTTCAATTCAAGCTGCTTTTGTGTCCGATGTCTTGCAGTTACTAATGAAAGGAGGACTGAGGTATCTACTGAACCTACGAACGAGAGGTCGGAAAGCGACAAGATCGTTGATGGGATGGACTTTGGTGAGCTTTGCAACGAGTTCGAATGCATTAGTAGTCCCTTGGTGGAATCAACCGCAAGACAACTCTTACGGGATATTCTAGAACTCCGAGAAGGAAATCGTGCACTTGGAACCTATGCAGTTTCGGTCAAATACAAGGTTTCATCTTCTTCTTCTTCTTGTGTTCGAACATTTTCATTTCATTGAATATTATGACACCATTGTGATGCAGGATCCGGTACGAAGTTTCACCGGACGTGAGAAGTACAAGAGACTGCTCTGGATAACCGGTGCTCTAGAAAATCCCACTGTGGTAAGCTTTTGATGCTGCTTTTCTCCCATATTATCCTTGTGAACTGTTGTATCAATGTTATCCTAATGGCTAATGTAACATCCAATCCATGGTTTCTATGTTGATTATACCGAATTCCGTTGGTCGCATTACTGCAGAGAGTGCAAGAAATGGTGATGTTTTCGACAAGTGTACTCAATATCAAATGGACGGTACAGGGAAAACCAAAGTCTTTCCTCGCCGGCATAGGCGGTGATCTGAGAATGCGAGTTAATTCACAGTTCACTCTGAACCAGATTAGTGGGCAGGTGATTGAGCATGAAGAGGTGTGGGATTTATCATCTTCATCGGTTGTTGCTCAAGCATTTTTCTGGACGTCCCGTCGTCTCTTTGCCACCGTGGAGGCTGCAAAGGACTTGGCTGACGGAGCCAAGGACTTGTCGTCTCGTTTTTCGACTAAGCAAGAGAATCCAGAGGTTTACCCTGACCCTTCTGGTGATCCAACTAAGGTGCGTTCTTGCAGTAAATGCAACACATACCTTTAAGCTTCATTGCTTGCTTTGTATATTTGGAGAATCGTACTGTCCGCCCCTGGAATGGACCCAGATCTGGCTGCTCGCCCTTTAAAATTTGAAATTTATATATAATTTAAATTTTTTTAGAATTTTTTATGTATTTTTTATAAAAAAATTATTTTCGTCTTCTAAAATTTTATAAATTCGTCCCTTTAAAATTATATAACTTCGGCTCTCCTAATATAAAATCTGTTCCTGGTCCGCCCAATGCATGAAATGTACTAGAAAAGGTGTTGGACATAAGATACTTTGAGGAAAATGAAAAGTCGAAATAACATTAACTCTTGATTCGATTCTCATTGTACTCAAAACGTAGGTTAAAATCTGCTACAAGTCCCTGGACTCTTTGCATATTTGGAATTTAGTCCTCTTTTGTTTCGGGAATTGAGTCCTTTACTTTTTCAAATTTAAAAATCGTCTCCTAGATTCTTAACATTATTGTCTGATTGTTCATTTGATTGTTATCAGTTCTTTCAAAGGGACGATGGATTTCAAAGAGATGCATACCAAATTGCATTGTTTCTGGCAGTCCTCTATTTTGTTGTACAGTTCCTGAGGACAACCCTTTAGAACTTATCATTTTCCTGCAATTCCTTGTTCTACTTGTTACTACTGCTGTAAATGTGTAATTACCAGAATCTTCTATTGCTATACCAGTTTCTCATAGTTTTTTTTTAATAGAAAACATATATCCAAACATGAGTATAAAGATACGATTCTCTAAATATATGTAAAAGTTTACATTAATAAATTATGCATATTTGTATTTTTCATTGTTCTTATTTTGTTATTTGGAATTTACATATTTGAAAATGTTTATTAGAAGCAACAAACTAGGGATTGTTTGGATAATTTAATTTATGGTGTGCAATATCTTTGGTGCTATGATTCCTACATAAGACTTTTGGTTTCTTGACTTATATTGCAAGGATCCTCATTGTTAGGGGCGAGTAAAACTCAACTAGAAAAAAAAAACGAATTTTTTGACTCGACTTGGTGTGAAAAAACTTGATTTAATTCGACTATAATTTATAAACTTGACTCGAAAAAATATCAAATAGAGTTTGAGTTATAAAATGAGATTTTGAATAACTCAAAACTTTAGTAATTATAGGATTCATTTTCTAGTTTGAGTCGAGTCCCTCAATTTTGTCTATATATATATATATATGGTTATAGAAAGACATTTAAATTGAAACCTATTACTACCATAACATTACAAATATCTAAAATTTAATTTAAACAGAAACTCGAACAATTGGAACTAGAAAAGTTACAAATAAATTTTGAGTTATAAAATATGACTCTTAAACTTGACTAACCCAAATTTTTTGACTCAATTCGATGGAACATTCACCCATATTTATTGTCTCTTCTTCCTAAGTGATAAGTTTAATATTTGCAATTTTTTCACACACACACATATATATACACACACCAATATTTTAGTATTCTAATCCAACTATAAATTCATGTTTTAACAAGTATTTGATTTATTTAGGGATTTTTATAGCTAAATGATAATACATGCTTAAAAGAGAAGTTTTAGTTGGATTTGGATTCTAAGGAGCACTTAACACAAGAAGAGGAATTCTACTTTATGTTGAACTTTCACTTTTATATTATATTTGGAGTAGGATAGAGTTTTAAATTAAATCTTATTGTAATTCCTTCTCCTAGTTGATGTAAATGACCTCTACTATAAATAGGGTCATGAGGAAAAGAGAAATAATTCATCCCATAATTCTCATTCTTCCCTTCTTTGTCGATTTTTCCCCTCCATGAGTTACTAAACTCTTTTTCTAGTTAAGGTTTAGATTCGAGGTTATTAATAAAGGTTTTAGTGAGATTTCTTGTTCTTCATCTTCTTCATCTATGTCATGTATTTTTATATCTTCTAAGCTTATTCAACACATATATATTGGATTATATATATACAGCAACTAATCGAGGCATCCTTGATACAAGTGGTAAGAAACCAAGCAATGGGTTAGAAGGTATGAATTCATATTCTTGATAAGTTAATAGATTAGTGCTTTAATAGTTTATGTGCATTGGGTCTCGTAATTCGGTAAAGCTATTTGATAGGTTTTAATTCTAGGTGGATTATCTAAGGATTTTAATCTTGATAATAAGAGTTAGTCATTTATGTATTATTAAGTGATTATTTATTAAGTAAGAGGGATTGGGTTTAATTGTGGATTATCAATTAACCTATAACTAAACTATTTGAGATTGATGCAGGTTTATCTTTTGTGAAGTTCGATGATCTAAAACTTGGATTAATGCACCGAGATCTACCTTATCTAGAGTTCCTTTCAATATAGAATTCTCATTTACTTTAAATTGCTTTCTTCAATTCTACTTAAATTCAAACTCCCCAATTTACTTTTCTGTTTATAAAATTAATCTCTTACCATTCCTTGTGGATTCGACCTTGCTTACCGCTTCTACAAGTTACTTTGAGCATGTTTTATTTTTTACGGCTTCGACAAACGCTATCAAAAATTGGTACCGTTACCGAGGAGTGGTGTCAAGTAGATTGATTTTATTTTGTTACTTTTATGTTTCGTTCTTCTTGTGCAGACAAAAATCTAGTGTCCGATCTTGAAATCGAGAAGACAACGCAATGGCTGAGGAAACTTTATGTTAGTTGTACCTACCAGATATCGAACAACAACCTTTTGCATCGATTATCAAGATCTAGAGGTACCATTTGAACTCAAGTTCGAAACTAATTCATCTTCTTCCAATTTTTAGGGGACTTGAGAACGAGAATCCACACAAACATCTGAAGGAATTTCATATAGTATGCTCGAGCATGAAACCGATAATGATCTCACCTCCATTCCCTCAAAGGTTTGCAAAGACAAAGAATGATGAACAAGAAAGAGAAACACTTGAGATATTCTCTGAAGTCGAGGGCACCTCCAAGCCATCTAAAGAAAAAACCAACTGGAATCCAGGAATCAATCCAACCAATGCTAAGCCTCTCGATAAATCTTTCTGGAATCCACCATGGAAAAAAGAAGTGTCTAAATCAATCAAAGACAAACCTCCCGACGAAAATCTTTTAGCTTTCCATGATATGAAATAACATGGAGTCACGTCTAGCCAAAGACGTTAAACAAAGGGGCTACATGAGAGACAAACCATAATTTTATTTTATATTTTTTTCTTTATTATTTTTTTATGAATTTTTACATTTTTTTCTTTTAGGTATAAGGAATAGTACTCATGGAAAAGATGCAGCCGCACCTCATGTTCTTTAGGCAAAACAAAAGCAATCCACGATTTAAACATACCTACGCTTCCTTTCCCATATGCACCATGAACCATTACATGCCAAATAAAGGAGTATTCTTTTCCCTAAAACTTTTATTGCTTTATTTTGTGCATGATGATTTTAGAACATTAGGGACACTATTCAATTTAAGTGCGGGGATGAGGTTTTTGATAGAAATTTTTGTTGGAATATTGCTTAGTTTGTCGAAGTTAATAGGAAGAAAATATGTGAATTTCTGGCTTATTGATACTTAGAAAAATATCTTTCACCTCGAAATTTTTTCTTAGAATCAACATGTTTAAAATTTTGAGATTTGGAATCACAGAGTAAAAATGATACTGATATATGAAGTAAATTAGGATTGATAAGAACTTTTTAGCCTTGCAAATTGTTGCTTGATTAATTGATTCGATAGTTGGATGGATACAATTGGACACAACATGAGCCATTTTGTGAGATTTGAGCCTAATAAGCATACATCTTTCATGCTTCATATTTTTCTTTCATTGAGTGATTGTCAAGCATGACTAGTGTCTTCTAGAACTTGCAATGTTATACATGTTGAGACCACATAGGATCGAATTACTTGAGATGATTACGACACTTAGGTATGAACCTTGAGCCAAAAAGCCGACCTTGATAAATATGACCATTAGAGAACCACTTTTGAGCCTAAGACTATTGTTTAGAAATTAACCATATTCTAAGCCTTATCCTTTTTGTTGATTTCCCCAAATTTGAACAAAAAATTGGAGAACTACACACTACACTTACTTTGAGAAAAATCAAGCTAACAAAAAAAGAAAAGGGAGAAGATCTTGAAAAAACGTGGAAAAAAGAAAAAAAAAGAAAATGTCTTGTTTGTCTAAAAAAATCAAAAAGAAAAGACAAAAAGTGTGAAAAGATTGAATCCTCGTTCTCTCAAAATATCATAAAGCTTGAGCAAAATAAAAAGTGTGAGTTCTTTAATTCAAAAAGCCCAAAAGTCTTTCTCATCATACCTTGTCCCTAGCCCCGTTACAACCATATTCAAAGACCTTTTGATCTTGTAATTCGCCCAACTCAGTACTGGAGATGTGATATATTTGCAAGCCTATGGTAAGATTCTTTTACATGCTTTGACTTGAGTGTTGTTGTCCCTTTAACACTTTGAGCGAAATTGAGTGAATCCTTCGTGAGTGTGTTTAATATTATTCCATCTTTGGTTTCATGATAATTAATTGAGTGATTATTTGCTTATGCTAAATTACAATCATGGACTTATTACTTCTCTTATCCTTTCTATTTACCAAAAAGACCATGAATTTTGAATTTCAATATGCTTGAGGACAAGCATAATCTAAGTGTGGAGTATATACGATAAGTATAATATTTGCATATTTTTCACATATATATTCTATATTTTAGTATTCTAATCCAACTATAAATCCATGTTTTAACAAGTATTTGATTTTTGTAGGGATTTTTACAGGTAAAGGATAATACATGCTTAAAAGAGAAGTTTTAGTTGGATTTGGATTCTAATGAGCACTTAACACAAGAAGAGGAATTCTACTTCAAGTTGAACTTTCACTTTTATATTATATTTGGAGTAAGATAGAGTTTTAATTTAAATCTTATTGTAATTCCTTCTCCTAGTTGATGTAAATGATCTCCATTATAAATAAGGTCACGAGGAGAAGAGAAATAATTCATCCCATAATTCTCATTCTTCTATTATTTGTTGATTTTCCCTCTCCATGAGTTGCTAAACTATTTTTCTAGTTAAGGTTTAGATTCGAGGTTATTAATAAAAATTTTAGTGAGATTTCTTGTTCTTTATCTTATTCATCTATTTTAAGTATTTTTATATCTTTCGGGATTATTCAACACGTATATATTGGATTATATATATACAACAACCAATCGAGGCATCCTTGATACAAGTGGTAAGTAACTAAGCAACATGTTAGAAGGTATGAATTCATATTCTTGATAAGTTCACGAATTAGTGCTTTGATAGTTTATGTGCATTGGGTCTCTTAATTCAGTAAAGCTATTTGACAGGTTTTAATTCTAAGTGGATTATCTAAGGATTTTAATCTTGACAATAAGTGTAAGTCTTTTATGGATTATTAAGTTATTATCTATTAAGTAAGAGGGATTGAGTTTAATTGTGGATTATCAATTAACCTATAACAAGCTATTTTGAGATTTATGCATGTTTATCTTTTGTAAAGTTTGATGATCTAAAACTTGGACTAATACACGTAGATGCACCTTAACTAGAGTTCCTTTCAATATAGAATTCTCATTTACTTTAAATTGTTGTCTTCAATTCTACTCAAATTCAAACTCCCCCAATTTACTTTTCTATTTATAAAATTAATTGCTTACCATTCCCTGTGGATTCGACCCTGCTTACCGCTTCTATAAGTTACTTTGAGTAGGTTTTATTTTTGACGGCTTCGACAACCCCTATCACTAGACAAGCCAGGGCTCACCTTAATTGACTCAATTAGGATAATGTAGGAAGGGTTTGAGCTTCGTAACTCCATCTACTAGCTTCCTTTTATTATTCTTTGATAATACCATTTCAACCATCTCTTTAGAAAACCTCAAAACAATATAATCAACCAACAAAATTCACTATGTCATATCAAACTCTTAAATTTTCATTAAATATGCCTAAAATAAGACAACATCAAACAAAAGAGGTGGGGAGGAGGATCACGGTAGTTGGTGGTGGTTTCAGACGGTTCATCCTAACTAACTTGGGACAAAGAGTCGCAGACAATATCATTATCAGAGTAGGAAAAAATGAGAAAAAGAAGACAGAGGTACTACCCTCTTTATTCGGTTTGCCTCCTTATTCGGTTTCATGAGTATTTATAGTCCTTGATGCTATTTTTGATTGGATGGTGTCAGGCTTAGTGACATCATATGGACGGTTTGACAAAGATAGAACCAATTTTCAAGTATTAGGCTTTGCAGTCCGATCACATAAGTGGAGTTACTATAGCACCTAACAATGTTTTTCCCCTAGATAACTTAGGCTTCCACAACCTATTCTTTCTATTCTATATGGATTTTCCTCCCCCACTTGCCTTACTAGCCTTCCCCCCGACTAAGATTCTGAGTTACCTGTCTATCAGAAAAATTTCTCAGTATTGCTAGTTTTCTAAGGCGAAGGAATTTTTCATCGATTGCACTAGCCAATTAGTCAATCCAACTGTTTTCTTGGTTTAAAGAGTCCCACAACTATTAAAGTTCAAAACCTTAGTGCTACACATAATTCATTTTTATTTTACCTAGTGACAGATCCAGGAATTCAAGAATAGGGTTCAAAAAAAATTCTCAAATGGGTATGCAATTTTTTATTTTCCCCCTCCCTACACACTAAATTAATTTTTTAAAAAATAAATTCAACACTAAAAAATTCCCCCCAAAATAGGGGTGCAATTACCCCTTTGGTGGCCATGTAGGTCCGCCACTAATTTTACCTCTTTACTAACTCATAACTTTAGTCAGAGCAGTCCACTGCTCTTTCCTTGGAATACTTGAATTCTTGCTCAACATCTCCAAAGCAAAAGCTATGTCTGGTCTCGTACAATACATGAGTTACATGAGACTTCCCATTTCTGAGAATATTCAGTTGAGCTACATAACTTCAAATCTAAAAGGATTTGTTCTGTATCAAATTGACTGAAATTGGATCATTGCATTTTTTTCGAACTTGTACCCACGGTGTGGTACACTGAACATCAACCCAATCTCGATGAAATTAAAAGAAAACTACATCAAAAACTTCTATTCTTGACACGAAGGGACTCTTTGTCATTACAGTGTGTTAAAAAATGAGAAACATTTTCGAATTATTTTGTTCAACCTGTAAAAATGAAAAAGGTAGTTTACTTGGTTACTTGTTCAAGCCTCGAATGAAGACATTCTTTTTTTCGTGCTACGATCTTTCTTGTAACACCCACTACCTGGGTTAGTAGTAACTCGGTTCAGGAGCGTTACTTAACAAGCAAGCAAGGACAATACAAGCATTACTCATTCAACTTGGCTTCAATAATCAACTAAAACATTCGACAATGATCAAGCAAGGAGAATCAAACAATCGAACAAGACATAGGCAACCATTCATACATTACTTATCATGTAAGTAACCACAAAATTGAATCTTAATCTAAACTATCCATTCGAATAGGTCGCCAAATTTAACTCAATTGATGCTTACAATACAAACAAGCAATACACACATGTGCCTTAAACATCATACCATTCGAATATGACCAAAGCAAGGGACATGGCAAAGCAAGAAATAACAACCAATCATACATTTCTTTTCATGCAAGTAATCTCAAATGTAACTACCATTTCATCCTAAGCATTCGCTATACTTACAATACCATTAGATTGATTACTTTCTTGCTTAAAATTCAAGTTACTACATACATGATTCTTATATCAACATTCAACCTTTGAAATCCTATCCTATTCGACTATCCTGAAGTTCAAATATGCTTTCTTCATTTCATTGTTCATTGATGTATACATGTGTCATCTCTTACCTAAATTTCTATCACAATTGATTGATCATTCAAATTTACATGTTCAAGCTTGCATTCAAACCACATTCTAATCCTAACCATTCGACCATTTACCTAAGTGTATAACATGGCATGTAACTAGTTTCATTCATGCTTAATTAAATCCCATGCATTCAGCAATCAAATCTACAAGCATACATATCACACACAACAAGCATTGATACATTCAAGTGACCCTATATGTCATGGCCATTCGATTAGGATACAAGTAAGCATCTTGACTCATCATCCTACTTTCAATTTAAGCAAACCACATACAAGATCATAGCATTCAAAAGTCATCAAGATAGCTAGATTAACAATAAGTCTTTCCATCAACATATGCGCAGCAACATTCAACCATTATAAGTTAATTAAGTTCATTACAAACCTTAATCTACATACAAAACATAGATAGGCCATCAAGCATTATATACAATCTTTCAAAATGCATGTTTAAGCTACTTAGATACATCTAGTGCCACCATTCTAGGAGAATACAAAACAAGTATGGAATCATAATTTAACAAAGCTTGTGTAGGATGCTTATTGCTCAAGGAATCAAGCTTCAAGATCAAGCAATGTTGAATCCTTTAACCTGTAGGTTGGGAAGAATGAAACAAGAGCGATAAGTACAAAAATGTACTTAGTGAGGTAGTAACTTGTCTATCCATTTTGTTATTTCATGTTGCATGTCTTTTAGGTCAAGTGTAAACCTAGCTAAGGCTTCCAAGCATTAGAGTAGACTTAGCTAGTCTTTCAAGTATCAAGAGTGACCTTATCTAGTCTTTTAATCATCAAGAATATCCTATTTAGGATAGCATGCATTCGACCATAAAGATTAGGCATCAAGAAATCATAAATCATGAATCAAGTAACATGCTTGCAAAACAAGAAACCAAGGAGTCATGCTTTCGGATCAAGCAACATACATTTCATGGCATACAAGACAAGTATCATGTATAATTTAATCTTATTTCATTTGTTTATTTCATTAAACAACCCCCTTGGTACTTAGTTTGTATAGGTAATCGAGTCTCTAACCAACTGTCGCCACAATATGCACCGTAGTGCTGGTCAACCCTCATACTATTGCCAAAGACCACATACGTACCCTCCGTATGTCGCCAAATAGGGGCCTTAGCCCTGGACCGTAGTCCACCTGTACACAATGAGCTCTAGACTCTAAGGCATGCCTTTCTACCTAATCCAACTAGCTACCAAGGTTGTTCGAATTACCATTTATTCAAGTTATCAAGTTCAAGATCATGTTCATGTAAATCAAGATCATTTCATGTTAAGCCCTTAGGCTATTGAGTCTTAGCTCACATCATTTCATCAAAATGAGATAACTATCATATCTCAACCAAGTCATTAACACTCAACATGTTGTACCATAGCACATACAAGCAACCAAGTTATCACTAATCATGCATAAGCATTTCGAATAGGCATGTACATACAACTAGGATCATGTTTCATGTGTTTCTTTAATTCATCCTTCCCTTATTAAGTCAAATTCATGCTTAGATTCATTATCATAACAAGAATGTAACAAATACATTGGTTAGGACTTAGTCCTAACCCTAGAGGTAACTACACTCACAATACAATCCAAGCAAGCTAGCAGTTATCTTGTATGGCTATCCCCTTGTTCTTAGCCCTTGAATGATTTCCTTTTTCTTCCTTAATTTGCTGCCATTGGTCTAGCAAGCATAACACATACACATTTCATCAAAACAAGCACAATATATCATACAATCATAGTTGCAATATTATCACAATGTACCTAACATTTAGCTACTGTTTTTATACTTCATTTTAAGCATTTCTTACCAATTTATCTCAACATTGTTATTAATTCATTTTAAAGCATAATTGGACAGACTACAATGTCCCAAAACTGTTTTGGAAACAATTTGCATTTAGGTGTAAAAATAGTCCCAAACTGCCTAGGACACTACTGCTTGGCAGTTTGCACATTGTCCCTTTAAATGGCCATATCTTTTAATCTGTACATCGGAATTTCAATTGCTATACACCGTTGGAAAGCTAAAAAAATTTACTATAAGACCATGTAAGATTTGCATTTTATTTCTTATCCAATTAAAACATTTTATTGTTTAGAGACAGGACATTTACACTGCCTGGACAGTTTGCACTGTCCAGTAATTCCTATTTACAGTTTTCAGCATAGGACCCAGTTTTCAATTCCGTTTTCACCTAATGAAAATATACATTCTAAGGATCATGTCATTAAAATTTCATCCCTGAATTAAATCTATATAAGTTTTGGTGAATTTTCAAAGTGACTGCCCAGAACAGAGCAATTCTGGGCAGATTGTACCTATTCACATTTTAATGCCTTTAATTCATTTTAACCAATGTCTTGGCCCTATAATTCATTTCATATGACATCCTAAACATGTTAAGTCAATTTTAATTCATTATTCAAGGATACCAAAACAGGGTAAGTTGGTTACAATGCCTAATCTTGCATGTTTACTCAATTTCAATTTCACAAAACAGTTTCTAGATTATATAACTATGTTCATACTTTTATCCTTCCATTTCCAGCATTGTTTGCTATCAATTCAATTTTTTTAAAATCTTCTATACATTACCTATTCATGATCATCATCAATTCACTAATTCCATAGCTCAATTTTAAGTTCTAATCATTCAATTTTCACTTCAACAACACAATTCAATTTTCCAGCAGCCTAGGTTTGTTGTACTATCACAAACACATGATTTTCAGCTTGTACCTAATGTGCATTCTTCAATTTTGCATAATTCTACAATCATTCAATCATCTAACAACATATTCAGTGTCTAATTCAATCTATAATCATCAAAAACAGTCCAATTCAACAATATAGTTGCCTATTCAATAAAACACAAGTAGAATCATACTTACTTTGCTTCTAGCTTAATTTCAATGAAAAATTCCTACACATGCAAGCTTGATTTCTTCTTCAATTGCTGAATTCTCTCAAGGTTTCTCTCTCTCAATTTTCCTCTCTCAATCGGCCAAGTGAATTGAAAGGAAATATGACAATATGGTTATCCACATTAGTGGATTTATAGAATTACTAAACTATCCCTTAATTAGTTACTAATCATATAATTAGTCAAGGGCAAATAAGAGAACCATGAAGTTTATGATGCATTCCTCTTATTTCTTGTTTAATTCAATGTAGTCATTCTAATTTGGTCACTTATTTCATTCATTCTTTCAATTAGACCCTTGACTATTCAATTTAGCTTAATTCTAAATTCAGTTAAGCTATCAATTTATACAATTTAGTTCCAATACTTCTAGGCTAGAATTTGGGGTGTTACAACTCTCCTTCTAATTTAAATTCATCCTCGAATTTACCTTAATCAAATAGGTGAGGATATTGCTTCCTCATGACTTCTTCAGATTCCCAGGTAGCTTCTTCCAAAATCGAGAAGCAAATCTAGGATCACGATCAGAGATTATTGCTGTAGGTACACCGTGTAATCGAATCACTTCACAGATGTACAACTTAGCTAAGGTTTCCAAGCTCATGTTCATTCAAACATGGATGAAGTGAGTAGATTTTGTGAATCTATCAACAATCACCCATACAACATCGTTTTTTCTTGGAGTTGAAGGTAGTCTAGTAACAAAATCCATTGTAATACGATCCCATTTCCACTGAGGGAATTCGATTGGCTGAAGTAATCCAATAGGGACTCGATGTTCGGTTTTAACTCTTTGACAAGTCAGACACTTCGATACGAAATCCGTGATACCCGATTTCAAACCCGGCCACCAGTATAATGGCTTTAGATCCTTGTACATCTTAACAGATCCTGGTGAATCGAGAATGAGCTTTGGTGAGTTTCTTGTAACATTTCTTGTCTTAGTTCCTCATTGTTAGGAACACAAACTCTATCATTGAAATAGAGGAATCCATTTAACTTAAGGGAGAAGTCAGAATTTGACTCAGAGTCTCACTTGGATATGATCTTCTGAAGGTTTAAATCAGTTTGTTGGAGTTCTTTAATTCTTGAGATTAAGCTGGATTGAACTTGAAGTTTAGACAAGAATTTCCGTCCTTTGGATAAACGAAAACGTGCATTGATAGCCGGAGTAACTACAAGAATACATAGGATCATTAAGGAAAATTTCGAGTGGTTACTTGCAAAATAAGCAAGTGTTCGAATAGCTTTCTTGTAATCCAAGAAAGTTCAAATTCGATTGAAATATACTAGATTTTAGATTTAGGAGTTTACCCGTGTATGGTTTGCGACTAAGGGCATCAGCAACCACGTTTGCTTTCCCCGGATGATAGTCGATAACCAAATCGTAGTCTTTAAGCAATTCAAGCCATCTTCTTTTTCTCAGATTCAAATCTTTCTGAGTCAGGAGATATTTGAGACTTTTGTGGTCTGTGAACAGATTACATTTCTCCCCGTACAAGTAATGTCTCTAAATTTTGAGAGCAAACACGATAGCTGCCAATTCTAGATCGCGTTTTGGATAGTTTGACTCGTGTGGTTTCAGTTGCCTTGAAGTATAATCTACCACCTTTTCATCTTGCATTAGGACACAACCAAGTCCTAAATGAGATACATCACTATAGACAGTGAATTCTTTACCCGATTCTGGTTGGATAAGAACCGGTGCATAAGTCAGGGCTTGTTTAAGTTGATCGAAGCTTCCTTGTTGGCTTTCTGACCAAACAAAAGGTGTATCCTTTCAGGTTAATTTTGTCAAACTTGCGAAAATGGAGGAAAAGCCTTTGACAAATCACCGATAATATCTGACTAAATTGAGAAAGCTTCTGATTTCACTAACATTCATCGGAGGTCTTTAATCCAGGATGGATTGAATTTTCTTTGGGTCTACTTTAATTTCTTCAGTCGAGATGACATGGCCAAGGAACGAGACTTCTGATAGCCAAAATTCACACTTAGAGAACTTTGCGAACAATTGACGTTCTCGAAGAGTTTGCAATACAATTCTAAGATGTTCAGAGTGTTCTTCCTTATTTCGGGAGTAAACTAGGATGTCATCAATGAAGACGACTACGAACTTGTTGAGATAGGGCTTGAACACTCGATTCATGAGATCCATGAAAGTAGTCAGAGCATTCGTTAACCCGAATGGCATTACAAGAAATTTATAGTGGCCATATCGAGTACGAAAGGCTGTCTTGGGCACATCTTCTTCTTTTACCCTCATTTGATAGTATCCCGATCGAATATCAATCTTTGAAAATATCGAAGCATCCTTGAGTTGATCGAAGAGATCTTCTATTCTAGGACGAGGATACCGGTTCTTGATCGTAAACTTGTTCAATTGTCTATAATCAATATAGAGTCTCATAGTCATGTCTTTCTTCTTCACGAACAAGACTGGATCACCCCAAGAAGATGAACTAGGCCGTATAAAGCCTTTAACTTGCAACTCCTAAAGTTGCTTCTTTAATTCTTTTAACTCAATAGGTGCCATTCGATAAGGTGTGATGGACACCAGACTTGTTCTGGGTTGAACTTTAATCCCAGACTCTACTTCTCTGATCGAAGGGACACCAGGGAGTTCTTCGGGAAAACATCAGCGAATTCAGTAACAACAGGCATGCTAGGCAAACCGAATTCAATTTCATCTTGGAGAACCATCTTAGCAAAGATTGAAGTTGGTTTCTTGTCTATTAAGAGAATGGATTCTTTCCTTAAACCCAGAGATACAGTCTCCGATTTTGGCAATCTACCCAAGCCTCGTGTTTACTTAACCAATCTAACCCCAATATCGAGTCAAATTCACAATATGGTAAGATATAAAGATCAATGGGAAAGGGTATGTCTTGAATGGTCAAGGAAGCTTGCTTGTGGCGCAAGTTAATGGGTGTTTTTCCCCCTAATGGATTCGAAACTACAAGACTAGATTCAATAATTTCAGGTTTTAATTTTAACTTGTTGATCAAGACAGAACAAACAAATGAATGGGTAGACCCCGAATCAATTAAAGTATATGCATGACTGGAATTTAACTCAACGGTACCTGTGATAACATCAGGAGCTTCTTCATCATCTTTACCAAGAATATGGTACATACAAGTAGGGGCTCGAGATTCTTAGTGAGTTGGAGCATTCGAATGGTTCCCTCTACCTCTCCCTTGATTTCTAGACTGGCTTGTTTAGGACCCTTGTTTCGATCGGAGAGAGTTAAGCGTGCATTTCCAAGAGTTCAACTTGGAACCTTATTGGGATATTGGGGACAATCCCAGATATAGTGATCTGAGGCTCCACAAAAGAAACACAAGTTTTGTTGAGTTTTGCATTGCCCGGTGTGGTGCTTCTGACAGAACTTGCAAGTAGAGTACTGAATAGCTTTACCAGAATTCCCCGTACTATCAACTGAGAGCATCGGGGCTGAGGATTTGACTACCGATTGAGGTTTCAGTATATAATTGCTCTTTTGGATGTGAGTATAATTTGAAGAGTGATATTTAGAATGCTTAGCTTTCTTTGACTGCCAGTGTGGCTTGTCATCATTTATGGATCATTTATCTTTCCAAGAATTTCCACTCTTACGCTTTTCTAAGGCCTTCATCTTTGCCTCTGTAGCAATGACTCAGTTTACCAAGTTTTGGAAGTCAGTAATAACGAGAGCAGTGAATATAGGGCTTAATTCATCATTTAACCTATTAATAAACATTCGACACTTGTCGGCCTCGATTTTGATATATTCCGACCCATATTTGCAATACTTGTAGAAGTCGCTTGCATACTATTCAATAGGTCAGCCCCCTTGCTTGAGGTACAAGAAACGTTTCCGGCGCTCGGCCATGTACTGTTCACTGATATACTTCTTTCTGAATTCATCGAGGAAGAATTTCCACGTCACAGCTTCTGCATGGGCAGTCAACGTAGTAGTTTCCCACCAGCTTAAGGCTTTATCAGCTAACAAAGCTATAGCACATTCGAGTTTGTGCTTATCAGGACAAGGTAGTTGCTTGGTAAGGATTCGAGTAGTGGCTTCAAGCCAGTACTCAGCTACTTCTGGGTTTGCTTCATCGGTTCCAGTAAAGGTATAAGCCCGATATTGAGCCAGTTTGTCGATTGGGGCTCGGTTTGGCACAACAACTGTAGGAGCAATTGGATGATCTTTCTTTAAGGCAGACACTAGACGATTAAACATCTCCTTTATACTTAGAAGGCATTCTTGCTGCACAGGATTGATATCAGGAGCTTACTGTTGAGCATCAGCTTGAGCTCTATGTTGAGCTTGATGTTGAGGAGGAATCTGTTCCATCCTCACACTGTCTCCTTCCTTCGAGGAGCCTTCAGGACTTTCATTATCCCGACCGAGTCTTGTTTCAGACATTCTACGTTCAAATAGAATAATTAAGGGTTCAGTTTAATAAGTAAGACACAAGCTATTCAATTCAAGTATCCTAGGTAGCACAAGTATCCTATATGATGCATGATAGCCTGGTTTAGTCCAAGAATCGACTAAACCTAAAGCTCTGATACCAATTTATATGTAACACCCCCTACCCGGGTTAGTAGTAACTCGGTTCGGGAGCGTTACTTAACAAGCAAGCAAGGATAATATAAGCATTACTCATTCAACTTGGCTTCAATAATCAACTAAAACATTCGTCAATGATCAAGCAAGGAGAATCAAACAATCGAACAAGACATAGACAACGATTCATACATTACTTATCATGTAAGTAACCACAAAATTGAATCTTAATCTAAACTATCCATTCGAATAGGTTACCAACTTTAACTCAATTTATGCTCACAATACAAACAAGCAATACACATTTGTGCCTTAACACATCATACCATTCGAATAAGACCAAAGCAAGGGACATGGCAAAGCAACCAATCATACATTTCTTTTTATGCAAGTAATCTCAAATGTAACTACCATTTCATCCTAAGCATTCAGCTATACTTACAATACCATTAGATTGATTTCTTTCTTGCTTACAATTCAAGTTACTACATACATGATTCTTATATCAACATTCAACAGTTGAAATCCTATCCTATTCGACTATCCTGAAGTTCAAATATGCTTTAGTTATTTCACTGTTCATTGATGTATACATGTGTCATCTCTAACCTAAATTTCTATCACAATTGATTAATCATTCAAATTTACATGTTCAAGCTTGCATTCAAACCAAATTCTAATCCTATCCATTCAGCCATTTACCTAAGTGTATAACATGGCATGTAACTAGTTTCATTCATGCTTAATTAAATCCCATGCATTCGACAATGAAATCTACAAGCATACATATCACACACAACAAGCATTGATACATTCAAGTGACCCTATATGTCATGGCCATTCGATTAGGGTACAAGTAAGCATCTTGACTCATCATCCTACTTTCAATTTAAGCAAACCACATACAACATCATAACATTCGAAAGTCATCAAGATAGATAGATTAACAATAAGT
Source organism: Hibiscus mutabilis (assembly GCA_019671005.1). Taxonomy (NCBI): domain Eukaryota; kingdom Viridiplantae; phylum Streptophyta; class Magnoliopsida; order Malvales; family Malvaceae; genus Hibiscus; species Hibiscus mutabilis. The sequence continues at coordinate 11,731,850 of CM033747.1, read as the reverse complement.
CATTCTATCAACATATGCGCACCAATATTCAACCATTATAAGTTAATTAAGTTCATTACAAAACTTAATCTACATACAAAACATAGATAGGCCATCAAGCATTATATACAATCTTTCAAAATGCATGTTTAAGCTACTTAGATACATCTAGTGCCACCATTCTAGGAGAATACAAAACAAGTATGGAATCATAATTTAACAAAGCTTGTGTAGGATGCTTCTTGCTCAAGGAATCAAGCTTCAAGATCAAGCAATGTTGAATCCTTTAACCTGTAGGTTAGGAAGAATGAAACAAGAGTGATAAGTACAAAAATGTACTTAGTGAGTTAGTAACTAGTCTATCCATTTTGTTATATCATGTTGCATGTCTTTTAGGTCAAGTGTAAACCTAGCTAAGGCTTCAAAGCATTAGAGTAGACTTAGCTAGTCTTTCAAGTATCAAGAGTGAACTTATCTAGTCTTTAAATCATCAAGAATATCCTATTTAGGATAGCACACATTCGGCCATAAAGATTAGGCATCAAGAAATCATAAATCATGAATCAAGTAACATGCTTGCAAAACAAGAAACCAAGGAGTCATGCTTTCGAATCAAGCAACATACATTTAATGGCATACAAGACAAGTATCATGTATAATTGAATCTTATTTCATTTGTTTATTTCATTAAACAACCCCCTTGGTACTTAGTTTGTATAGGTAATTGAGTCTCCAACCAATTGTCGCCACAATATGCACCGTAGTGCTGGTCAACCCTCCTACTGTCGCCAAAGACTACATACGTACCCTCCGTATGTCGCCAAATAGGGGCCTTAGCCCTGGACCGTAGTCCACCCATACATAATGAGCTCTAGACTCTAAGGCATGCCTTTCTACCTAATCCAACTAGCTACCAAGGTTGTTCGAATTACCATTTATTCAAGTTATCAAGTTTAAGATCATGTTCATGTAAATCAAGATCATTTCATGTTAAGCCGTTAGGCTATTGAGCCTTAGCTTACAAGTCAAGTGGTTTCAAGATTCATTTCATCAAAATGAGATAACAGTCATATCTCAACCAAGTCATTAACACTCAACATGTTGTACCATAGCACATACAAGCAACCAAGTTATCACTAATCATGCATAAGCATTTCGAATAGGCATGTACATAAAACTAGGATCATGTTTCATGTGTTTTTTTAATTCATCCTTCCCTTATTAAGTCAAATTCATGCTTAGGTTCATTATCATAACAAGAATGTAGCAAATACATTGGTTAGGACTTAGTCCTAACCCTAGAGGTAACTACACTCACAATACAATCCAAGCAAGCTAGCAATTATCTTGTATGGCTACCCCCTTGTTCTTAGCCCTTGAATGATTTCTTTTTTCTTCCTCAATTTGCTTCCCTTGGTCTAGGAAGCATAACACATAACATTTCATCAAAACAAGCACAATATATCATACAATCATAGTAGCAATGTTATCACAATGTACCTAACATTTAGCTACTGTTTTTATACTTCCTTTTAAGCATTTCTTACCAATTTATCTCCACATTGTTATTAATTCATTTTAAAGCATAATTGGACAGACTACAATGTCCCAAAACTGTTTTGGAAACAATTTGCATTTAGGTGTAAAAACAGTCCCAAACTACCTAGGACACTGCTGCCTGGTAGTTTGCACACTGTCTCTTTAAATGGCCATATCTTTTAATCAGTAGGTCAGAATTTCAATTTCTATACGCCGTTGGAAAGCTAACAAAATTTCCTATAATACCATGTAAGACTTGCATTTTAGTTATTATCCAATTAATACAGTTTATTGTTTAGAGACAGGGCATTTACACTGCCTGGACAGTTCGCACTGTCCAGCAATTCTTATTTACAGTTTTCAGCATAGGATCCAACTTTCAATTATATTTTCACCTAATGAAAATAGACATTCTAAGGATCATGCCATTAAAATTTCAGCCCTGAATTCAGTCTATATAATTTTTGGTGAATTTTCAAAGTGACTGCCCAAAATAGAGCAATTCTGGGCAGATTGTACCTATTCACATTTTAATGCCTTTAATTCATTTTAACCAATGTCTTGTCCCTATAATTCATTTCACATGAAATCCTAAACATGTTAAGTCAATGTTAATTCATTATTCAAGGCTGCCAAAACAGGGTAAGTTGGTTACAATGCCTAATCTTGCATGTTTACTCAATTTCAATTTCACAAAACAGTTTCTAGATTATATAACTATGTTCATACTTTTATCCTTCGATTTCCAGCATTGTTTGCTATCAATTCAATTTTTTAACATCTTCTATACATTACCTATTCATGATCATCATCAATTCATTAATTCTATAGCTCAATTTTAAGTTCTAATCATTCAATTTTCACTTCAACAACACAATTCAATTTTCCAGCAGCCTAGGTTTGTTACACTATCACAAACACATGATTTCCAGCTTGTACCTAATGTGCATTCTTCAATTTTGCATAATTCTACAATCATTCAATCATCTAACAACATATTCAATGTCTAATTCAATCTATAATCATCAAAAACAGTCCAATTCAACAATATAGTTGCCTATTCAACAAAACACAAGTAGAATCATACTTACTTTGCTTCTAGCTTAATTTCAATGAAAAATTCATACACATGCAAGCTTGATTTCTTCTTCAATGGCTGAATTCTCTCAAGGTTTCTCTCTCTCATTTTTCCTCTCTCAATCGGCCAAGTGAATTGAAAGGAAAGATGACAATATGGTTATCCACATTAATGGATTTATAGAATTACTAAACTATCCTTTAATTAGTTACTAATCGTATAATTAGTCAAGGGCAAATAAGAGAACCATGAAGTTTATCATGCATTCATCTTCTTTCTTGTTTAATTCAATGTAGTCATTCTAATTTGGTCACTTATTTCATTCATTCTTTCAATTAGACCCTTGACTATTCAATTTAGCTTAATTCTAAATTCAATTAAGCTATCAATTTATACAATTTAGTCCCAATACTTCTAGGCTAGAATTTGGGGTGTTACATTTCTTCTCTTAGGATATTTGAATTTATGAACTTTTCTGGTTATGTTCCGTAATTTTTAGGGTATTTAATGATGGATGTAATGAAAGAGTCTTTATAAATGTAATAGTTAAGTTATGTTAATTGAAGTGCATCCAATACAAAAATAAGATAAATTAAGTGAAAAGCAATGGAAACACAAACATTGTTCACAAAATAGATTTTCATACAAATTTTTTAATTGTATCCATAACGAAATGATATAATACCACCTACCATCTAACAATAGAGGTGCAAGTGCAAGTTTTCACTTAAAATACCAATATATCAACCTACCTAAGCTATCACTTAAAACCCTAAAAAATGTGACAAAAATATCAACCTAATTAACAACAATAGTTTATGTGAGCAAGAATCACATAATCAATTAAAAACTCCAATGATAAAAGTATACAAAATTGTCAACAAAAAGTTATCAAAATACCAGCTTATAACCTACAACGTCTTTCGTTTTTCAACACTAAATTTTTGTATTCCTTTCTGAGCTAAAGTGTTTGACTACCTGAAACTTTGGTTGACAAAACAATTTTCTTTTGTTCTAGACATCCATCTAACTATTATGGGACTTGTTTGTTATATCAAATATCCTTGTTGTTGATTTAGACTTCCTTGCTTATTAGTCGCATAAGATTGAATACCTGAAGTAGGGAAAAAAGTCAAACTGAGTGCTTGCGGGTTGGTTGGATAAGGTTGAAGGCTTGGTTGGGGTTGGCCTTCTAAACTCCAGAGCGAAACAAAAAGGTTAGATATCAATTATTACTTAAAATAAAATCAATTGCTTTGTAAGTTGTTAAAACTTTTTTACTTTTAGTTTTGATACACTTCATAAGGAGGGCTTCGTTGGTTGTTAGTAAGTAATCTTGGTGCTTTCACATGCATGTTGGCACCAACTTTTCCCTTTCAATTCCTTTGGTTGTGACATGATTTTTCACACTTGGAACAATATAAAAATATTCCTATCTTAGTAAATCTAACACTAGAATTCAGGGCTTCATTTGCTTCTCTCTTTCTATTTGTCTTGGGCATACTAAGTGTCCTTCTAAGCTTGGTGCCAGTAATGCCTCACATGTAGTGTCAGTAACCCATTGATTAGAACCTCTTATAAGTTTGATGAAATTGTCATATATTTGTTGTTGAGACTTTTTTGTTGTTGCAGTTCTCAATATATTTTTCATGTATTAGATTGTTGAGCACCATGCATGACACAACATATATGCATGTGATTCATGTCATTAGATAACAGAAATTGATGAACCAAAATATTAAATAAAATATTGTAGAAAAAAATAAGCCTAAAGTGTAATGAACACTCACCAATGAGACTCCACTTTCTGCAACTGCATGTATGATTTTCCAAATCAACAATATACTTGTTGGTGGATTCACAAGACACATGATATTTTTCCTCTCCAGCATGTATAGGTCAACAACTGCACAACTTTAAACTTTAATCAAACTAAACAATTAAAAAACACATCAATATGTTACAAATTTAACAATACCTAGCGGACTGCTCAATTGACAAATTAATTCTTTTTTTTTTTTTTGTGCATAAACTTCCAATGTACTTGTCTGCGACATCCTTAGTTAGGGCAATTCTTTGCATTATCTTATTTTTTTTTATCATCTTCATTCTTGTTAAAATGGGTTTGTCTCGAACGTCTAAAATGAGCTAATACCAAAAGAAGAAATAGTAGTTATAAGTCAACTTAATATTCATACAGTAGTTTACTATATTGTTACTTAAACTTTACCTTATTAAAACACTCGAATGAATTGTTAAGTAGCATGCCAGATTTGCAGAAGGTGGATAAATGAGAGTAGGACCATTGATGGTTGAAGGCAGGCTCTAACGATGCCTTAAGTTCAACTATTGCATCTTTGAATTCTTTCTTATATGTACTCCTAGTTGCTTTTCATAGTGCACCTTTCGAGCTCTACCCTTTAAAGTTTGCAACATTCTTGAAGATAAAGTACAAGTGTCTCACACACTTTCTATGCTCAGCATGAGAAAAAAGTGTAGTAGTGCCTCGATCAATCCACGAATAACAATAAAAATGTTGTTAATAGTAAATATGTTCAAAAAACAAGTCAACAAAGACTTACCTTCTGCTTGTTTGACATGAATTTGACATGACAAGAGTTTGTAATCTCCAAATCAGTGGTTAAAATTGACAGAAACCACATCCAAGATGATTCATTTTCACCCTTAAAAACATCATAACAAATTGGATAAATATTGCATTACCATTTACATTAACAGCTGTAACATTCTAAAATTTGCGTTAGGAGTTTCGGATAAATTAGGGAAGAATTTGACTTGAATTTAAGCGATAAGGTTAATTTCGAGATTTTTATAAAGGTATAATAATTATTTTAATTACACCGATAAGTCAAAAAATTTCCTAAGATTAGTATGAGATTTATTAAAATGTTAATTTAATCAATAAAGCTTTAATTAGGCTAATTGCTTTTAAAGACGAGTTTTAGTGACCTTTTGTAAAAAGAAAATGACTTTTTTAAAAGGAAAGTAAATTATGAATTTTTAAGAGACGAATATACCTCTAAATGATTTTAATAAAAAATTCTCTCCTTCCTCCCTTAACTACCCGACAGTTTTAACAAGGGCGAGAGCTTTTCATTTTTTTTTCATTCTCCTCGCTTCCATTGATTTCCAAACACTAATCAATTTCCTATGATTTCTATTCCATTTATCATCCAATTCTTCTCTCAATTTTCTTTCCAAATTCAAGATTTTCTTTATCATTTCTTTCACTATATTCTCTCTAGATTTCACGACATTTTTTCAAGATCTTCACCGGTCTTGATTTCTTGATGAACTAAGGTATTTCTAAGCTTCTTCAATGAAATTTCACATGTTTTATATTTAAATTTTTATCTGTGATTAATGATTTGAGATTAAAATGAGATTTTTCAATGTTCTTGAGTTTTTAAGAGTGATAATGGTGAATTCTTGGGTTTTGATGTAAATCTAAGTTTTTGTATTGGATTATGATGATTTTTTATAGTTTATTAATAATCTAAACTCGATTTTGAGAAATCAAAATCAGAATTAAATGAATTGATGGATTTTAGGTGGATGTTCATGAGTAGAATTGATGAATTTTTAAATTAAGGTTTCTAAGAGAAGTTACTATTATTGAAGGATAATTATGTGTATATATAAGGTAGATTGAAGGTTATAATTGTATCCTAAATGCAAAAATGGAGTTAGGATGGAGATTTCACCATTATAGTTAGATTTTCAGTTTGTAAGTGAAATATGGGGAAGAGATTTGGTTGCAAGTTGCTGCTGTTTGTTAATGAGATTATAGAAGATTCGGAGTCATAGAAGGAATATTGAAGGTTGTTTGAAGATTTTTTGCTAGAAGGAAAAGCTTTGACAGTAGAGCGGAAGCTTATTGGTGAATGATACTTAAGTTCAACTCTCAAGCACATTTTAAAGGGTTTGTGGGGGCCTATGAACAACTTGAACCGTTGTGCTAAGCTCAAGCGTAAGAGATTTCTACCCTATGGCATTTAAATTGACTTTTCTTGCGGGATAAAGGCATGACATGTTTAAGCATGATTTTGATTTTGATTTTGATTAAAATGATTATATAATGTTTTGAAGCACTTACACATGATATGATAAGATTCTAAAATTCTAAAGCATGAAAAAGTAATTTTGAGTACTCCTAGAAATTACCAACAAATTATATGGTATGACTTACACATGATATTTGCAAGTACATGAGACAAGTGAAAAGTGCATTAAAAGAATAGTAGGTTTACATGCATTTAAATGTGGTATATTGGCTATTGAAATTTATGAACACTTTTGATATAGTTGACATGCCACATGATGAGTATACTCGAGTAAAAACACATAACAAGTTACAAGTATAAGGGACTTTTAAGTCTAATGGATCAATCGTAGTTATCTCATATGATAAAATATCTAGTGGTTGTGGGTTCAAAGGATGAGAGTGTAGAAATCTTTTGTTAATTTTGAACTCAAAGGATGAGAGTGTCTAGCAATCATTTGTTGATTGTGAACCCAAAGGTGTAGAGTGTCCAGCAACCATGGGATTACATGTATATGAGGGTGGGGACCCAAGCCCCCATTTTCTCTTGACAATATTCATGTATCTGATGAGATTTATTTGCAAGTATAGTGATACATCTATGGGAGGGCTAAAATGATGTATTGTACCCAAAGAGTTGGAGTTGTTTTTTAAGTCTGGAATTTCAGCCGACCTGCATTGAATTTTCGGATGGGATCCGGGCACTTATGGGTCTACACGTCTTCTTCAAACGCATTCCTCTATCTCTTAGCTTTCCAACGCATCTTGAAACGCATCAATCCAATGTCAGGAGCTCAAGTTATGTTCGTTTTAGCGAAGACTATGCGAGCAAAAATTTCTATACGGATTTAATACGAGAATTATCTTTACTTTTCCTATTTTATTGATTATTTGCACTTAAATTTAATCTAGGATTCTTTATGAATATATTTAGACGATTTAAGATTAGATTTATTATTTATTATTTATTTTTTAGGTTAGATAAAATATGTTTATTTATTTTATTATTATCTTTACTTTTCCTATTTTAAGTTGAACTCTTCATTTGTAGCCTATTTAAAGGCATATTTGCTTTATTAATAATACAACACCATGAATTTTTGAGTTACAAAAAAACTTTTGGTTTCTTTTTAAGGTTGGCGGATTAACCTTGTTAATTTTTCTATCAAAGCTTTCTTCAACACGAATCTTCTAGTTTCCGCGAGGGAGGTCGTCTTCACACTCCCAGTTGCCTAATCAATTGTGGTTAGGAGGGTGGGTTAGATCCTATTATGGTGTTTGCCTAGTCAATTGCGATGAGGAGAGTGCCTAGGACATCAATATCTATTTCGCCATCATCCATTCATCGGAGAAATTCGTGCTGTTTACAGGTGTTTGCCTATTCAATTGATTAGGAGGGTGCCAAGGACAAATCTATCCACCACCACCACCACCGCCATCAACTATCTCATTTTCTACATCAAGACCATACTTTTCTTGTCGATGTTCTGAACTTGGAATTTGAGGTTTTCTCGGATCATATTAGTGAGTTTGCTAGATCAATTGCGATCTAGAGGGTTCATAGATTTTGAGGTAATTCTTGGATCCTGGCTTCCGTATCATATAGATTCACATTTTCATTAAGTCAATATGTCTAAATTGATAGTTTTCATAATTTATGCATAAGACTATAAGGTTACTCGACAAGCAAGACAAGGACATGATAAGTATATGGATTTTCAGAATGCAAGCATGACTTTAAGGTACGTGAAATCTATCTTCATATGTTATTTTCAAGGTTTTATAACATGAATTTTACAAATATGCATTGATGTTTTATTTAGTGCTTAAGTGCACTCACTAGGATTATTTAAGCTTACACTTGTTTTCTTTCATCGATGCAGACCACCAAGGTTATTTCAGGACTATTGTGGAGACAAAAAGTGCAACCAAGACTTCTAAACACATTTTGAGTATGTTACCAAAGTTTTTGAAAGAATTGTAATAAGACAATGTGGGCCAAAATTACTTAGGATTTAGTTCTGTGAGTACTTTTCTTGTTTACTTGATGCCATGATTTTATGTATGTGAAAAAATTAATTTTATTGAGGTTTTATTGAGCATGAATAGTGAATTTGGATGCTTTACTTTGACTTTAAAGGTCATTTATTGTTGGATTGTTATTTGTTTGAGTTGAGCAAGTTTGATAGATGCTTTAGGTCCTATATGACTTATCCAGATAGTTTGTAGACCTCAAATGCTTAAAATGACCTCTTAAGTCCCAAAAAAATGTGACACTAGATGTTCATTTTTGACTTTATGGTTAAAATCTTGTTCTAGTGATCTTTTGGTGTTGCAATTGTGCATACAAGTATGTTTTCATGTTTATGAAAAGTTCATATTACATTAGGAGCATGTATAGGTCATTTGAGCATGTTTAGGGGTTAATTAGTAAGTCTAAAATCTAAAAATCTGCATTTCTACAAGGTCCCAAAACCATTTGAATAGTTTTGACACCAACAATGAAAGGTTTCAATAACATCGCACTGGTTTCAAAACCATGTTGAAATTTTTTATTCTTGAGCAAAGGTCTTAAGATCATTAGTGAAGGTATCAAAAACTTCCCAGAAATTCAATTTGGAGCACTCTGTAATATTGAAAAATAGTTTGTATTATTGCATTTGAGTCCAACAAACTTTGTATGTTAATTGAATGAGCTTTAAATGTCTAATTAGGTTGAAATTTGATGTGTAAGCATGTTATAAATTGAATTACATGAATTTGAATTCAATTTCCCATTAGTCCATGGATTATGGATATTTACAAATTAGTCCATATTTTGTTGTATTTTCTAATTGAGCATGTTAGAGAAGTCTGATTAGGGTAAAACTTGTTGCGCTAACTATAGTAAGCATGATGAATTCAATTATGCCACTGTATTTTTATATTGATGTGTCATCTATATAGGTGCATGTAAAATTACAAATTTACCCTTGTATGCTTTATTATTTACTCGGTGTTTATATAATATACCTATGACTCAAACCCATCTAGAGACATACGTTATTCCAAGGTATGCATGCTCGTTGAAAAAGTTTTTAATTTGGACACATTTTATTAATAATAGTTATTGAATCACTTTGGTGATCAATGTGGCATCCGGTATTCAGGTCTATCCATCTAGGTTCTATAGTGTGTGTTATATTTGGTGGTATCATAGCTATGTTTAGCAAACCTCATGCCGATAAAATTAAGTTCGGTGACACCGAGCATTTGCATGACATAGTGGTACATGTTTATGTTTAATTTGTTTACATTGACGTAGTATGGGAACATATTGCCTATTACAATATAAAATATATAATTTTGTAGGATTTTGTCTTTGATCACTTGTCGATCTCACACCCCTAATATTTTTTTTGTTTGTGCATGTTAAAAAGTATTACGATATACCTCCACGTCAAGTTGAGACTAGGGTTGCAGTTGTTGCCAATGTCAATAATGTTGCAAGAAACAATGCTAATCCAAATGGTAATTAATTTCCTAAAGACCGATGGAGAATGATTTACCTCCACCTCTTCCTACTCCACTGTAAGGACCATACTTTAGCAATTTGACACTGTTGATTCAGGCTATCACTGGAGCATGTTATAGGGTTTTTGATGTAAATCCTAGCTTGCACCTGTTAATTCAGTACCTCAAAGATTGCCTTTGGAACGCTTAAGGAACTTAACTCGTATTGAGTTTGATGGGTTGACTAGAAATGACCATATAGAGGTTGAACGTTGGTTGGAAAGCATTAAGCGTATTATGTAAAAAATGGTTTGTTCTGATGCTAACAAGTTGGGATGCATTATGTCATTCTTGAGTGGTCATTTATACCAATGGTGGATCACAACATGTGCTAGAGTGAATGCAGATTGTGTGAATTGGACTTTCTTTCAATCAATATTTAATAAGTATATGGGCAACCAATACATGGATGCTCAGAAGAGGGAACTCTTGATTTTAGTCCAAGAAAGGATGATTGTGTCAGAATATGAGATCAAATTTGTACGCTTGAGTCAATATGCATTAGAGACGATTTCTACTAAAATGGAAATATGTAGACAGTTTCGCTACAGACTAATCAAAGACATTAAGGATTATTTAGTTGATATGGATGTAGGGGAGTTCGATGTTGTTAACGAGGTTAAAAAGATAGAAGAGACCTTGGGTTTACCAGTTTTAACTCCAGAAAATGCATTGCTGAATCTTGTAGACATGTAGGACGACCATCCAAGAAAGGTCGTGATGGTAGATTTCGTCGGGATTCCAGACGTGATGATAATCATGTGCAAAATTGATAGATTATCACTACTCTTTCTACCGCTAGATGGTTATTATACTCGACCTATGTGTGAGCATTGTGGTCATTGTCATGATGGCGAGTGTCAAAGACTATCGGGTGTAGTTTTCATTATGGATCTAGTAACCACTTTTTGAGAGTTTGTCCGAGGCAAGATAGAGAGGTTCATGCTCAAACTATGAATGTTGTTGTAACGAACCAATTCCCAAGTTGGTAAATTCGGTCTCGAATCTGTGTTGTGGATCTTTTAATCTAATGATTCAATTTTAAAGAATTTAAAGTTGGAAGCTTGGTTTAAGAAGAATTAGTGTCCTTTTTATTGGTAGGTGAAAGTTTGGTGTTGAAAATATGAATCCTTGAAAATTTAAGTGTCTAAGTGTGTGATTTGGCCATTTTGTTTTAAAAGGCATTAAATTGGTCTGAAATCTTGTGCTATTTAGAGGGTGTGTATTTTGAAAAATTATTGAAGAGAGAGAGCATAGTAGAGAGTTTAGAGAGACAGAATAGTTGAGCCAAGATTTTTCATTGTTCGATGGTCTGTTTTTGACATCACCGACATCGTTGGATACCTCTTTCTGAGATGATTCGGTGGACGGTTGTCTCGTCACTGGCAGAGCTATTTTTTTTCGGCCTGGAAAGAAAAAAGATTCGACCAAAAGCTTTAAGTTCAAAACTCTATCCTCCACCGTCCACCGTAAAAAACGACCATCACCATTGAGCTTAGGAGGTGCCAAAATGCCAGATTGAAGTTTATCGATCAATTGCTATCATCAGACGCACCACACGCGTCATCGTCTGCGCGTGGGCGACATCTAACTTTAGTGGACAACTAGCACCAGCTTGGGCCAAGTTGTTTGGGCTGGCGATTGAGCCGATCTGGTTAGCTAGGTCAAGCCGGTCCATCAAGCCAAGCTGTTAACCCGAGCTAAGCCATTGTTGACTTCCGCCGCTAGCCGTCATTGACCGCCATCACCGTCTTTGAACGACGTTGACTTTTTACAAGGATCCTACCCAGGATTTTTTGATGTTATGAGTCTGTTCGTACAGTTGGTTTTGCCAAATTCAAACACGACAAGCTATTTTTACACGTTTTATTCCTAAAGTAGTCTGATAATGCAATTTTGTTTATAGCGTCGTGTTTGTTCTATCTGAGGGTTATGTGGACTCGAATATTGGATTTAAAGAGAAAATTAGAGGAGCTTGGATGAGGATTTATCGCTTTGTCTTGAGGTTACTACACCTCAAATTCTTAATGCTTTATGAGAATCGTAGATGTAATTGCCTGGTGTGTTAGTGGTTGCAAAACAGGTAGATGAGAAATGAGCATGTGTAGTGACTGGTATTATGGAATTTGATAACTATGAGATGCTTGGTGGTGTTATGATTATGTCGAGACTTGTAAAGGCTTTAAAACCGTGTAAGGTTGTTTGGAATGCTTGCATAATTTATTAATTGATGATTGATTGGTAAATTGTGTTGTTTGTTTGCTAGTTCAAATAGATTGACGTGATTGTTGGAAGTTATGCTTGAGAGATAAATAGCATAAATTACTCGATTAAATGATCATGAAGTTGGTAAATAATATTAATTGATTAAATGTGTTAGTAAACCAACCCTAATGACTTTTATAAGCTTTAGGGATCGAATAAAGCATTTTAACATTGTATTTCACATAAAAGGTCTTAACCCGTTAGTAGGGTATCGATACGAGCTTCAGCTTTATCGGTACATCATTGGGGGTCATATCGATATGGGTTGACCCGTACCAGTACTTGTGAAAATTTAAGATTTTAGTACGCAATGCCATTTTGGTACGTGTGTGAGTACCAATACCTAGGGGTACCATACTGATACTCATATATGAGTATCGGTACCCACTGAGCTAAATAATCTATAATGCCAATTAAAGATAGAAATCGACGTGAAAGACTTAATGAATTGATTTATGCCTTAATTAATGGAGTTGGTTAATGTACACTTCCATAATGTATTAATAACTTGGTATACTTAAATGGGTGATTTGATAATTGATAGAAACTACAGAGTTATGGTAATCGTGCCAATGTTGTGTGTTATATGGTATTCGTGTGAATATTGTATGTTGTATAAACACTTGGTTGGTTGAGTCACCTTTGATTGATGGGATCCAAATAACTAGATAGCGTGTTGCAACACCATGGTTAGAGATGTTGAATGTCCGTTCTCGAGGTTGTTTGGCACTGGGCCTCATTCGAAGATACTCGAGGAGAGATACCGAGTATGAGTGTACATTCCTGAGGTTGTGTGATACTGGGCCACACTCAGAGTGTATGTTCTCGAGGTTGTGTGACACCGAGCCTCACTCCAAGTTTGTGGTTATGACTTTGTGTGCTTTTGCCCAGATGATCTGTTGAAATACTAGGTATGGTTGGGCCTTGTGTGCCATGTATGATGACTTGCATAATGAAAGCATGTGTTTAGGTTACTATTAGTAGCGCCACGTGTTTATTTATCTCTCCTTATTGCTCGTACTAGCTTTCATGCTTACATTTATGATTATCATGAAGTATAGTAGAGTAGATGTGTACCACTAAGCTTTGTAAGCTTAGAGCTTGGAATTGTTGTTTTTGTGCGTAGGTTGGTAGATTGATCGGGAGCTCGAAGAGCACAATCAGTTTGGGATTGTAGCATGCTATGATTGCCAGAGTACGATACTTGTATTTAGTGGGCTATATATCTATATGACCTTACGTGGTTGAGTTTGTAACTCTTATTTTGGAATTATAATAATCAATTCGAATGTTCAAATGTTTTAAATTAAATTGGAGTTCCTTTGTAACGATTTGATCATTTATCTACATTTTCAACTGTTGGATTTAAATGTTTTTGGAAAATATTTTATTTGGTCTAAACCAAGTTGAGAAATTTTATGGTAGCTATTTGGCCTTAGGGCCCAAATGAGATATTCAGGTTTAGGGTGTTACATTTAGTGGTATAAGAGCTTAGGTTTAGTCGGTTCTAGGAAACCTCGGGGTGGTATAGGTGTGGTAGTAATGTAACACCCTTACTAGTATTTAATACCTAACACTAATTAGAGTGTCACATGATGATTACACAAAAATTTTAAACTAGTAATGTAATTTAAAATTTTCAATATTTTTTACATACATCGGTTTCAAATTTTTAACCCACCAAATTAACTCCGGTTTCAAGCAGCAACTTAGCAGTTTATAACTACAATCTATAAATAACATAACTTCCTAAAAGCTGTCTAAAATAAAATTTCCTTCGATTACCCCTTAAATCCATTTTTCTAGTAATTACTCGATTTTCTCCACTAGAAATTTTATCTACCCATTGTCAAGTTTAACAAAACCATCCATCATTTACTAACCACTTATATAGGTATCAATTTTTACAACCATATCTAGATTAGTTCAAAACTAGCTACTAGTAACATATACATACCAACTATTACATCAAAGTACATCAAAGGATGTTATTACTGATACCGTTTAATATCCTCCTTGTTCGTGATGCCCATCACTCCTTACTCCGATCCTTGTTTTCTTCCTACGCGTGAAAATTATCACACGCTAAGTATATACTTAGTGAGGCAAAATAAAATGTTATGCAATACAACATGCTTATAATTATAACAATTTAACAATAACCATGCATCATAGTCTTTACAAGGTTCGTTCGATTTCTGGATCAAAGGGATATTTCGGTGTAATCCGTCTCGCCCTGGTCATATACCAATGCAAAACCAAAGTTTGTTAGCCCTTTGAATCTTAAACAAGAAAAATAAAAGTGCAAGAAAATAAAAACAAATTTGCTATTGCCAATCCCCACAACGACACCAAAAACTTGTTGCGCGTAATAAGTGCTCTGCAATTGTGCAAGTGTACACGTCGCAAGTTATAGTATAAAAGACATCGTCTCCACAGGGATTGGTGCCACTTCAAGAATCTAATCTCTTGCACTGTAAAAAGTAAAAGAACACAAGTAAAAGATTGTAGGAGTTTAACTAACAACTAAACTAGAAAGCAAATAAGTAAAAGGAGATGTAATTAAATGAGAGAGAATAGGCCAGGTTATCGTGAGTTGAGGTGTGATAGCCGATTGGATCGTCTTGGTAAAAGAGTGCAAGGGCAACTTGCACAGCGGGGTTGCCTTGCCAACTAATCGATGGTTGTCTGGGCGACTAGCTGGGCAACTACTTGGGCGTCTGGGCAGCAACTTCAAGGATCGGCGGAGCATTCTTCAATGGTTTCTTCTTATCCCTAAGTCGAAACTCCAGCTATTTGTGCATGCCTTGATAATACATCCCTGCGTGAATCAAGGGTGAACAACAACTAATCTTGCGCTCTTCTTAGCCGTTGAAATCCTTAACTTATTCCTAAGCCGGATTAATCTTCACCATCAATAGATTGAATAAAGATCATACTCATTCGTTTCTTGAATCTAACTCTCCCGATATTAGATAAATAGATGAAGTTACGAGATCCTCTCCCAATTCACTCGCAAACAAGAATAAGAACCAAGATTGAGTAAACCTTGAATAGAAAGTGCAAACTCTTAATACCTAAACAAAATCCAATTGTTTCTCACAACCACAAGACACAATAACCTTAGCCAAATAGATTTAGTTCATGGCTAGGTTCCAAAGAAACACAAGATAAAGAATTCCTAGCATAAACCTAATTGAACAAGAAAGAAAAAGATGAAGAATGGTTGAGCCTTGTCGATATCTCCCTTGCCCTTGATCTTGTCAAAAATTCTCTCCTCTCTCTCCCTTGGAGTTGACGGCATGGTTTTTAATTTATAAGGCTAGGTCAAAGTCTTTTTTTGAGGAGGAAGTTAAGTTGGAATTAAATTATCTTTAAAGAATATAATTCTTTATTATATTTAAATTCCTTCTAGAACTTCTCCCATCTTCTTAGGATTTAATTTCTCTTTAACCTCTTCATGAAAATCAAACTCCTTTGGGATTTAGCTTTGCTCCACATCATCTTGGGCTTATCTAGTCATCAATTTTGACTACCATATCATCTTATTCCTTGTCAAAAATTGCCCTGGAAACTAGCTCGGTATCTCCTTCATGCATTGCCCTGGCAACTAGTTCCAGCCTTGTTTAGGCAAGTGATTCTGCACACACACAAAAACACACCAAAGCAGCATCTTTTTCCACAAAAATCACCAAGTTATGTAATCAAGCTCAACGGTGGAAAGAAACATGAATTAATGCACGAATGACTAATTATGCAAATAATATGAGCCTAAGTCTAACAATAATATGAGTAAAAAGGGTAATAAAAATAGTACTTTTGAACACTTATCACACCCCTAAACTCGAACTATTGCTTGTCCTCAAGCAATGCAAACTAACAATTACCTACCAAGACTTTAGTCATCAAAGACATGCTTCAAACTTGAACTCAAACCTCAAACCGTGGCACAAAGTATGATCACCTTTTGATTTTTCGAATAGCACAAAAATTACCCGAAATCGAACTATAATACTCGTGACAATTGTGTGCATAGTTGTGTGCAAGTTGATTTTCAAGATTCTATGTGAACAATAGGCTTTTATCAATTTAATTACCGAGGCTTTTATTTTTATTTTCACTAGAGCCAATTCCGGGCACCTCTAGCAAAGTAAGCAATTTCTCATTTTATTTTAGTCGACTAGAGCCAATTTCGGGCACCTCTAGCGATGCTTTAATGTGCATTAACTACTAGAGCCAGTTTCGGGCACCTCTAGCAAGAAAGTGCATTTACTACTAGAGCTAGTTTTGGGCACATCTAGCAAGATTTAACTTTTAATTTTCAATTTTAAATTTACCCAAAATTTAAGCAACCTAAGTTCACTAAGTTTTTTCAATCAACAAGCCACAACCATGTAAAAAAAACAAAAATCAGCGTCATAGTAAAATTCTAAGTTCTTTTCATGCAATCCTAAAATTAAAGGTTCTTTCAATTAAGTGCAGTGGCAAAAATTCATCATTGGATATTCAACAAGTCTTAAGAAATTAAATCCAATTAAAGGCATGGCAGGTAACATATGCAACCTATATGTGATTGTTAAAGATGAATGCAACTAAACATGAAACTAACTAGAAACCAACACCCCTCAAACTCGAGTGAGGCATTGTCCTTAATGCATGTAAAAGTGAAACAAAATTTAAAAGAAACTAAATGAAACGAGTTAGTCAGAGAGGTCGTCACCTCGAGTGATAAGTTTTCTTCGTGCCGTTTGCTTGATTCATATTCCGGTCGGTGGTTGAATGCTTGTGGCTGGTACCTCATGAATAGCATTGCTTTGATTTGATCCATGTTTTCCGGTGCAGGTTCACTTGCCTGGGCTTCAGTAGTTGCCAAAGCCATTGTTGTTGCCTGGGCATCGCCAGTTTCTGTTCCCGTGACAATTGCTGAGGTAGTTGCCGGGGCATTCTCTGTTGTGGCTGCCATGGCAAGTAGTCGGCAGTGAATTTCCTTAGCATGGTGGTTGTGAGTCTTGTTGTGGAAAAGAAAAAAAAACAAAGAAAACCTGGAAACTAAAGATAATGAAGAAAAATAAAATAAATTATCTCCTAAAAATAAAAATGAAAATAAAAAGAAAAAGAAAATATTGAAAGGAGGGCATGCTCATGTATCTCCTAAGGTGACCACTTCTTTGTTACGTTCTACATGGGCACCGTTGTAGTGCTTCAATCTTTTTCCATTAACTTTGAATTCATGTTTGTCAGTGATGGACTTGATTATCACGACACCATGGGAGAATGGTTTGACAACTTCGAATGGTCCCGACCATCTTGATTTCAGTTTTCCCGGGAAAAGTTTTAGCCGAGAATTGAATAAGAGAACTAGTTGCCCTGGCATGAATTGCCGCGGCAATAGTTTCTTGTCATGCCATTGCTTTGTTTTCTCCTTGTACATTCGTGCATTGTTATAGGCGAATGCATAGAATTCTTCTATCTCGTTGAGGTCCAACAAACGCTTTTGTCCAGCACTTTCCCAATCCATATTCACGGTCTTGATTGCCCAATATGCCTTGTGTTTGATTTCCACCGGTAGATGGCATGTTTTGCCATAGACAAGTCAGAAAGGAGACATACCTAAGGGTGTTTTGAATGCAGTGCGATATACCCAAAGTGCGTCATCTAGTCTTACTGACCAATCATTCCTAGAGGGATTTACAACTTTCTCGAGTATACCCTTCAATTCCTAGCTGGAAATTTCTGCTTGCCCAATGGTTTGTGGGTGATATGCCGTGGCAATCTTGTGAGATACACCAAAGCGTTGTAACAACTTGGCGATGAGTTTTTTGTCGAAGTGCTTACCTTCATCACTGATAATTGCTCTCGGTATCCCAAACTGTGTAAATATATTTTTCTGCAAGAATGCACGGTCTTGGAATCGTTGGTGGGAACTGCAGCTGCCTCAACCCATTTAGACACGTAGTCAATGGCAAGTAGAATGTAGAGGTTTCCGAATGAAGATGGAAAAGGTCCCATAAAATCGATCCCCCATACATCGAACAATTCCACCTCGATGATGTTTTGGAGCGGCATCTCATGTTGTCTAGAGATATTGCCCATCCTCTGGAAACGATAACATTGCTTGTAAAACTCTTGGGCATCTTTGTGCAGTGTTGGCCAATACAAATCGGATTGCAAAACTTTGGCCGCGGTACGAGTTCCTCCAAAATATCCTCCGTAGGGTGAAGAATGGCATTGCCAGAGTACATTCTGCTGCTATTCTTCAGGGACACATAGGCGTATAACTGGATCTGCACATTGTTTAAACAGAAGAGGCTCATCCCAAAAGTAATGCTTAGCATCATGGCAGAACCACTTCTTCCTTTGGTGAGTAAGGCCATGAGGTAAAATACCACAAACAAGGAAATTAACTAAATCCGCGTACCAGGGTATTGCCGAGGCATGTGCTACCGTGGCGACTGCTCCCAAGATTGCCGAGGCGTGTGAGTCTAGAGTTGCCGAGGCATACGCATCCATGGTTGCCGAGGCGTGCATATCAGTGGTTGCCGCGACGTCGAGGGTTGCCGAGGCATGCGCATCCATGGTTGCCGAGGCATGTGCATCAAGAGCTACTGTGGCGTCGAGGGTTGCCGAGGCAACTAAAAGTTACTCACCCGGGAATGCATCGCATATCTCTAAATCTGCGTCCTCTTCCCTATTGCGTTCTAAACGTGATAAGTGATTGGCCACTTGGTTTTCTGTTCCTTTCCTATCCTTAATTTCAATATCAAATTCTTGTAAAAGTAATATCCAACGAATCAAACAAGGTTTGGCATCCTTTTTAGCAAATAGATACTTAATTGCTAAATGGTTCGTATGAACAATTACCTTTGTACCAATCAAATAGGATCGGAACTTGTCAAATGCGAAAACTACAGCTAGTAACTCTTTCTCCGTTGTTGTGTAATTCACTTGAGCACTATTAAGAGTTTTACTAGCGTAGTATATCACATGAGAGGTCTTACCTGTGCGTTGGCCTAGGACTGCTCCTACCGCGAAATCACTTGCATCACACATGAGCTCAAAAGGTAGCGTCCAATTTGGTGGAACGACAATGGGTGCCGAGACGAGCTTTTCCTTTAGGGTTTCGAATGCTTGGGGTGCAAGAATCATCAAAATTGAAGAATTTATCCTGTTCAAGCAAATTGCACAAGGGTTTAGTAATTTTAGAAAAATTATGAATGAACCTCCTGTAAAAACCTGCATGTCCAAGAAAGCTTCAGATTCCTTTAACCGAACTTGGTGGGGGTAATCTCTCAATCATGTCCACCTTTGCTTTGTCTACTTCAATTCCCTGAGATGAAATCTTGTGGCCGAGCACTATTCCTTCATCTACCATAAAATGGCACTTCTCCCAATTAAGGACTAAATCGGTTTCTTCACATCTTGCCAATACCTTCTCTAAATTGATGAGGCAACTGTCGAAGTCATTACCAAAAATAGAAAAATCATCCATGAAGATCTCAAGGAAGTCTTTGACCATGTCTGAAAAGAGTGCCATCATGCATCTTTGGAAGGTTGCCGGGGCGTTACACAATCCGAACGGCATCCTTCGGAAAGCATAAGTACCGTATGGGCATGTGAAGGTTGTCTTTTCTTGATCTTCTGGTGCTATGGAAATTTGATTGTAACCTGAATAACCATCAAGAAAACAATAAAAGGGTTTACCTGCAAGATGGTCAAGCATTTGATCGATAAAGGGTAATGGGAAGTGATCTTTCCTAGTCGCTTTGTTTAGCTTTCGATAATCCATACAAACCCTCCAATCGGTCACAATCCTCGTTGGAATGAGTTCATTGTTTTCATTACTTATCACCGTTATACCTCCCTTTTTCGGTACATATTGTACCGAACTTACCCATGTACTATCCGAGATAGGGTATATGATGCCGACTTCAAGCCACTTGATGATTTCTTTCATACAACCCCTTTCATGGCATAATTCATTCTCCTCTGGGCCTCAATCGAAGGTTTGTGATCATCTTCCAACAAAATCTTGTGCATGCACATTGCCGGGCTAATTCCCTTCAAGTCGACAATTGTCCACCCTATTACCTTCTTGTGTAGCATCAACATTTTGATCAGCTTATTTTCCTGCTCAGGCTGTAACTTAGAGGAAATAATTACAGGCAATGTATTATCGGCTCCCAAGTAAGCATATTCTTGTTGCTCTGGCAACTGTTTCAACTCGAGAATCGGTGGTTGTTCAATAAAGGGCTTTTCGAGCTTACCTTCCTTACCTGAGTAATCCAGTGGTTCAAAGTATGTACCTGGTCGATTGACTAACTAATTTCCCTCTTCTTGTTGTTCCTCATCAATCGGTTCTTCATACTCCTCAGGTTCCTCTTGATCAGTAATGTAGTTGCCGAGGCAACTAAATTCCTCGTCGAAGTTAAACTTTACCGTGGCATGAAGAAGTTGGCATTCTTTCGGATCATCGACATGCCTTAGGGTTTGGAACATATTTAGTTTAACTTGCTGGTCATTCACCCTCATTGTGAGTTCTCCCTTTTCAACATCGACCAAGGTTCTCCCTGTTGCTAGGAAGGGTCTCCCGAGAATGATAGGTGCATGTTCATCTGCTTCACAACCCAAACCAATAAAGTCAACGAGAAAAATAAATTTATCAAATTTTACCAGTATGTCTTCGATTTTTCCCTCTGGGTGCACATAGGATCTGTCGGCTAGCTGTAGCATAATTGTTGTAGGTCTTGCCTTCCCGATTTCTAGTTTCTGGAAAACTGATTTAGGCATCAAGTTTATGCTTGCTCCAAGGTCGCATAATGCTTTCCCGACATAGTGGTTTCCGATGGAACAAGGTATTGTGAAACTTCCAAGATCCTTCAACTTGGGTGGCATGCGATTGTGCAACATAGCCATGCATCCCTCTGTTGCGACAACTGTTTCAAACTCTCCTAGCCTTGTTCTCTTGGACATAATGTCTTTTAGAAACTTGGCATAATTCGGCATTTGTTCAATCGCCTCAACCAATGGCAAGTTGATATGGACTTGCTTTAGGATATCAAGAAACTTCTTGAATTGATATTCTTGCTTTTGTTGCTTCAACCTCTGTGGGAATGGTGGTGGAAGTCGGATATCTTCGATCCTTTTATTGGTTTGGAACCTGATTGATGGCATTACCGGGGCAACTAGAGTTGTCGAGGTACTGTCAAATGGGGTTGTCGTGGTGTGCCTATCGTTGGCTGCCGAGCCATCCTTATCACCGGTTACCGAGGCATGCTTATCGCTGGTTGCCGCGGCAATTCCTGGTTCAGCATATGAGGCTTTGCCTCTGAGTTCGTCTTGATCTTTTTGTGGAGTTTTGTTTGATGAGCGAGCTTGAGCCTCTTTAAGTTGTTGGCCACTTCTAGTGGTGATCGCCTTACATTGCTCATGGCCAGTTCCTCTTGCGACTTCAGTATCGCTAGGTAAACCTCCTTACGGTCTAGTATTCAGGTTTTGAGCAAATTGCCCGACTTGATTTTCCAATGATTTGATTGCCGCCTCTTGGTTTTGCAATCTCTTCTCGGTCCTGTTAATAAAAGCATCAGTTCTTTTTATGAAGTTAATATTCTCAGCCATATAAGATTCAGTTTTCAACATAAAAGTATTGAGAAAATTTTCTAAAGAACTAGATGTTGTTGGTTATTGCTGCGGCAACTGTTGCTGTGGCATATTCTGCTGGAATCCCGATGCTTGTGCATTCTGATTGTTTTGGTTTAGAGCATTGTTGGGATTACTCCATGAAAAATTTGGGTGCTTCTTCCAGGCTGGATTGTATGTGTTGGACATCACATTGTTGTTCCAGTTGTAATTCCCTATATAAAAGCTAGATTCTGGATTCTGCATACATTCAGAAGAATCATGGTTACCACCACATAACTAACAAAAGGAATCCATTACCTTGACTTCCTGTGTGTCGTTTGGTTTCTGCATGTTCTGGACCATCTTGGTTAGAGTGGTCAATTGTGCCGAAATTGAATCAGATGATGCTAGTTCATGTATTGTGGCTTGGCATCTAACTCCTCCTCTTCTAGCAGATGGGAATTGATAATCATTCTTGGCAAGCCTGTTTAGAATTTGCATTGCTTCCTCCGACGACTTATCTAGGAGTATGTCGTTTGCCGAGGCATCTAGCATCATCCTTGTTGGTGTATTCACAGCGTTGTAAAACATTGTTACTTGCGTCCACACTGGGAATCCATGTAGGGGGCATTTGTGTAGAAGTTCTCTATATCGCTCCCAAGCCTCGTACATGGATTCATCATCTGGCTGCCGAAAAGAAGTAATTTCATTATGATGCATATCAATCAAATTTGTAGGATTAAATCGAGCAAGGAAATCACGACAAAGATCGGTCCAAAATCCTATTGATTCGGTAGGAATACTATTCAACCATGCTTTTGCCCTATCCCTCAGTGAATAGGGGAATAATCTTAGTCGTAAAACATCGGGGGTGACTCATATTTTGAATGAATTAAAAATCTCGAGGAAAGATTTAAGATGTTGTCGTGCATCGTCAGTTGCTGAGCCGCCAAATTGACCAATTGTGTTGATCATATTAAACATCACCGGTTTCAACTCAAAGTGGTCGGATTCAATTTTAGGTGTGACAACTCCTGGATTGAGTCCTTCAAGATCTTCTTCAAGATCTTCTTCAAGATAGTCTTGAATAGTTCTGTTTCATGCAAGAATCACTCCTCTTCCTACTGGAACATCTCGATTCATATTGCCGTCTTAATTAGCCATTGCTACTCTTAACCTTCGTCTAAGTCTTTGCAAGGTTCGTTCGATTTCTTGATCAAAGGGATATTCTGGTGTAATCGGTCTCGCCCTGGTCATATACCAATGCAAAACCAAAGTTTGTTAGCCCTTTGAATCTTAAACAAGAAAAATAAAAAGTGTAAGAAAATAAAAACAAAGTTGCTATTGCCAATCCCCGGCAACGGCGCCAAAAACTTGTTGCGCGTAATAAGTGCTCCGCAATTGTGCAAGTGTACACGTCGCAAATTATAGTATAAAAGATATCGTCTCCACAGGGATTGATGCCACTTCAAGAATCTAATCTCTTGTACTGTAAAAAGTAAAAGAACACAAGTAAAAGATTGTAGGAGTTTAACTAACAACTAAACTAGAAAGCAAATAAGTAAAAGAAGATGTAATTAAATGAGAGAGAATAGGCCAGGTTATCGTGAGTTGAGGTGTGATAGCCGATTGGATCGTCTTGGTAAAAGAGTGCAAGGGCAACTCAGTTACCGTCGCAACTTGCACAGCGGGGTTGCCTTGGCAACTAATCGATGGTTGCCTGGGCGACTAGCTGGGCAACTACTTGGGCGTCTAGGCAGCAACTTCAAGGTTCGGCGGAGCATTCTTCAATGGTTTCTTCTTATCCCTAAGTCGAAACTCTAGCTATTTTTGCATGCATTGATAATACATCCCTGCGTGAATCAAGGGTGAACAACAACCAATCTTGCGATCCTCTTAGCCGTTGAAATCCTTAACTTATTCCTAAGCCAGATTAATCTTCACCATCAATAGATTGAATAAAGATCATACTCATTCGTTTCTTGAATCTAACTCTCCCGATATTAGATAAATATAGGTAATTACGAGATCCTCTCCCAGTTCACTCGCAAACAAGAATAAGAACCAAGAATGAGTAAACCTTGAATAGAAAGTGCAAACTCTTATTACCTAAACAAAATCCAATTGTTTCTCACAACCACAAGACACAATAACCTTAGCCAAATAGATTTAGTTCATGGCTAGGTTCCAAAGAAACAAAAGATAAAGAATTCCTAACATAAACCTAATTGAACAAGAAAGAAAAAGATGAAGAATGGTTGAGCCTTGTCGATATCTCCCTTGCCCTTGATCTTGTCGAAAATTCTCTCCTATCTCTCTTAGAGTTGATTGCATGGTCTTTAATTTATAGGGCTAGGTCAAAGTCTTTTTTTGAGGAGGAAGTTAAGTTGGAATTAAATTATCTTTAAAGAATATAATTCTTTATTATATTTAAATTCCATCTAGAACTTCTCCTATCTTCTTGGGATTTGATTTCTCTTTAACCTCTTCATGGAAATAAAACTCCTTTGGGATTTAGCTTTGCTCCACGTCATCTTGAGCTTATCTAGTCATCAATTTCGACTACCATATCATCTTATTCCTTGTCAAAAATTGCCTTGGCAACTAGCTCGGCATCTCCTTCATGCATTGCCCTGGCAACTAGCTCGGTATCTCCTTCATGCATTGCCCTGGCAACTAGTTCCAGCCTTGTTTAGGCAAGTGATTCTGCACACACACAAAAACACACCAAAGCAGTATCTTTTTCCACAAAAATCACCAAGTTATGTAATCAAGCTCAACGGTGGAAAGAAACATGAATTAATGCATGAATGACTAATTATGCAACTAATATGAGCCCAAGTCTAACAATAATATGAGTAAAAAGGGTAATAAAAATAGTACTTTTGAACACTTATCACCATGCAATGTAACAATTTCCCTGATATATAATTCTGCCAGCTTATGTAAAGAATAATCTGTGCGAACTAGTATGAAGTGTGCCGATTTAGTCAATCGGTCCACAATCACCCAAATTGAATCTTTCTTACTTGGAGTTAATGGTAAACCTGTTACAAAATCTCTAGTAACCTTTTCCCACTTCCATTGTGGAATTTAAATTGGTTGAAGTAATCCCGATGGAACTTGATGTTCTGCCTTTACTTGTTGACATATTAAACACTTAGCAACAAACTCAGTGATAGCTCGTTTCATGCCAGGCCACCAAAAACGACTCTTTACATCTTGATACATCTTGTTACCTCCTGGATACATAGTTAAAAGACTGTAATGTGCCTCTGAAAGCATTTGTCTCTTTAGATCCCTATCGTTAGGAATGTATAAATATCCCTTGTAATATAGGCACCCATTAGATTTTATTTTAAAGTCCTTAGATTCACCACGTTCAACTTGTTTTTTCCTTTCAACACATTATGCATCCTTTGTGTGTAACTCTTTAATCCTTTCTATCAAAGTAGGCTTAACTTGGAGTTCAACCATTATTGCACCATTTTCTTGTAACTTTAACTGAGCATTCAGTGTTCTCAAAGTAGAAAATGTCTTCCGACTAAGTGCATCTGCTACCAAATTAGCTTTCACCTGATTGTAATCAATGATTACATCATAGTCCTTGATTAACTCTATCCATCTTCTTTGCCTCAAATTAAGCTCATTTTGAGACAACAAGTATTTCAAGCTTTTGTGATCCGTGAAAATGTAGCATTTTTCACCATATAAGTAGTAACGCTAAATATTTAAAGCAAACACTACTGCAACCAATTCTAAATCATGAGTAGGATAATTTCTTTCATGAGTTTTGAGTTGTTGAGAAGCATAGGCCACCACTTTTCCTTCTTCCATCAATACACATCCCAAACCATTATAGGAGGCATCACTATATATTACGAAATCCTTTCCAGATTCCGGTTGTACCAAAACAAGAGCTTCTGTTAATATCTTTTTTAATTTATCAAAGCTTTCCTGACATTTTTCTGTCCAAACAAATGGCACATCCTTTCTTAAGAGCTTGGTTATTGGAGCAACAATCATTGAAAAATCTTTCACGAACCGCCGATAATAACCAACTAATCCCAAGAAGCTTCTCACTTCAGAGACATTCTTAGGAACTTTCCATTCAAGAATTGCTTGAATCTTTTTAGGATCAACTCGAATTCCTTCGGCTAAAACTATATGCCCAAGGAAAGTTACTTCCGATAACCAAAATTCACACTTTGACAGCTTTGCATATAATTTCTTTTCTCGAAGAATCTGAAGGACTACTCGAAAATGAACATCATGATCCTCTTTGGTTTTAGAATAGACCAATATATCATCTATGAATACCACCAGGAATTGATCTTAATACGGCTGAAAGATTTGATTCATGAGATCCATAAAAGCCGCTGGTGCATTTGTAAGTCCAAATGGCATTACTACAAATTCATAATGCCCATATCCGGTTCTAAAAGATGTATTTGGTATGTCTACTTCCTTGATCTTCAATTGATTATACCCCGATCGAAGATCAATTTTAGAAAATATTATTGCTCCCTTAAGCTGATCGAAGAGATTATCAATCCTTGGCAAAGGATATTTATTCTTCACCATCACTTTATTAAGTTGACGATAATCTACACATAGTCTCATTGATCCATCTTTCTTTTTCACAAACAGGACTGGAGCTTCCCAAGGTGATATACTAGGCCATATAAAACCTCGGTCTAATAATTCTTGTAATTGAGCCTTCAACTCTCTAAGTTCTGTAGGAGTGTTTTGTAAGGTTCCATTGATATTGGTGCTGTTCTAGGAAGCACATCAATACCAAATTCCACCTCTCAATCTGGAGGTAATCCCGATAATTCATCTGGGAAAACATCTGGAAATTCCCACACCGTTGGTATATTTTCCAGATTTATTTTTGTTTCCTGAGTATTTATCACATGAGCTAAATATGCTTTACACCCATGTGATAATAACTTTTTAGCAGTTGCAGCTAATATCACATTACTCAAATAATTCTACCTTTCTCCCACAAATATTATTTCTAAGCCATCTGGTCCTTTTAAAATTAATCTTTTCAATCGGCATTCAACTATAGCATTATATGCCGATAACCAATCCATTCCAAGTATGACTTCAAACTCTTGGAAGGGTAGTTCCATAAGATCAGCTGGAAATTCAATTTCTTGAATCTTTAAAGGACACTTTTTGCATATTCGACCTACTTTGGCGCTTTGTCCTATTGGATTGATGGCAACTATCTCACTCAAAATTGGTTCTTCTAGAATATTTCTTTCAAGTATTACTTTCAGAACTAATATAAGAATGAGTAGAGCATGAATCAATCAATGCAAAGATAGGTCTACCAAAGAGTTTGATCATACCTGCTACGATCTCTGCATCATCACGATTATTAATAGTCTTGATATTATACACTTTAGCTGCATCTTGCTTTCTCGATTAGATGTAGTTGTAGATGCTCTAGGTTTGCCACCTTGATTTCCCCTGGTTTTCTGAGGTGTCACTACAGACTGATTTGGGTAAAGTTCTGGACAATTCTTCTTGAAATGACCAACTTGCCCACAATGAAAACATGTTCCAATTGACCAACACTTACCAGGATGTCTTTTACCACAATGTTCACATTTTGCGATAAGGCAAAACCCAGAACCTCGAGTGCCAGTAGTAACCGTCTGAGACTACTTTGATTTTCCTCCTGAGTACCCCCTTTTTGCTGAAGGGATTGATGTTGCTGTAAAATTCCTTTACTGCGTTTATAAGACGATGCAATATAAGAACAACCAGACCTTTTCCCCGTTTGAGTCTGTTTCTCTGCTTTGTCTTCGAGATCTATTTTTTCCATAGCCTTTTCTCGATTTACCACCTCTTGAAAAGTAGTAAAGTGGCGAGAGACCAATATCCTTTTATATTAAGAATCTAATCCCGCTATGAATCTGTCAATTCTGGATTTTTCAGTTTGAAGAAACTCTGTTGCAAATCGACTCAGTGTATTGAAATCACATTTGTATTCATAGACATATCTACCAGACTATTTCAAATTCAAAAACTACCGTCTCATCTCGTCAATGAATACGTCTCCAATGTATTTTTCCTTGAATTCCTTTAGAAAGAATTCCCAAGGAATTTGCTTCAGAGGTACTTGTGTAGTGATTACATTCCAACACACGCTCGCTTGCTCCATCAGAAGGGATACTACTCCTTCTAACTTTCCTTGATCATTGCAAGGAATCCTACTCAGCATGATTTTAACATTGGGTATATTTTCCAACTATACCCTGTCCCTCAATGACTTACTTGGGCATATTTTCCATATTTATTTCATCCATGGCAATGTATATCAACATAATTTAACATTGGGTAGTTCAAACCCGAAATAACATTCATAATATAACATCATATATAACTAGTGATCCATGCATTTATATTCAACTTTTGACATATTTAGAACATGTCAAATATATGATTATGACATAAATATCATGCCAAAATAAACAAGGTAGACTCATCGCAAGTCTTCCTAATGATGAATAAAACATCCATATGTTATGTATGCATTGCACTCACCTTGACCCTTTATATATATAAAGCCTCACCAAGCTTCAACTTTGATTTTTTCTTTTCCTGGATTGCTAGCTTGATCTCGGTTTTGATCACGATCTTTACGTACATCGTCATAAAACATGTACATTTAAAAAATATATGTTAGTATCATACTAACATATAATCATAATAGGAATGAAATTCTTATAAATTATTCCTATACTTATTCGATACTAGTTCCATGACATAATTCATTCCAATTTTAACACTTGAATTTTACCTTTGATATTCGATCAAAGAATGATTCATAAATCATTCTAACAATTATTTAAGCATAATACTTCAATAAAAACAATTTTCACTTCGACCCCATAAATTTTTCCAAATTTCCGATTTCATCCCTAAACCTTTACAAGCTTCCAAAATGGTTCAAACAACATTCTAAAGCTTGTAGGATCATAAATTCCACATATCCAACCTCAATAAAATTTTCCATAATTTCTCCTAATTTCTCTCTTTTGACCGAGTACCAAAAGTCACTATAAACTTGATTTACAACTTAATTCAAGCATGAATTCAACTTCAAATCATTATTTCTAAGCATAAACAATCATCCCCTTTCAACATCTAATACAAGAAACTAGAGTTTCCAACATGGAAGGCATAAACAAATGGTATCAATAGATAGAGAATTTTATGGGGATCAACTTCATGTTTCATGCTTTCATACAAAATCCAACTAAATAAGCTTGAAAATCAAAAATAAAATTTCTCCATACCTTGCTAGAGGGTTTCGACCAAGAGAGAAAAGATGGAGAAAATTCTTGAATTTTCATTTCTTTTAAATTAGGCCATTTGTCATCTTTTATAAAGAAATGAATTAAAAATTTATTTTGTGACAAGATGACCATTTTGGACTTGTAATCCAATGTCTTTCATCTTGCCGCATGTTAAAATATTCATCCAAGGGTCATAAATAAACCAAGAAGTTAGTGATTACCAACTTTGCCCTTGGAATTTTCTAAAATTACTATTTTGCCATTTTTCATCCAATGGCTCATATTTAACATGGAAAATCTACTTTAATACAATGGTCTATGTTAAATCATACCATTTTAAGACATGGAAAAGTTAATATTAACCTTGTCTTATCATCCTTTAAAATATCTTGAATATTCAATTCGATCTGATTATTCTAAATATTTTTCTAAACTTTATCGCTTTATAGCCTTTAATGAAAACTCCGTACAAAAAATCCGGGTAACACGAAAATATCATTCTTGGGGGTAAACTATTCATTTACGGGACTAAAATACATAACTTTTGTAAATTACAATTTAGTCCCTAAACTTTTCCTAAGTTTACATTTTGATCACCAAACTTTCATTTTATTCATTTTGGTCACTTGTCAAAATTTTGAGGTATTACAAGTAAGGTGTCTTGTGAATACAAGCCCTTAAAATAAGTACGTACTCCTTAAGACTGTAATCCAGGTGGTACGTCCAATGTTGCAACGCTAAGATAGTTTTGATCATGGCCAGAGGGTTGAGTTAAAAGTTGATCTTCTAATGGGAGTGATTTGGGGGTTGAGATCGTCCCGCTTTGTTGTGATGAAGGTATGGATAACCCTTTCTCAAAATTGATCAGATGATGTACTTTAGCTGGAGGAACCTTTATTTGCTTAAAATAAGTCTTGTTAATACTCTGGAAGTATCATCGCGCTTCTCAAGGGCAATCCTCAGAGATATTGGGCTCGAGATCCACAAGTTCATAGGAGTGTGATCGAGATAAGGTATTTTTGCAAATTCGTTAGAAATGCCTTCTTCAGGGTTGTACCTTATACATTGATTTGGTTATTCAAGTGTGATGCTAGATTGTGTTGTCGATAGGTGTGCTCGAGGATATAAACATTAAGGAAACCCAACCTTTGGTAATGAGAATATTGAGTCGTTTCCCTTCAACCACAATTTTTGCAGTGGTCATTTAGAGAATGGCACAGCGGGGTTGTGATGCATGTTAGACCTTTGCGATAGGTGTCGATATAGAGAGTTTGACGCTTAAGAGTTTTTAGACTATTAGAGTATTCATTTATGCTTCCCAAAGGAGTCATTGGGACTTTCTCCCTGGAAAGAACTTGAGTAAATGTTGAGGTAACGCTGAGTTTATTGTCGGTGCCCATTGCTTTTATCGAATGACACTAACCCAATCAAGAAGGTCGAAGGTTCAATTGCGAAGACGCAACTCAAACGAGGTTTTTTTTGTGTAAGTGTTTCACCCAAGAGTGAATTGGACTTATTCGCTCATAAGAAGTTGGTTCGTTTAAATGATGCATGAATCATCGACAGTTGCTATGTGACAATAAAAAATCGTTATTTTCCTCCTAATAGGGGATGGCTTGTTGACTCATTATGGAGAACATAATGAGATTGCTTATGGTTAAAGTGTTAGAGGTTAGTAATTTCGAAAGGATATGCGGAATAAGGTTTCCTCTTTCTAGGACGTGCAGTGGTAACATTTGATGTCTGCATTGACGTACGAGATGTTTTAGCGTGTCAAGATAGAGCCACTAGATTTTCTTCTAAATATCGATCTGATGCTTTGCATGACAAGTGTTAATGTATAAGGATTGTGGAAATGGGAGCGATGACAATGTAATTAGCTAAATGCCCCTATGTGTTGAAAAAGCTAATTACCTACATGATTAGCTAATGAGACTTAAGGCTTAAAAATTTGTAAATGCTTTTTATCGAAGTCAAAGTTTCCTTAGTGACAGACTGAGGGAACAACAATTGTGCTACGAACTGCTCAAGACTATTTTGTTTGAGGCAGTGATATCGGCTCAGTTGAAGTTAAATGAGATTCTAAAATCTTTGAGAATATCTTATTGATTTGACGAGGATGTATATGCATACAACAGAATGAAGTGGTATGTCTATCGCTACAGTGAGAAAATTATGTTCAGAGACGACAAGTGGGTCGAGCTAATTGGGAACTGTTGATTGTGTGTTTGATTACCACTTAAGTGAAATGAACTTGATAAGTAATGGAGTGTACAAAGTTCAGTTTAGATTAGAGTATTATGATGTTCATGTGAACCGATCGATGATTACAAGGGATGATCATTTGAGGGAGTATCAATACTAGCTTCTTGTGATATCGGTACTCATTTTATCTGGTATCAACATTAGTCGGTCAGTATCGGTACCCATTTGTTTTATTAGTTAAGCTCCAAGTTGAGGATTGGTTAGCACTGAAAGCCGCAATAAGTAACATTCGATTGTAGTTAAGTGAGTACAGTGTCACGATTGAAGTTATGTTTGATGTTTTCATATAGACTTTGGGATCTTGTTGTGTGTGCTTTAGAGAAAGATATACCAAGACACGATATTCTTCCTGTATAGCACAATGGTCAGTGCATGGAGAATTATGAGAACAACAGTTTCCCTATACACTCGTCGTGTGCATTGGGTAACGAGATGTGTGTCTGTGTTCATTGTAAGTGTTTGACTTTCCATCAGTTGGGAGTCAACCATCGAGATCTTTAGAGTTAATTGGGATGCTTCAAGATTTTCTTGGTGGGAATCAAATAGAACGACCGTAGAGTTTGTAAAGGAATTGTGAGTGCACATCTTTGATGGGGCTACATTTTGAATAATGACAGGTTCTAGTATGACTCTTACGTGAGCTGAGTTAGTGGGACCTACATTAGTTTCTGTTTTGATGTAAACATGTCGAGATTTAAGGTCAGTGCTTGAGACTAGATAAGACGCCTTCCGTTTTTAAAAGTCTTGTGCCGGACAAACGAGTATGTTGATAAAGGTTATTATCCGAGTTAAAGTATCATTTGGGGAATCACCATGAGAGGAATCATTTCGTTTTAGTTGCAACATCTGTTTAACCTCTTGTTCTTTTAAAAAATATGGAGTTGTGGAAGATCTGGTTGTACATTCACCTTTTGGGCTCACACCGCGTGAGTTAGATTTCTCCAATGACGTGTTTGTCTGACGAGCTGTCGATGTACCGTTGGGTTTTTTCCATGCCTTCAGAAATGCACTGAGTGACCATGGATCTCTTTTAAAGAGATAGTTAGTTGAGGTTATGTTTGTACCATCGAAGAATAGGGTTATGTTTGTACCATCAGAGTAGCGTAGCGAGAGAGATCTGAGGACCTTGAAGAGTTACTAAAGTTTCAACAATCTCCTTAAGATTAATGGGTACAAATTTCAAGGAAAATTTTATTTTATGATTTAGGAGTTGTAACGACCCAATTCCCGAGTTGGAAAATAGGGTATCGGATCTTGGTTGTGGATTTTTTAATTCAATGATTCTATTTAAATAATTTAAAGTTGGAAGCTTAGTTTAAGAAGAATTGGTGACCTTTTTGTTGGTAGGAGAAAGTTCGGTGTTGAAAATATGAATCCTTGAAAAGTTAAGTGTCTAAGTGTGTGATTTGACCTATAACATCCCCTACCCGGTCTAGAAGGAAACTAGATCAGAAGTGTCACCAAAAAACTTAAATAGAAAATCAGAGCAAATGGTCGTTCAAAACAAATCAAATTGAAGTCAAACATAAACCATAATATGGATGATTTTAAAGCAAAGCATTAATTAATAATGACCTTATTCTAAGTAATTTTGATTTAATCTATAAGGATCATTTTGTAAGAAATTCAAAATTTGGGGGCTAAAAATAAATTTTAGGACTTCATAAAATTCCCTGAATTTAAACCCGCATATTTGAAATGCATGCCTTATTAGACTCACATGTCCATTTTTAACTCATTTGGAGGTTTAGAACTCATGTAATTAACATGTTGCCCAATCAGGACTAGATTGCAATATTTGAGAACTAATTTCAGGTTTATAACCGTTTTTATCTACCTTCTGTACTGGTACTCGTGAGGTTGTACCAGTACACTTAATAAATTTCCAAATTTCAATAACCAAATTTGGTACCGGTACGATTGCCCATACCGGTACTCCATGAACAAAACTTTTCTAGTGATCACTTACAGTACCGATACGGTCGACCATACCAGTACACTTTGTACCTAATAGTCACTTTTGATCTGGCCGTACCGGTATGCACCAGATAGAGTACAGGTACGCCCTGCACCTGAGTGTAGATCTGAGTTCTAAATTCAGTTTTTATGCAATTCAAAAATGGTTTAGATCTTCATGGTCATATTGCTATAGTTTCGCACTTATCTGAAATATCCAAATATGTATCACATTTTTGACTTACTCAAATTATCAACCAATAGAACTGGGGTCCAAGTTAAAGCCAAGGATCTCACGCTTCCAATAAATTCATTTATACTGCAGTTTTCCAAACTTTTCATGTCTTCACCTTATTATACATACGAACATATCATATATTCTTGCAAAATACCATAAACTTGACTAGACAAAGACATAACCAATCTGTTATATACTGTCCATTTTATTCTTGTACATTTCACAACTCGTTTCTATCCTTTAATTAACATAAAATTATATTTGAGCATTTAATTCACAAAGTATTACCTTGTATCGAATCCATACTGACCATTTAATTAAATCAGGTTATCAAACAGAGATATATTTATCATAATGCAACAAACATGCTTAGCCCATATGCCACCAACTAAGAGTTTGTCAAAGAAAACTTACTCAATACCTTAAGAGTGACTTGCAACACCTAAATATGATCTCGAGCATTTACGAAGATTTAATACCTGAAACATATGCAAAGAAACATGATAAACTTACCTAGCTTAGTAAGGTAGCGACCTTTAAGAAATATGACATACAAATATTTCAATGATAAAGGATGATATGAATCGCTATAAATAAGGCATTTCATGTTATTCAGTGCACATAAGTTAAGGATGGTATAGTTCATTTTATTCTTCTAAGTCATATCTTATATTAGCTTGTTTTATGAAAGCTTTATCAGAGTGCAAGAGTTTTCAAAGTTTGCATAGAACATACTTTTGCATTTTCTTTCATGTCTTACACTTATCATATGGAATTCTTATTAGAGTTCATATCCGAGTTCATGCATTTTAACAATATTTGCCTTGGATCATATTGGAGATAGGTAGCATTGGTCCATGTTTAACCGTATTAGTCCGTGTTACACATAGCACAAAATAATGACTAGTGTTAAAGCATATCACATATATGGGATCGTCATCCTTGAGCCGTAGCCCATGGACCGTAGTTCAAATATACCATGTACCATGCCAAAGTGTCCAAAGACTTCCATTGTTTAAGCAACTTATAGCATTTTAAGCTTTGTTATTAGAAGATGAGTCTTCTAGCAAGAGTGACCTTTAAGCTCCAAAGTAGCAAAGTTCTTAGTATCATGTGACATTAAACGTTAATGTTTATTTCTTAGTATCTTATGGTATAGGAGATCATAACTTTGTTTTAAAGCTTTAGAACAAATTTTACTTAACTATCTACATTCAAACATTATACATCATAGCATAGCATTACATCGATGCCTATGCAATACAAGCATAACCAAAGAACTTAACAAAGATGTCATGCCATAAAGGTAATCACCCAAAGTGCTATATGTGAGCCTTATGCAAAATGATAAAGATGCATCCCAAACTCAAATATTGTATTCATTAAACATAGAGAAACAAAGATCGAAATAATACCGTGTCATTCGAAACAAATGCAACTATACTCATCGAACACAAGGCTTACAAAGTCACATCCAAAGCAACTGCAG
The DNA here is from genome assembly GCA_019671005.1 of Hibiscus mutabilis. Classification (NCBI taxonomy): domain Eukaryota; kingdom Viridiplantae; phylum Streptophyta; class Magnoliopsida; order Malvales; family Malvaceae; genus Hibiscus; species Hibiscus mutabilis. The sequence goes on along the minus strand of CM033747.1, from coordinate 11,696,492 downwards.
ATATGAATATTCTTTCTGGGGTTCGCCAACCCCTTACCATCATAAGCTTCAAGGACATACAACTCACAGTCACATAACCATTTCTTCATGAATAATTAATACTTTCATAAAAAAATTATAAGTATAAATTATAGACAAAAGCTTAGGGTTCGTGGAACCTTTACCTTGCTTCCATCGAAACTAATATAATTCTTAATATCCTTTTTTTTAATCTGCAAGTTGGCTACTGGGTCCAATAAATCAATAGTCAATCCATGGTTCGTGACTTGTTCTTCTTTAGTAAATTTCATTTCTCGTAGGTGAAGAAATATGGAGAGGGTAACGATAATCCAGAAAATGGTGAGGGAGGAGTTAATCCCTATCTCCATCGGGGTTAAAAATGACCAAAACCATAAATTTTTATTGCTATAACTAATGATAACACATCATAGGATAGGTGTCTTCACATGGTGGCTTATGTGATGACTCATTTAATACATGATCACACATTTTTTTCTTCTTCTTAGCCGTGAAAATTAGCCAATTATTGGCTTAATTATCAATTTCCCTATAATTGAAAATTAAAAGAAATTGGGACAAAAGACATGTTGGGAGATGATTAACCCAATTAGGAGAAATGGTTAAATCATACTTCTAATCCCTCATTTACCTTTCCTTTCTATGAAGAAACCTTGTGGGTTAATTAACCACAAGTCCTTAACCTTTTCTATTCTTTATATTTTAGCTCTTTAGTATTACCTTCTTATAATTTAGCCACTAAGTATAATCAGTTCTTACAATTCAATAACAAAGTGCTCTAATTACACACTTATTCATTTCTATCATATCTTACACTTAAGACTCAAAACCTCACATCTTTACAATTTAGTCATAATTTTCTAACTTTCTAATTAAACTTGAAATCTTACAATTTAGCAATGCCATCCATTTTTACTTATCAGGAATGAATTTTCGATCATCAGAAGTCAAAATCTGACTAAGCCGATTTTTGAGGTGTTATATGACTTTTTTAAAGGCATTAAATTAGTTTGAAATTGCGTGTTGGTCAGAGGGTGTGTGTTTCAAAAAATTATTAAAGAGAGAGAGAGCATAGTAAAGAGTTTAGAGAGATAGAATGGTTTATAAAAATTCATCGTCATTTGATGGTCAATTTTTTAAACCGCCGGTACCGTTGGATTCTTTTCTTGGCGATGAGTCGGTGGACGATTGTCTTGTTGTCGGCGAATCTTCCATTTGCCAGCGTGAGAAGAAAGAATATTCAACCAAAAGCTTTAAGTTCAAAACTCTATCCTCTGCCATCCAGCATTAAGAACCGCCTCCACCATCAAGCTCAAGAGGTGCCAAAATGCTGAACTGGATCTTGTCAGTCAATTGTCGTTGCCACACGCGCCACACGTGTCATCGCCTAGGCGTGGGCTAGGTCCAGCTTTAGTGGACAGCTAGCATCAGCTTGGGCCAACCGATTGAGCTAGTCTATGAGCCAAGCCGTTGACCGAGCCGCCGTTGACCCCGAGCCAAACTGAGCCACTGTTGGCCGCGACCGCCTTTGATCAGTGTTAACTTTTTCTGGGGGACCCTACCCAGGATGTTTTTGATGTTTCGAGTCCGTTGGCATAGTCTGTTTGACCAAATTCAAACTCGATAAGCTAATTTTACACATTTTATTCCCTAAAGTGGTTCGATAATGCGATTTTGCTTTTGGAGTCGTGTTTGTTCTATCTGAGGGATATGCGAACTCGAATATTGGATTTAAAGAGATGATTGGAGGAGCATGGATAAGGATTTATCGCTTTGGCTTGAGGTTATTAAACCTCCAATTCCGAATTCTTTATGCGAATCATAAATATAGGGTTATTGCGTGTTAGTGGTTATAAAATAGGTAGATGAGAAATGAGCATGTGTAGTGATCGGTATTATGGAATTTGATAACTATGAGATGCTTGGTAATGTTATGATTATGTCGAGACTTGTAGAGGCTTTAAAGATAGTGTATGGTCGTTTGGAATGCTTGCATAATTTGTTAATTGGTGATTGTTGATTGATTGGTAAATTGTGTTGTCTTGTTTGCTAGTTCGAATAGATTGATGTGATTGCTGGAAATTGTGCTTAAGGGATAAATAGCAGAAATTACTCGATTAAATGATCATAAAGCCGATAAATAATATTAATTGATTAAATACGTTGGTAAACCAACTTTAATGACTTTCATAAGCTTTAGGGATCAAATAAAGCATTCAAATGCCGTATTTTGCATAAATAGTATGAACCCATTAGTAGGGCATCAATATGCAATTGGGAGCCATATCGGTACTTGTGGAAGTTTAATATTTCTAATAAGCAATACCAGTATCTGTAACACCCCCTTCCAGTATTCGTACACCGAATACGAGTCAGAAATGTCATAGAAATTTAAATTTTATTTTAACTTAAAAATCAGGGCTATTTCAAAATTTCAATTAACTTATGAATAACAATAATATTAAACTAAATTCTAACATAAAACACATTAATTATATATATCACATACTATTCATTATACATAAACAATATCTTTACAAGGCAGGCCGGTTAGATAATTTAACAAAATAGACAGATTATTTCATACATGTCACTAAACTTAAACAAAAACAGGATGTTATAAGTACCGAAAATAACCTGTCGACATAGAATCTCCTTCAAAAAGAGATGTTGATGCAAAGCTCCGCTAATACTTTCGATTACCTACGCGTATCACCAAAATACACGTTAAGTATAACTTAGTGAGGCATAAGGAAAGTAACATGTATAAAAATACTTAATAAAATATGATACTTTCACAAGCCTAATATTCTTTGAATCATACATTCTGTAATGCAAGAAAGCATAACACAATCATCCTTTGACTCAAAATCATACTTCATTCCATGAAGTCATATAGCCCAAGGTGAATATTAAGTGATTGAGGTACGAGTTATGTACTATAAAGTACTGTCCTTTACGGGCGACACGAAGTTTCGAATACAGGCGCCACAATAAAGTGACGAATACGGGCGACACAAAGTTTCGGATACAGACACCACAATAAAGTGACGAATAGGGCGACACAAAGTGTTGAATACAGGCACCATAATAAAGTGACAAATACGGATGACACAAAGTGTCGAAAACATCTTAAACTCATAATAACACAATATAATCCAACACAATATTCTACTACCAATGGCAAACTTTAAAACAATTCTTGCAGTAATGATAGGTAACCCAAATTTCATACATACATACATACATTTGTCATATAAAACATCTTCATAGCGGAGCAGTTCATACTCCAATATGTTCAATAACTTTTCATGGTATACTGCCATTTAAAACTATATCGAATAACTTGTCATGAAGATATCATACTATAAAATATGTGTAAGCATAAAGAATATGCCACAATCTTTAAATCATCAAAATAAAGTATCATGCTAAAAACATGTTTTGCTTTTATAAAATCTTTACCTTTAGATTGACTTATCACAAGTCTTCCTCTAACATACAATTTATAAGCATGTATGCACTCACCTTAGCCTTGCAATATGATTTCCTATTCGATATTAGTCTCAAATTATATCTTTTCCCGGTCTGCTGGTACGATCTTGATTTTTATCAGAATCTACATTAAAAATAACATATACCATTTCAAAGTATATGTTAGAACATACTTAATTCATATATAATAATGGAAAGTAAATAAAATAACTATCCATTATTTACAAAAATTGATCTGATAAAACTTCCCATATTCGAATCAAAATTTCTCATACTTTTCTTTAAATCTCCAACTTTTCTCGATATTCATATTTTAGTCCCTAAAGACTCTTTTAAGCTTCCAAACACTATTTTCAAGCCAAATCCTTATATTTCTCATCATTTACACTTTAGGACCCAAACTTTAAAAATTTACAACTTAGTCCTTAAATTTCCAAAATTCACAAATTGGTCCCAAAGTTAGTATAAACTTCAAAATCAACCTTCCAACCATTTAACTTGATTTTCTAACATAACATACTTCAAATATAAGCTTGACAATCAAGTCCCTAAACTTTACAATATTTACAATTTGGTCCCTAATGTCAAATAATTAGAGATTTTCATTCTAAACAACTTATATCATCATGATAAACTTTTCTTCCTTCAATCACAGCTTAAAATTCCCAACTTAACATAAACCCTAATTTTTCATAATTCGAGAACATGAGTATTCCTTCATCCTAACAACAAATTCAAGCTTAAATAACATCGTTCTCATCAGTTCCATTATCAAAATAATTTTTGCAAGAATTTCCCCTAACTTTTTATCATATCTGAATGGTCACATAGGCTTTTTCCATGGGAATTTCAACATTTGAACCATAGAAACAACATTACAACATCATAATCAACAAGAACAACCTTTAAAACTCAAGTTTCCATCATGCTCTTCATCCACCAAATCACCAAACTACATCTTAGAGACATGGAAACTTAACAAAAAGTAGACCAAAAGATAGAGAATTCCATGGAGATTAAATTTCTATTTCATGTCTCAAGCCTAAATCCAACCATGGAAGCTTAAAAAATTGAATTAAAATTTTTACTAACTCTAGCTATGGAGTTCGGCAGCCTCTTGGAGAAGAAGAGAGAATTTTTTCCAACTTCGTATTCTTTTAATTATGCCAAATGACATATTATACACCTAATTTAATTAATAAAGTCCCTTAATAGTCAAATGACAATTATACCCTTGAGTTATAACCAATCATGCTTCAACACTTGGTTATTCTTATCCAAAATAATCAATAATATTTATAAAGTAAGGGTGAAATGACCTTTTTGCCCTTAATAAACCAACTTATCTTCAAAAATGCCATTTTCACCTATTTCACCCAAATACTGCATAGAATCAAATTTAAATCGAATAAAAATGATTAAAAAATCATACTATCATATTCCTCAAGTATTTCTAAGGCTTCCATAAAAATTTCATAATTTTTCAAATAATCATTCGAATTAATTTCTGAAACTTATCCCCTTTATAACTTTTCACACAAATCCCGTACCAAAAATCTGATTCCCACCAAAAATTTTATACCAAAATAAAATATTCATTTTTTCCATAAAAATAATTATTGGGAAAATTACCATGTTGGTCCCTAAACTTTTCCCAACTTTTCACTCTGGCCACCAAACTTTAAATTTTACGTTTTAGTCACTAAACTAAAACCACTAACTTTTAATTCCTTGCATTTTAGTCACTAAGCAAATGTTGGGGTATTACAGTATCGATACATATGTGAGTACTGATACACATGGTACCATATCGATACTTGTGTTCGAGTAACGGTACCCACTGAGCTTAATAATCTAGAATGCCAATTAAAGATGAAAATCGATGCAGAAGATTAATGAATTGATTTCTGCCTTAATTAATAGAAATGATTAATGAAGATCATTAATGTACACTTCCATAATGTATTAATGACTTGGTAAACTTAAATGGGTAATTTGATAATTGATAGAAACCATAGAGTTATGGAAATCTTGCCAATGTTGTATGTTGTATGGTATTTGTGTCAATGTTGTGTGTTGTATGGACACTTAGTTGGTTGAGTCACCTTTGATTGATGGGATCCGAATACTTAGAGAGCGTGTTGCAACACCATGGTTTAAGATGTTAAATGTACGTTCTCGAGGTTATATGACACCGAGCCTCATTTGAAGATACTCAAGGAGATATGTCGAGTATGGGTGTACATTATCGAGGTTGTGTGACACTGGGCCTCACCCAGAGAGAGTATGTTCCTGAGGTTGTGTGACACCTGGCCTCACTCCAGGTTTGTGGTTATGACTTTTTATTCTTTTTCCCAAATGATCTGGTGAGATCTCTGCTATGGTTGGGCCTTGTGTGCCATGTATGATGCTTGCATAATGAGAGCATGTGTTTATGAGACTAGTGGTAGCACCATGTGTTTATTTATCTCTCCTTATTGTTCGTACTAGCATGCATGCTTATGTTTATGATAAGTATAAAGTATAGTAAAGTAGATGTGTACCACTGAGCTTTGTAAGATCGGCGCTTGGAATTGTTGTTTCTTTGAATAGGTTGGTAGATTGATCGGGAGCTCGAGGAGCACAATCAGTTTGATATTTCGCATGCGATGATTGCTAGAGTACGATACTTGTATTTAGTGGGTTGTGTATCCATAGGACCTTATTTGGTGGAGTCTGTAACTCTTATTTTGGAATTGTAATAATCAAGTCGAATGTTCAAATGTTTTAAATTAAATTGGAGCTTTTTTGTAATGATTTGATTATTTATCTACATTTTCAGCAGTTGGATTTAAATGTTTTTGGAAAATACTTTATTTGAGCTAAACCAAGTTGAGAAATTTTATAGTAGCGGTTTGGGCTTAAGGCCCAAATGTGACATCCGGGTTTAGGGTGTTATAGTTGCAACTGCTCTTACTAGAGGCTTAGGTCGTGGTGGGGGTAATTTTTAGAGGCATGCTAGTGGTTAGAGGAATGTGGCGTATATTGCTGCTATTTAGCCTGAGACTAGAGGTCATGCTCTTGTCTATGCCTACAATGAAGCCTGAAATGCCACTGATGTGATTGCATGTACTTTCACATTGCAATGTATTCCTTTGTTTTCATTGGTAGATTATGGTTCTACATATTCGTACATCTTGGGTGAGTATATGCATGCATTAGGTATTCTTGTTTAAATTCTTGTTGTTGGAGTCATTGTCTAAATTTCGTTGGGCGAAACTATGACCGTGAATCGGTTGTTTCAAAGATATCTATTGGAGATTCAAGGACACATCTTTTCGGTGGATTTGATGGATTTACCTTTTTCACGAATTTGATGTTATTCTTAGAGTTAATTGGGTGACAGAACACTGGGCTATTGTGGATTTTGAAAAGAATTAGATTTCTATGAAACTTGGTGATGATTATGTAGTTGAAGTTGTTGGTGAACAGATTGGATTCATGTTTAACGTTATTTTTGCGGAGGATGATGAATTTAGGATATATATAGCTTATTGAGCTTTTGTGATGAATCCGGGGAGTAAGCATGTCTGGGTTCAAGATATCTACACTCTTTGGGATTTTCCTGAAGCATTTCTAAAGGAATTACTTAGATTGCCTCATGACTGTGAAGTTGAGTTTAGTATCGAGACTATCGCATGGCACATAAAAATTGAAGGGGTTGAAGATTCAACCTTAGGATTTGTTAAATCGTGGTTTTATTTGATTGAATGTTTCACCGTGGGGTGTACTGGTATTGTTTGTGAAGAAGAATGATGGTATTGTGAGGATGTGTATCAATTATCGATAATTAAAAAATTGACTATGAAGAATAAGTATCATTTGCCATAGATAGATAATTTATTTGATCAATTTTTTGGTACTATTGTATTTTGAAAGATCAATCAATGGTCAGAATATTATCAACTAAAGGTAAAGTTGTCGGATGTGTTGAAGACTACATTTTAGACTTGATATGGACACTATAAGTTCATGGTCATGGCTTTTGGTTTAACAAATGCACATGTTGCATTCATGGACATTATAAACCGAGTATTTAATGAGTATTTTGATCAATTTTTGGTTGTATTCATTGATGATATTCTTGTGTACTCTTATACAGAAGAAGAGCATGATCGACATTTGAGGATTATTCTTCAAATTCTAAAGGAGAAGCAATTGTTTGCAAAACTAAGCAAGTGTGAGTTTTGTCTTGGTGAGGTGAATTTATTGTCTCATTTATTTTTTATAGAAGGTGATAGAGTTGATTCGTACAAATTTGAGGCTATACTAGGATAGAAGTAACTAAAGTCGGTAATAGATGTTCGTAGTTTTCTTAGTTTAGCTTGTTACTATCGACAATTCGTTGAAAGATTTTCTAAGATAACCACACCTTTGACGAAATTGTTATATAAGAATGTTTCATTTGAATGGTCTGAGGAACGACAGAGAAGTTTTGAGAAGTTGAAGGTGGCTTTGACATAAGCTCTCGTTTTGATTCAACTCGAATCAAGAAAGAAGTATATGATGTATAGTGATGTGTCATATTATGGACTCGGTTATGTTTGATGCAAGAAGGAAAAATTGTAGATTATGCATTGAGACAATTGGAGATGCATAAGTGCAATTATCCGACACATGATTTGGATTTGGTCATTTTGGTGTTCTTGTCGAAGATATGGCGACATTACCTATATGGTGAGAAGTGTATTACTTACACGGATCATAAGAGTCTTATGTGACACCTTTAATGTATACTCGTAGGCTGAATATACAATAAAGATGACATGAATTCGTACTTCATAAATCTGGACTTAATTTTTTTTAAAACATAACATAAATCGTTTCACACAACTAGTTCGGTAATTAATTCCTTTTTGGTTTTCAATTAAAACTAGGTCATCCAGTCCCAGCTAGTTTCGACCCTGAATTGATTTGTAAAACTTATAAGTCAGTTATTAAAATGAAAATACAATTCAGGATGAAAACTATGTGTGTTACCTATACCCTTTCTTAATTTTGAAACTAAATAATAATTAAGTTACTTTTACTAGTTCTATTTATTTTAACAATATCCTTAATCCATAATTTCAATATAATACATCTATATTATCATACATCTAGATTAAAACTTAGTTATACAAAACAATTCACTTTAAAAATATTTACATGCCCACTAGTTTATCGAACTACGATAAGATGTACGTACTGTAACTTATTGTAGTAACTTGACTTCAAAAGAACAGCTCATGACATGTGAAATAGAGCACACGCTAAGTAACAACTTAGTGAGGCATTTAAACCTATTTAATTAAAAAAATGCAATAATGCATTGCAGTATATCATATGGAAGAGCAATACAGTTCCTGGAAAATGGCAAGCGATCCCAGTACACTTTATAACATAATACATAATAAACATAAATATCATGCAATCAGTATTCATCAATCATCAGGTAATCATTTACAATATAACATTCTTTAAAGATAGCCAAAGTATAAAATATGAGATCATGGTACTCGAGTCACATGAATAAGACACCAGAGTGTCTAACGTGAACATGTAAACGAGTACGTACTCAAGGACGCTCTTTGCTCTTCATAAAAGCACCTCGTTAGTGCCATTAGCACTGCGGGCGTGGATCCCCAGGGTGCACACCAAGGGCTTGATTCCCCAAGGTGTATGTGACACCATCGTAGTCACAAAAACATGTAATCATATCATAACTTGAGTGATGCAGCTGCTAAGGACTCTATGGATATCCAACTATACCATGGACTCTCATAACATAATACTTGGGCATTTCAATTCATCAATAATCAAAGTGTGCATTTCATACCCTAACTTCCTTCGTATATAAAATATGTCACTTGCCTTTGCTATTTTTGTGCGTCAAATCAATGTGCTTCAAAACAATGTAAATCATTTCTATATTAGGGTCGACTTATCACAAGTCTTGCCTTTTTTCAAAAATAACATATACATAAATAATGCACTCACCTTTAGCGATGCAAAAGTAGCCTCACTAAGCTTATTCAGTAACCTTTTCTTTTCCTCTCATACTTGTGTCTCCCTCGGTCTCCCTCGGTACTGTAGAAGACCAATCGAATACATATATTACCATCTTCTGTTAGACTCAAATCTAACATTGCTAACTTAATTTACAAAACATAATTATTCAAAAAAAATATTTCAGAAATTTTCCTCCAATTTCCATGTGATTGCCGATTTGGTCCTAAGGTACTTAGTGACCATTTTGGACATCAAACAATTGTTCAATATCAAATTAGAACAATTCCATTACTACTTGTTCACTTTTGGTTAATATACTTTTAGACTTTAAACTTTGTTAAAGTGACATTTTAGTCACTACTTCCACATTTGTACTTGAATTCGCGTACAAATCAACTAATTATTATCTTCTAACATTTCTATGAAAATTTCCTTGACTTTCGAGCTTTGGCCGAATTAGTCTCTTACCAACAAATCTCATTTTCTAAATGGTCCTTCATCAATTCTTTTTTTATAATTTCAATCCTTTTAACTCTCTATCATGCTTGAATCACTAATTCTATCAAATATTCATCAATAGCGTATTAATTTATCAATTCAAGAATCATCCCCTTCATTTCTTCATCAAGCCAAAATGGTCCCTCTCTTTCCAAATATTTTTATTTTGGTCCTAAATTACCAAATCAAGCTAATTTAATCATAATCTCATCAATTCTAATTCTAGAATAAATTTCACAATAATTCCCCTTGTATTTACAATTCTAGCAGAATTGGTCACTTGGAATCTAATAGAGAATTTCTTTATTAAGACTTCAAAATCAAGCTTACAACAACATAATTTATTAATTTTCATCCTTGATTCAATTCCCTAACCAAATTCCCAAAACTTAGGGTTAGGGTTTATGTTCTTAAACATAGAATTAATTCCAAATCAAGCTTGTTTTCATGTTTACAACATCAAATCTACTCAAATCAAACTTTATTTTCATCGTGTATTCTTAATCTCATAATCTTCTTCTTCCAAAAACATAACCTATGCTTAGCTTTACCATGCAAAACTGTCATCAAAATGGAGAGAATTAAGCATATATTAATTTACCTTAATTTATTTTACTTGAATCTAACTTGTAAACCTTCCAAGTAAGCTTGAAAATGGAGTTTTCTTCTTCTCCCTTTGTTCTTCTCTCCAACGACATGGAGGAATTAGATTAATATACTTGTTTAACTCAAATTTTGCCACTTGTATAATTAAAATGAATTTTAAATTCATTTTAGTCCATCTTACTAAATTGTCCCTCAACCAAACTCATATTTACAAGTCTTCTTTAAAATTTCCACTCCACTAAATTTGAACCAATTTGGTTCCTTCATAACTGGCCACTTCCAAAGAAAACATAACATTTGATTTTATGATTTTTATTCGATCCAATAATCACCTAATACGATTTTTCATTAATCGAACTATCAAATCTAATCCAAAATCTCATATTTCTAAATTCCATAAATAAATAATATTTTCATAATAAATATCCCATATCTATGGAGTCAAACTCCGAAACTTGGACTCAGTCCAAAATGCCGATGTTTACCCAAAATCTCTATCGGATAAAATTTTTCCTTAAAAATCCTTTAACATATATTCATACGAATTATTCCTAACTTTTCTGAGTCATTTATATTGATCAAAAACACGGATATGGGACCTTCCCAAAGGTCACCAATCCTAGTACTACTCTGCTCTGAACACGCTTAACAATTTTATTCGATCCAAATTTGATACCTTCTACTGCATCTAAATTTCCAAATCTGATATCAAAATTCTTATTTTGATCAGATTTACCCTTATACTAAATAAAATAACTTTTCTTATTTTGATCAAATTTACCCTTATACTGAATAAAATCACTTACTTAATATTTTACATTATAGTCCCCAAACTTTTACTAAAGTGTCATTTGGTCACTAGACCTTATTCTTTTCAGATCGGTTCAAACTTCATATATCTAACTTGAAAAATAATATTTTTGGGGTATTAAAATTCCTCCCCCTTAAGAAAATTCGTCCTCAAATTTTAAAACGTACATGGGTTGAAAAGTTGCAGATATTGTTCTTTCATCTTCTTTTTAGTTTCCCAGGTGGCTTCTTCGACCTTGTGATTTCTCCACAATACTTTAACCAATGGGATCTTCTTGTTCCTTAATTCTTTGACTCCGTACACTAAAATCTTCACTAGTTCCTCTTCGTAGGTCAGAACCAGTTGCAGTTCAATTTTTTCAGGAGTGATGACAAGCGAAGGATCTGATCGATACCTTCGAAGCATGGAAACACAAAATACGTCATGAATCTTGCTCATCTCTGGAGGTAACGCCAATTGGTAAGCCACTGGTCCAACTCTTTTTAGAATCTCGTATGACCCAATGAATCTGGGACTAAGCTTTCCTTTCCGAGCAAATCGCAACACATTCTTCCAAGGTGAAACTTTTAGGAATACTTTGTCCCCTACTCATATTCAATATCTTTTCTTCTTTTTGTGTTCATAAGCTTTCTGTCTGTCTATGGAAGCTTTAATATTATTATGAATAATTCTTACTTTGTCCTCAATTTCTCGAGTTAAATTAATCTCACCTGTTTTTGGATCATTCAGAACATTTCGGTCTTTCAACTCAAATCAATTAAGAGGAGTTCTACACTTCCTCCCATAAAGTGCTTCAAAAGGTGCCATTTTGATACATGCTTGATAACTATTATTGTAAGCAAATTCAGTTAAAGGCAAGTACTTTTCCCATGATCCTGTAAACTCAATTATACAAGCTCGAAGCATGTCTTCCAGAATCTGTATTATTCGCTGTGATTGCCATCTGTTTGCGGGTGAAATGTTGTACTAAAATTTAATTTGGTACCCAGAGCTTCATGTAATGCACCCCAAATCTGAGAGGTAAATATTGTGTCTCGATTCGACACAATTGATACCGGAATACCATGCATTCATACTATTTCTCTAACATACAGTTCTGTGTAGTTATCTAATGAATAGTCCATACGAAGTGGTATAAAATGTGCAGACTTTGTCAGACGATCCACAATGACCCATATTGCATACTTTTTGCTCGATGAATTGGAAACCTTGAGACAAATTCCATTATCAGTCTTTCCCATTTCCATTAAGGAATAGAGATTGGCTGAAGTAGTCTAGAAGGTACTTGATGTTCTGCTTTAACCTGTTGACATGTTAAGCACTTGGTCACAAACTCTGATACTGCTTTTTCATTCATGGCCACCAATATCGAGTCTTCAGATCTTGATACATCTTATTACTTCCTGGGTGCATGGTTAACGGACTATGATAGGCCTCTAATACAATCTCTTTTTTCAGATGGCCATCGTCAGGAATATACACTTTACCTTTATAATACAAACAACCATCAGATTTGATCACACTTGCCTTCTCTTTTCAAGACATTCTTCATTCGAAAGCTGTAAATCTTTGATCTGATCCAGAAAATTGGCTTAAGCTGAAACTCTGCTGTTAATGAACCATCTTGTCCCAAAGATAGTTGTGCATTCATTGCGCGTAAAATAGAAAATGTCTTTCGGCTAAGAGCATCTGCTACTACATTAACTTTTCTAGGGTGATAATCAATAACTACGTTGTAATACCTTAAAAACTTGACCCATCTTTGCTGTTACAAGTTCAAATCTCTTTGTGCCATCAGGTACTTCAACTTTTGTGGTCCGTGTAAATATGACTCTTTTCACCATACAAATAATGTCGCCAGATTTTCAAAGCAAAAATCACAGTTATCATTTCCCGATCATGTGTTGGGTAGTTCTTTTCATGAGTCTTGAGTTGTCGCGATGCATAAGCTACAACACGACCCTCTTGCATCAATATGCAACCCAACCCATAATGGGACACGTCACTGTACAAAGTATACTCCTTTTCTAGTTCTGGATGTATTAGGATCGGTGCTTCAGTCAAAACTTTCTTTAATCTCTTGAAGATTTCCTAATACTTCTCTGTGCATACAAATAGAACACCTTTTCGTAACAGCTGGGTAAGTGGCATAGCAATGATGGAAAAATTTTGTACAAATCTTCTGTAATATCTAGATAATCCTAAGAAACTTCGAACTTCGGAGACATTTTTTGGTGCCTCCCATTCGAGAATAGCTTGCACTTTCTTGGGATCAACTCTTATTCCTTCTGCTAATACCACATGTCCAAGGAATGTAACTTCCGACAACCAAATTCACATTTGGAGAACTTAGCATAATGTTGCTTATCCCTTAATGTTTGTAATACAACTCGAAGATGGTAATCATGCTCGGCTTCTATCTTTGAGTATACCAAAATATCGTCTATGAAGACTACTACAAACTGGTCTAAGTAGGGTTTAATACCCTATTCATCAGATCCATGAATGCAGCGGGGGCATTCGTAAGTCCAAATGGTATTAACAGAAACTCGTAATGTCCATAACGACTCATGAACGTTGTCTTTGGTATATCTTCTTCTTTAACCCTGAGCTGATAATACCCTGATCGAAGATCTATTTTTAAGAACACTGCTGCTCCTCGAAGTTGATCAAATAGATCTTCAATCCTTGGTAGTGGATATTTTTTCTTAATAGTTACTTTATTCAATTGTCAATAATCTATACACAGTCATAAAAAACCATCCATTTTCTTTACAAATAATACCGAAGCACCCCATGGTGATACACTCGGTCGAATGTAACCCCGGTCTAATAACTTTTGTAATTGAGCTTTCAACTTTCTTAATTCAGTTGGCGCCATTCTATATGGTGCCATTGATATCAGTTCAGTTCCAAGATAAATATCAATCCCAAACTGTACCTTAATATCTAGGGGTAATCCTGGCAACTCGACCGGAAACACGTCTGGAAATTCTCGCACAGTGGGAATATCCTTCAACTTTTATCTGCTACGTGCGTATCTATCACATGGGCTAAATACACTTCACATCCATTACGTAGCATCCTCTGAACTAACGCTGTAGAGATTACTGAGCTAAGACAATCATTTCCTTCTCCAACCACGACTACTTCTGAACCATCTGGTCTTAGTAGTACTAATTGTTTCTCTTTACACTTCACCTCTGCATCGTATGCAGATAACTAATCCATTCCAAAAATAACTTCAAATTCACGGAATGGAAGTTCCATTAAATCTGATGGGAACTTAATCCCTTGAATTACTAATGAACATTTCTTACATATTCTAGTCACTCGTGCATTATGTCCAAGAGGGTTACAAGCAATCACATCACTAGCTATATTCTCCATAGGAATCTTTCTTTTTGCCACTATCTCAGCACTAATATACGAGTGAGTCGATCCAGGATCAATTAAAGTAAATATAGGCTCACCCAAAAGTTGAAATGCACTTGCTATAATGTCCAGATTGTGCTTTTCTTCATCAGTATGGATATTGTACACTTTAGCTGGGGTTCTAAATTCCCTATTGGATGCAGCTTCAGAAGCTCCCTGTGTCAATGTCCTAGGTTGTCCACCACCTCAATATCGACCTCTGGATGATCCAGCTACAGATCTTTTAGATTGAGTAGGCTTTCTAGCCTTCTCCTCTGGGCATTCTCTAATAAAGTGCTCGATGCTACCATATCTGTAGCAACCTCCTGTACCTACTCAGCAAACTCACAGGTGTCGTTTTCTATAAATCTCACACTCTGGAATCAAAGGCCTGCTCAATCCAATAGCTGATGACTGAGCATTCAGAGATTTCTTTACAGAAGGATTCCTTCGCGTAGATCCAGATTCAGCCCTACTCTGTGATCGGTTACCTCTACCTCGTTTAGACTGTGTCAAGGTAGAAGTCTCGCTAGGCCTTTGTGATGATCGAGAGGACTAAGGTTTAACTCGCTCCAAGTAGGCTCTCTCCATAGCATTAGCTATGTTCACCGCGTCCTGGTATACTAATAAATTCATGCCTAATAGAATTTCCCTTGGCCTTGGGTGAATCACCTCTATGAACCACTCACATCGAGCCTTTTCAGCCGGCATCAAATCAGCTGCATACCAACTCAATCTATTAAACTCTAACTCATACTCATAGATAGTACGAGTACCTTGCTTAAGGTTTAGAAACTGTTGTGGCATTTCTCTCTTGAACTGATCCCCAACATACTTGGCCTCGAATGCTTCTTGGAAAAACGTCCAAGTTACCTCAGCATCTGGTACTAATTTCGTGGCATTAGACCACCAAATACAAGCATGTTCCCTCAATAAGGATACATCCCCTTCTAACTTTTCAGCATTTGTACAACTTAAATCTTCCATCAAGACTTTGACATCATTCAACCACAAGTCAACAGCCATTGGACCACCCTCTCCATGAAATTCTGGAGCTCCCACTTTCTAAGTTCCTTCACAGTCGACGTTCTAACTAGTGCGGGTGTCGGGGCTGGTGCGGGCGCTGGAGGCTGAAGCCTACTAACCATAGCTTCTAAAGCTTGTACTAACGCTCCATATTCTTGGGCTTGAGCTCTCTACTGTGCAGGAGGCTCAACTGGGTCATGAGCTGGATGTGGAGCATGATGTACCTCGTTGCTTCCACTTTGGACCTCCTCTTAGTCCACATGATCTATCACCTGACACGATCCAGCAGTATTCGACATTATCTATTACCACAATAACCTATTCATATTAGTGAGGAGCAAAATCAAGTTACACAGATATTATATCAGTAACATGATATCCTACGGGTATGTACTTAACAAAAAATCATACTAGACTCGGTTTAACCTCTAGAATCAGCTGAACCTGTAGCTCTGATACCATTAAATGTGACACCCTTAACGTATACTCGTAGGCCGAATATACAATAAAGATGACACGAATTCGTACTTTAGAAATCTGGACTTAATTTTTTTTAAAACATAACATAAATCGTTTCACAAAACTAGTTTAGTAATTGATTCATTTTCGGTTTTCAATTAAAACTAGGTCATCCAGTCGCAGCTAGTTTCAACCCTGAATTGATTTGTAAAACTTATAAGTCGGCTATTAAAATGAAAATACAATTCAGGATGAAAACTATGTGTGTTACCTAGACCCTTTCTTAATTTTGAAACTATATAATAATTAAGGTACTTTTACTAGTTCTATTTATTTTACCAATATCCTTAATTCATAATTTCAAGATAATACATCTATATTATCATACATCAAGATTAAAACTTAGTTATACAGAACAGTTCACTTTAAAAATATTTACATGCCCACTAATTTATCAAACTACGATAGGATGTGCATACTGTAACTTACTGTAGCAACTTGACTTCAAAATAACAGCTCTTCCTTGCTAGTATAATTCGGAGAACCTAAGTGTGAAATAGAACAAACGCTAAGTAACGACTTAGTGAGGCAATTAAACCTATTTAATTAAAAACATGCAATAATGCATTACAGTATATCATATGGAAGTGCAATACAGTTCCTGCAAAATGGCAAGCGATCTCAGTACAGTTTATAACATAACATATAATAAATATAAATATCATACAATCAGTATTCATCAATCATCAGGTAATCATTTACAGTATAGCATTCTTTAAAGATAGCCCAAAGTATAAAATATGAGATCAAGGTACTCGAGTCATATGAATAAGACACTAGAGTGTCTAATGTGAACATGTAAATGAGTACGTACTAGAGGACGCTCTTTGCT
Source organism: Hibiscus mutabilis (assembly GCA_019671005.1). Lineage (NCBI taxonomy): Eukaryota > Viridiplantae > Streptophyta > Magnoliopsida > Malvales > Malvaceae > Hibiscus > Hibiscus mutabilis. Next base: position 11,679,243 of record CM033747.1, on the reverse strand, counting down.
CCTCATAAAAGCACCTTGTTAGTGCCATTAGCACTATGGGCGTGGATCCCCAGGGTGCACACCAAGGGATTGAGTCCCCAAGGTGTATGTGGCACCATCGTAGTCACAAAAACATGTAATCATATCATAACTTGAGTGATGCAGCTGCTAAGGACTCTATGGATATCCAACTATACCATAGACTCTCATAACATAATACTTGGGCATTTTAATTCATCAATAATCAAAGTGGGCAATTCATACCCTAACTTCCTTCGTGTATAAAATATATGTCACTTGTCTTTGCTATTTTTGTGCGTCAAATCAATGTGCTTCAAAACAATGTAAATCATTTCTATATTAGGGTCGACTTATCACAAGTCTTGCCTTTTTTCAAAAATAACATATACATATATAATGCACTCACCTGTAGCGATGCAAAAGTAGCCTCACTAGGCATGTTCGGTAACCTTTTCTTTTCCTCTAATATTTGTGTCTCCCTTAGTCTCCCTTGGAACTGTAGAATACCAATCGACTACATACATTACCATACTTTTGTTAGACTCAAATCTAACATTGCTAACTTAATTTACAGAACATAATTATTCGAATATAAAATATTTTTGAAATTTCCCCCCAATTTCCATGTGATTGCCGATTTGGTCATAAGGTCTTTAGTGACCATTTTGGACATCAAACAATTGTTCAAGCTCAAATTAGAACAATTCCAATACTACTTGTTCACTTTGGGTTAATGTCCTTTTAGACTTTAAACTTTGTTAAAGTGACATTTTTGTCACTACTTCCACATTTGTAATTGAATTCGTGTACAAATCAACTAATTATTCATTTCTGACATTTCTATGAATTTTCCCTTGACTTCCTAGCTTTGGTCGAATTAGTCCCTTACCAACAAATCTCATTTTCGAAATGGTCATTCACCATTTTTTTTCTTGTCATTTAAATCCTTTTAACTCTCTATCATGCTTGAATCACTAATTCTATCAAATATTCATCAATAGCATATTAATTTATCAATTCAAGAATCATCCCCTTCATTTCTTAATCAAGCCAAAACGGTCCCTCTCTTTCCAAATATTTTCATTTTGGTCCTAAATTACCAAATCAAGCTAATTTAATCATAATCTCATCAATTCTAATGCTAGAATAAATTTCACAATAATTCCCCTATATTTACAACTCTAGCCGAATTGGTCACTTGCAATCTAATAGAGAATTTCTTTATTCAGACTTCAAATTCAAGCTTACAACATCATAATTTATTCATTTTCATCCTTGGTTCAATTCCCTAACCAAATTCCCAAAACTTAGGGTTAGGGTTTATGTTCTAAAACATAGAATTAATTCCAAGTCAAGCTTGTTTTCATGTTTACAACATCAAGTCTACTCAAATCAATCTTTAATTCCATCATGTATTCTTAATCTCATAATCTTTTTCTTCCAAAAACATAACCTATGCTTAGCTTTACCATGGAAAACTATCATCAAAATGGAGAGAATTAAGCATAGATTAATTTACCTTAATTTATTTTACTTGAATCTAACTTGTAAACCTTCCAAGTAAGCTTGAAAATGGAGTTTTCTTCTTCTCCCTTTGTTATTCTCTCCCACGCCATGGAGGAATTAGATGAAAAAAAATTGTTCATTTTATAGATTAATATACTTGTTTAATTCAAATTTTGCCACTTGTATAATTAAAATGAATTTTAAATTCATTGTAATCCATTTTACTAAATTGTCCCTCAACCAAACTCATATTTACAAGTCTTCTTTAAAATTGCCACTTCATTAAATTTGAACCAATTTCGTTCCTTCATAACCATCCACTTCCAAAGAAATCATAAAAATTTATTTTATGATTTTTATTGGATCCAATTATCCGATAATCACCTAATACGATTTTCCATTAATCGAACTATTGAATCTAATCCAGAAATCTCATATTTCTAAATTTCATAAATAAATAATATTGTCATAATAAATCTCCCATATTTATGGAGTCAAACTCCGAAACTTGGACTCAATCCAAAATATCGATGATTACCTGAAATCTCTATCGGGTAAAATTTTTCCTTAAAAATACTTTAATAGATATTCATAAAAATTATTCCTAATTTTTTTAGTCATTTATATCGATCAAAAACATGGATATGAGACCTTCCCAGAGGTCACCCATCCTAGTGCTACTCTGGTCTAAGCACGCTTAATAATTTTATTCGATCCAAATTCGATACCTTCTACTGCATCTAAATTTCCAGATCTGATATCAAAATTCTTATTTTGATCAGATTCACCCTTATACTGAATAAAATCACTTACTTAATATTTTATACTTTAGTCCCCAAACTTTTGCTGAAGTGTTATTTGGTCACTAGACCTTATTCTTTTTAGATTCGGGTCAAACTTCATATGAACCCTTATCTAACTTGAAAAAAAATATTTTCGGCGTATTACATCTTAGTATCTTCTCTCGCAAAAAGAATTGAAATTGAGACAAGGGTGTTGGGTTTAACTTTTGGATGACTAAGATTTGACTATCGAGTATCACCCTATCAACTACCAATTATGATTTCAATGAAGAAAGGGTTTTGTGTTTTAAATGTCGTATTTGTGTACTTGGTGATATGTAGTTGAGATGACTATTATGATTGAGGCACAAGGCATAAACTAGTCTTTACGTTATGCATCCAGGTAGTAAAAAATGTATAGGGATTTTTGGGATATATATCATTGGCATGGGTTGAAGAATGATATCTCCAATTTTGTCTCTAAGTGTATGATTTGTCAACGAGTGAAAGCTGGGCATCAATTTCCTTCAAGTTTATTACATTCGGTTCAAATTCCATAATGGAAATGGGAATTGATCACTATGGATTTTATTTCGGGTTTTACCTTAACCCCAGCAAAGACTCAATATGGGTGATTTTGGATCGATTTACTAAGAGTGTGCATTTATTACAGGTGCGTACAATTAATACTTTGTAGAAGTTAGCTAAGTTGTATATGGCCGAGATTTTTTGGATGCATGGAGTTCCCAAATCATTTATTTCGGATAGAGACCCTCATTTCACTTCTAGATTTAGAAAGAGTTTTGTAATATCCTAATTTTTTGTTAGTGACCAAAATATAAATTTTGAAAGTCTTGTGGATAAAGTATAAACTTAGGAAAAGTTTAGGGACTAAATTGTAATTTTCAAAAGTTATGTATGTTAGTCCCGTAAATGAATAGTTTACCCCCAAGAATGATGTTTTCGTGTTACCCGAATTTTTCGTATAGAGTTTGTATTAATGGCTATAAAGTGATAAAGTTCAAAAAAATATTTAGATAATCGAATCGAATCGAATATCCAGGATATTTTGAAAGATGATAAGCCAATGTTGATTATGTCATTTTACATGTCTAAGATATTTTCTTTGTGTTGGAAGAATATGAACCCTTGGATTTAAGTTGATTTTCCATGTTAAATATGAACCGTTGGATGAAAAATGGCAAGATCATAATTTTGGAAAATTATAAGGGCAAAGTTTGAAACTACTAATTCAAGATTAAATCTAGGCCATTGGATGAAGGATGATGACATGAGGTACATTATGGAAATATAGAATTTTCATAATATATACGATAGCTCGGTAAAGGTAAAATCGTAGTAGAAGTATTTAGTGAATATCGGGAAATTGGATTGAATTGAAATTTCAGAGGCTGTTCCATAAGCCATGGAAAATCATAAAATGATATTTATGGAATAGTGGCCGGTTGATAATGAACTAATTTAGTTAGATTATAATGGAATGGCCATTTTGAAACAAACTAGTAAATAAAGACTAGTTGGAGGGCAAATTGGTCATTTGGCAAGGATACCAATTTTGAAATATTTTTGAAATTTTGAGGACATTTTTGGAAGATGAAATATACATGGATTTAATCTTGGCCCTTGATTTTAGATAAAATTAAATTAGCCATTGGATTTAAAGGCTAAATTGATAATTTCACTATTTAAATGAATTTAAAATTCATTTAATAGTTACATATGTAATTTAATAGTGAAAAGATGAAACAAATGTCCATCTTTTCCAGCCATAAACCATGGAGAAAGAGGAGAAAGAAGAGGGAAATTTCTAAGCTCGATTTAAACCCTGAATATCGATTTTTAGGTAATCTTTCGAACTACAAAGTTGTTCTACTCTTCGAGCTCTATCTTTTGATGTAAATAATCTATAGAATACTTGCTTGGTTGATGAGATTTGATATGTGGAAGAAATTAGGGTTTATGCACAAATTGGGGCTTTTATGATTTTATGAATCCATGGTTGATTTTAAGTTAGAATCATGCTTGTATGATGTTGGAATCATGTTATTGAGTTGGGATTTAAACCCTACATATTTTGGTTTGTATGGAGAAGATTAGGATTTATGGATTTAAGTCTAACTTAGGGTTTGTGATGTTGGATTAATGATCTAGTAAGCTTGATTTGTTGTCTGGAAGCAAAACCCTAAGTTAATATATAGAGACCAATTCAGCAAGCTTCAAAGTTAAGGGACCGAATCTGAATTTTATGAAATTGGAGTGTATTTATGTAATTAATGATGTTGGAGATGTGAAATTGATGTTAGAATGCTAAACCGATGTTGAATCGAATTAGTGATCATTTTGACAATTTGTCAAAATCAAGTGACCAAATAGGAAATGAATTCTTGGATGGGGATTAAATCTGATTTTTAGTTAAAATAATAGAACTAAGGTAGTAATGTTGATTTGAGGACTAAATTGCAAAGTTAAGAAGTTTGAATCCTTACCTTTGCATTTTAGTGACTATTTTGGCAAAGAAAGAAAATTAGAGGGGATTATTTTGAATAAATATTTGATGAATAAGATGATGAATTGGTGGTTTGAAGCACGTGATGTGACTAAATTGACAAGTAGAAAAATAAGAAGAAGTTAGTATAAATTAGAAGTTTATTATGGAAAGTTATGTAGAAGATTGAATTTTGGCAGTGACTTCGAAAATTCACCATAAATTCTACAAAAATGTTTCGATGATGAATTTTATATTTATGTAAAGATTTGTTTGTCTAGTTTCGTTTCCAACAAACGAAAACTGATTTCGAGTTCCGAGTTAAAAGATATGAATTTTTAATCGAATGAAGGTCAGAAAATTTACAGAGCAGTTTCTGTCAAGACAGCTTCTGTGACAGGAGTTTGAAGAATTTTCATAATTTTTGTAGATTTTATTAATTTATGTGGCTTATACCGTTAGAACCATTATCGAATCTAGTTTCTCCATTATAAAGAAAATTAAGATCCAATATATATTCTACCCTGTATAAATAAATCTTTAAAGGTAGCGCAAACTGTCAGAAAATGGAATTTGAAACATTTTATATTTAAATGTTAGTCAGCAAGCTCGGAAGAATTAAGGGAAGTCCAAATTGGTTACTAAGGACCATAATAAGTTTCTGAACAGTACAAGGAAGAAAGGAAAATATTTGAAAATTTTATATTCGAATGATTATATTAGACAACATGTTTAAGGTACTGTTAGATTTGAATCTAACAAATATTTTATTTTATTCATATGATTAATGAAGTCAAGTCCGAATCAAAGAAGGTTCGAGGTTATATGAAAGAAAGGATCGAACTAGGACTTAGTGAGACATTGTGTTAAGTGGCCAAGGTGAGTGCAATGCATACATAACATGATACATGGATGTTTTATACATCATTGGTAAGACTTGCGATAAGTCTACCTGGTTATATATTGGCAAGATATTTATGTCATTGATCATATGATTGACATATTTTAAATATGTCAAAGATTGAATATAAATGCATGGATCACTAGTTATATATGATGCTATATCATGAATGTTATTTCGGGTATTAACTGGCCAATGTTAAATTATGTTGATATACATTGCCATGGATGAAATATATCCTGAAAATATGCCCAAGTAAGTCATTGAGGGATAGGGTATAGTTGGCATGCCATAGAGTCCAGCAGCACGTTGCATATTCGGTTATCCGATTTAACACTATAGTGTATATAAAGGACACTTAGTGTATATGGTTAGCACGGCCTTATAAACGTGCAGATGGTTAGCACTACCTTATAAATGTGTGGATGGTTAGCACAACCTTATAAATGTGCGGATGGTGGGCACGACCTTATGTGTATTAGCACTTCGGTGTATATTGATAGGTCTGCTCTATCATATCCTCTGACTGGAAGCTTTCCATCACCTTGGCTCGATTCACCACCTCTTGAAAGGTAGGAAAATTCAATGCCACCAATAATTCTTTTGGTCTCTTATTCAAACCTTCAATAAACCAATCACATCGATCCTTTTCATTAGGAATCAATTCTGCTGCAAACCGGCTCAACTGGTTAAATTCAAACTCATACTCATAGATCGTCCGGTTTCCTCGCTTCAAACTGAGGAATTATTGTTTCATCTCCCGGATAAATTGATCTCCAATATATTTGTTATTGAATTCCTCCAAGAAGAATTGCCAAGTAACACGCTCGGGAGGAATGTGCATCGTAGCATTGGTCCACCAAAATCTAGCTTGACCTCAAAGTAACGAGATAGCTCCATCCAGTTTATCAATCTCCGAGTAGTGGAATCCCTCTAACATAATCTTTAAATCATTTAGCCACATATCGGCAACTACGGGACCTTCATCTGCATCTCCTTTAAATTCAGGTGCTCCTAAACTCTTTAATTCTTTAGCAATTGACATCCAAGAAGCAGGGGGAGATGGTGGCTGAAAACGTGTCAGAACTATTTCCAAAGCCTGAAGAAAAGTCCCCTGATCTTGCACAGGCATTCCCTGTTGTGCTGGTGCTCTTCCATGTTTCGATTGAGCCGGAGGGTTATTATTAACCTCATTATTTCCGCTACCGCCTTCTTCCAGAACCTCATGTTCCGTAGCTCATCTAGAATTTCATGATTCAGACATCTATAATCACATAACTACTACATTAGTAAGGAGCGACATTCATCAATTATATAAACATCAGATCAATAATATTGATATTCTAGTGGCATGTACACACTTTTCAACAAAAACAACTTCCATTTAGGCCGAGAACTGGCTAAAACTATAGCTCTAATACCAATAAATGTAACACCCCTTACTCGTATCCATCACTGAATACGAGTTAGAGATGTTACATGACACTTGTACAATAGTTCTTATTTCAAAAATCGGTAAAATTTTGTTTCTTTAAAATATAAACAATTAACTCTTTAATCAAAATAACATTTAATCGAGTAAAATTTAAACTTAATATTTCTAAGTTAAATTCGAACCTAGATTCAAGCAGCAACTAGGTAGTTTACTTCTAATTCACATAATTAATAGAACTGCCTAAATTAAAAATCATTTGGATATCAAATAAAATACGATTAAATTATCTATTTACTAAACATATTCATATCAGAGAAGCTCAAAACAATTATAATTTACATGCCAACTAATAATATCAAAAGTAACATTGAAGATGTCATACCGATAGTGATGTTTCGCTTTCAAAATAGATGATGTCTCCTGCTGTTGCTCCTTACGCTCTTTTACCTACGCGTAAAACATTCACATGCTAAGCACACACTTAGTGAGGCAACATAAAATAATTTAACTATAAAGAAATGACATAAACAAACAAAATACAATATATATATATATCATATAGGATTACGAAATCGTAAAAATTGACTTGTCAAAGTCGTTCCACTATTATGTAACATGTACATCTCAAATTCATATATATATGTAAGACAGGTTATATCAAAGCAATTCTTTATTTGAAAATTCATTTGACTTGGATCATTCTTTGTACTTTCACTCTTAATTAAACTATAGCCCAATGTAAAGTAAATGAGAATGCATGGTATGTGAGTCACTGTTGAGCATGCACTTGTGCGACATCAACTAATATGTTGTGCCATAATAAATCACTGTATCACTGCTGTAATTTAACAGCATCATTGTATCACTTGGTCATAGTTGTAAAACACATCGTCACTGTATCACTATATCACTATACTCCACCTTATTGGCATGCTAATTATACCAAGAATCTCAATAATCATACAATGGGCTTTTAACCAATTCACTATTATGATCTCTTCACTTATTCAATAATATCAATAATTAAAGACATATCACTATAACATATATAAGAAAAATACTTTGGGCAGTTCATACCCGAAATCATTTATAAATCGTTTCAAATCCAATTAATATGTATATTATTTACGATTCAAATCATTTTTCTTTTCAACACTCGAGGTTGACTTATCGCAAGTCTTCCTCATATCATAATAAAAATAAGTAGGAATGCACTCACATGTTGCCTCACTAGTAAAATGTACTATTACTTTCAACTTTACTTTTATACTTTTTCTTTATCCACTGCCTTGCTTGTATCTCGATTTTGATCCCAATTACGATCTACACAATATTTAACAACACATACGATTCAAAGTACATGTTAATATTATACTAACATTGATACATATTAGGAATAATATTACTAATAATTCTTTTACTACCAACTTCATATTATAATATCAATGTTAACTTCAAAACTTTCAAAATAATTATTTGTCACAAAACTTCAATTTTAAATTAACTTTCCACTTTAATCACATATTTCCCCAACTTTACAGTTTAGTCCTCAACACTTTACAAACTTCCATATTAGTCCAATTAAAATTCAAAGCTTACAAAATCATCCTTACACCATTTCTAACTTTAGGAAAAATTTTCAATAATTTCCCCCTAATTTCCTCTAAAAGCTGAATACCAAAGGTCACTTTCTCCAAAATTTTCCAACTTGATTCAAGCATAAATTCAACCTCCAAACATCATATTCAAGCTTCTAGCATCATTTCCAATTCAAATAAAAATTTTGCAAGAGTTTCCCCTAATTTCTCAATTTTCCCAAAAATAACCTACAACATAATTCATAGAAATTTTCACTATTTCAAGCATGAAACAACATCACAACCTCATATTCAATCCAATGAATCCTTAAAACATGAAATCTCAACTTGTTCTTCATAAACCCTAATCTCCAATCTCAACATATAAGCATGGAAACCACTCAAAAACTATACCAAATGTAAGAGAATTCAATGGAGATTAATTCTCTATTTCATGTCTTAAACCAAAAACCAATTGAATCAAGCTTAAAATTGAATCAAAAATTTTTCTTACCTTGTCTAGGGTGGTTCGGCCTTTGAAGAAAAGATAAGAGAAAATCTAGTATTTTCTTTCTTAATTTCTAATGCCAAATGGCATTTATTTAACTCAATATAATATAAAAATCTCCCTTAATAGCAAAATTACCATTTTGCCCCTTAGTTATGACCAATTAGGTGTTGACACCAATTAATTTCACTTTTCCATGATAATCTTTAATTAAAAAGTATGGGCAGAATGACTAAAATGCCATTAATGAATCCATGTATTTGCAAAAATGCCATTTGTGCACTATATTAAAATACTGCATTCAATCGAATCTAAATCGATCAAAAACGATTCCAGAACAAAATTTCATATTCTTCAAGTCCTCTTACAACTCCCTTCAAAATTCATCACATTCCGAGCTCATACGATTACCCGAATTCCATTTAAATTTTAACTGTAATTTTCCAATAATAGAAACATCGGATCGAACCAACAATTTTATATTCGATTCACACCCTTATGTGATCTATTTGTTTATAGAATAAAAATAATTATTGGGAAATTTACCATGTTGATTCTTGAACTTTTCTCAACTTTTCACTTTGGTCATCAAACTTTAACACTTTACATTTTAGTCACTGAACTAAAACCACCAACTTTTAATTCTTTGCAAATTAGTCACTAACCAATTATTGGGGTATTACATTTCAATCACCATGCATAGAAAACATCAAAATACCACCATGCATAGAAAACATCAAAATACAACTCACAACATCATTACAACAACCATACCAACTCCTAATATTGCAAACCTGGCTCTGATACCACCAAATGTAATCCCCTCGACTAGGCCAAGTCGCAAGACCGAACCGAGCGAGTTACATTAGGTTTACCAAAGTAAACCGCGAAGATAAAACCCAAAACATGTCCATTTTTTCTTTTATCTTGTCTAGATGCACAATTATTATCCTACATGTACATACTGATCACAGGTGAAAACCCAACTCAGTCGGGCATCGATTCGACATCCAATTGAAAACAAAAATAATTTAGGGACCAAAATGCAATTTTAGAAAACCATAAGGACTTAGCTCATTCTTAAATTACCAACCTTTTATTAGTTCGATTTCATGTGCTCAAGCCAAAACTCAGCTTAAAATAATCATCCATACTCATGCAATTGTATCCACAACATACAAGGACTAAAACAAAAGAAAACAGAACTTCAAGATACTCAAATAACCGAATTTATGGTAACCGTATTGGTACACCTACCCGCATATTGGTACGATATTGTTAATTTTAAAACCTCAGATTTTAGTAGCCAAAATTTGTCTCGATACGCCTTCGCGTACCAGTACACCTTGCCTAAATACACTATACCATACCAAAATAGCCTCTCATGTACCGAAAACTGGCCAAAATGGCCTAAGCCCGTACCGAAATGCTTGCCCGTGTACCGATACGCTAAGCCTAGAATGGCTTACTCGTACCGAAACAGGGACACCCGTACCAGTATGCCTAGTCTTGAAAGGTCCTCTTTTGTTGGTTTAACATGCTTTCGAACATACAAAAACACCCTAGCATGCTTCTAACATACATCCAACACAATCAAGAGTCACTCCTCAACAAAACATCTCAGTTTCAACATCATATCATGGCATCATGCATTAATGGTAAATCTAGAGGCATGCTTCCTAGAAACCAAACCAAGCAAAGCATGAAATCTCAAACCATCACCACAAACAAACCAAAATGGCCATTTACAATCCATGAGCAGCAAAACAAAATTGCTCAACCAGGGAGTTTAGCAAAACATCTCCCAAAATAACAACGAAAACCCCATTGCCCTTATTACTTATAGTCTAGTCTAAAAACATACTTTTGATAACAAGTTTTTTTGCGATCCCTTGCTTCCCGCTGCCTTTCGAACCTTTAATTCTCTACATTGATGGACAAAGAGAGCGTAAGCACGCTAGGCTTAGTGAGGAGTGCTCAAAAACAACACACATTTAATGCATTAAAACCATTTCTCTACAATACATTGAAATCTCATTTCAATCATCTTTTAAACATCATGTAAAACATTATCATACCTTTAAAACCATGCACTTAACATCTTTAAAAACTAGCATATTAAACCATATGCAACATGTATCACTAACCAACAACAAATCCCATTGCTAACCTCAATTTAAGCCTTTACATGCATAACAACCATATGCAAAGCTTAAAGAGCAAACATGTATAAGTCACATTATACAGCATAAACCTTTCAATGATACATTAACAATTATATTGGCTTACAAGTGTTCATAGCCAAGTTCATTTACCAAAAATAGTTCATCGGATACACAGATTCAAACAAATGTCCTCGCAACACTTCAAGCCATCTCAACCGGAATAGCGATACAATCACAATCGCGGTACAATACAACTGGTACACTTTACAACCTACGGGGACACCAACCCCAACCCTCGGTTAGATGCTTAATCCACTAACGGGAGTTTACGGTATCATATAACCCCTCGACCGTTAGGGTAATTGGATGTAGTATTCTGTACAACGTATAAAACCCGCTCAACATCCCAGGCAATTTATTATAGTGCACTTCAATCCTATGGTCGGCCAACTATATCCAATAACTTTTTTAAACCACATCTCTTGCCAATATAATTCGCCATTTACCTCACTGTTTTTATGAGCATTAAACAAATTCATTTCCCAAGCAACAACACATGCTTAAAACTCAAGTATAAACCATATACTTACATGGATCACTTACCATGTGCATCCATCATCATTTCATGATCAAAAATAGTATCTTGCATACTTTAGAAACATGCTTAAACAGTAGGTACAATGTAAATCAAAACAAATGCATAAACCATTTCACAATAGCACGACCGAGAGAGAAAACCATATCATACTTACTTTCGAGTTTAAACAGCATTTCAAGCTCAATTTAAACTACCATAAACCATATTTAAATCATTTTAAAGCTGAAATTCACATTCTCACTCACCGATACATGAAACCTTAATTCGCAACGAGAAATCAAGCGTCCGAAGCCTTCAAAGCTTCATCGGTCGCTTCTTGATCGACTTCCCTTGTTTTAACCACATTACAATAGAGGATTAATGCATCTCAATGCATTCAAAACACTGCAACAATAATCCTTGCAAAACCTCACAATCCTTTCGCAATTACCCATCCACAGCAACCGAAATCACCATCTAGCTCTTTCCAAACACAAACCAGCCACAATATATCAATCTAATACTTCAATTAACATCAATTAACATCTAAAAATAGGACTACATTGTCCTTAAACTTCCAGCAACTACTCAGCCACCACAACTCCACAAAAACACAAATCTAACAACCTAATAATCAAGGATTCAAGGAGTTTCAGGATTCCAACGATAAAAACAACTTATCAATATTATAAATCATCCAAAATATGTTTAAAATCAATCATCAACACTGGAAAATAGATCCAATACGAATCTTCCATAATTTCACCAATTAAACCCAATTAAATCAATTATTCACTATAAAAACATAAAATCAGATTATAAATCATAAATCAAGGATCAAATACTTGGGAATATCAATAAAGAACCATAAATAGAGGAGAAGAACGAACCTTACCTCTATTGTGTGATTTCTCCCTCAATTGGTAGATTAAAGCTAGAAAAACACAAGATTTCAATGAGGTTTTGTAAATCAAAGATAAAGAAACAATTACAAATCAAGAATCCAAGTAGAAAGATCTCTCACCTCTGGATTTTGATGAAAACAAGAGTGTTTGGCAGAAAAGAGATGGAGAGAAAAGTTTACGTCAAATTCTTGAAAATTAATAATTAACTTTAATATCAAAAATCCTTTTAATTATCTTTAAAAACACATGTTAAAAATGTCTTAATTGAAAGGAGAAATCACCAGCAAAAACATGGTAAAATAGCTCCTTAAGGATTCTAAGAATTTGATCCTTTACATTTTAGTCACCTTTAAAAATAGTTTTCAAAAATTACATTTTAGTCACTAACCGAAAATGTCACCCTTCCAAATCACATTTTCCAAAATTAATTTCACCAATATTTTTCATATATTTAAATATTATTTTTAACATTTTTTCCAAATTTTTATCTTTCTCAAAAATATTTATTCCCAAACCCGACTCAAATCCCTCACCCGGTCCATTGGACCGTCTAACTAGCCTCAAAATCGTAAGGCCCAAAAATTGGGGCATTACAAGATGATTGTCGAGGCAATGAAGCACGTGAATATCTTACCAATCTCAACTTCTACCATTAATCAAAGACTTATATGAGCCCACCCCACACACCTCTCAGTGATGGCTAATAAGCAAATGCAAGAACAATTAAGTCAACTTTCGTTTTACTCCTATGCAACTTTCATTATAATGGCTTGTTAACTAGAACTGTCACTGCAACTCTCATTGACAGTGGATACAATAAACACTTTCATGCATAAAGACATTCAAATCCAAAGATCAAAAGATAGAGGAAAAGCTTAACAAGATAAACATTCATCCAACATTCATAAAGTATTTTCATACAAAATGAAATTAAACCATAATCATCAGCTTTTAAACAAAAGAAACATTAAGAACCGAATGGCGAAAGCTATCTCTAGCTAACTCGATTGCTCTTTGATGCTTGCTCTTGCCTCGCACTCATCGTGGCTACTTAATTCTACATCAGATCCACCTCGGTTGCCCCTTTAAAGCTTTAAGCAGCCATAGCCATCAAGAGAGAGCTCCAAAACCAAGGAAAAAGATGATAAGATATGAGCCTCGCTTTTCTAGGGTAAGAATATATGTATATATATATATATATCCTTATCTCTTTCCAATTGGGTGTTTACAGGTGTCCTTCATAGATTTGCATATGTGAATTTCGTGCAGGACAATTGTATTAATGGACAGCTAATCGTCCCTTTGATCTTATCTTGACAGTTGCATTGTGGTGATAATGACTGTTTTAATGTGATGGTATTGCAGTGAAAATTGTAACGACATTATGTCCAGACAAAAGTTGTTGTAACAAACTGCCATCTATCGTTCTTTGATCTTATCATTTCACCAATGCCATTTGATCTTATCTTTTTGATAACTGTCATTGCAGCGATAGTCCTTGACGTAATCTAAACAATACTTATGCAGCAACATCCCAATGTGGCAACAGTCCTGGCTGCAATTCTGGAAGAACTCATGTAGCAACATTAGCAGCAAAAATGTGATAAATTCAAGGATAATTCAAGAAGGAGCTATTGAGTTCAGAATATGCAAATACAAATATAAAAGTGCTAAAATGCATGCAAATGATAACATGATAGGAAAAATTAATCGATAAATAAGGTGAAAACACATATTTTTAAATTACCATCAACATGCCAACACATACATCAATTCATTCTGCCTATTTAGCCAGATATTCAATGATTAGAAAAGATTTCGATGTGCAACTGTATGTTTGGAGAAGTAGATCTTAACAAAGTTTTCAATCCACATTTTCATGGACCCAAGCAAAGATTTCAAACCACGACTTCATTTTTGGAGGAGCGGACCTCAGCAAGATTAAAGAGTACCTAATGAGAAGAACTCACCCAACATAGATTGAAGAGTTCCTAATGAGAAAAACTTGCTCGACGAAGATTGAAGAGTTCTTAATAAGAATAAAAACTCAACAAAGATGAAATAGTTCATAATGAGAAAAACTATTTTAAGCTCTGAATCAAAGAATTCATAATGAGAAGAATTCACCAATATTTCTAGAAGAATGAAGAGTTCATAATGAGCAGAACTGATCAGACCTCATCCTTGGCGAAAAAATGAATAGTTCATAATGAGAAGAACTTGTTCAAACTTTATAAAGAGGAAAATGTGGAATCTTCGTGGGCAATACGAAAATTTCATAATGAGAGGAATTTGTTCGTATCCTCTAGAAGAAAAGGAAGCCAAGAATTCATAATGAAAAGAATTCGTCACCATTTCAAGGAGACTGGAAAGTTTCTAATGAGAATAACTCATAGCTCCGATCTTTAGACAGGGAAGTAGGATAAAATTACTGCTTATGGTCTTTTCTCTATCCTCGTTTCACAAGAATGAGCAAAGAGGGGCAATTGTAATCACTAATTTTATCTGGGTCTTTTGACTTGGTTTGAATTATTATTATTATTAAAACTAAACTTAAAAAGAGAAAGTTAATATTAAATAAAAGGCAATTCATGTTAAATATAATAGTCCATAAATTATCCATTTACAATCCTAAAACCCAAAAAATATTTTCCATTCTTATAGCCTGTTTTGGGCCCAATAATTTAAATTCCTAAATCTAATCTGATAACTTTATCCCTAATATCATCTCCTTTCAACGTAGCCAAACAAGAACCGTTAGATCAAATATGATCCAACAGTTTAAGATGGAGAGCTTAAACGTCTCCTGGCCTTCCCCACGTGCGCGTGCAGTACACTCTCGAGACGCTTCAGTTGCTACGAGGAAGATACACCCCTCTATGCTCTTTTGACTTCTATGCCAAGTCGGATATAAGGCCACCAGGGGTCTCATGTACTGCCCCCTCTCTCTAGTCCCCCTTTTTCCTCTGTTAGCCATGTATGCAAGAAACAAAATATACAAGGAATGTCAGAATAATTCTCAGTAGATAACCAATAGAAGATTTTCCATTGTTTTTCATATATGTGTAAAAATCATGTAATTCCAGGGTATATAAATAAAAACCCTAACCTATTTTAACAACTTTTCATTCGGCATCAAAATAAAGAAAAAGCCTCAAGGATTTCAGAGGTAATCTCCACCTTTTTTGCATCAAAAACAAATGGAAAAGGGAATTAGAGTTTTACCTTTCGGTCTTGGGCAGCCGTTGCATGCAACAGCCGGGGATGACTCTCTTCCAATGATAAGCTTTATGACTTCTTTCAAGATCGAGTGAGTGAATTGGTTAAAAAGAAAAAAGGGGTTTCTGTTTCAAGAAAAGGGATTAGGGTTTTGAGTTCTATTTTTTAAAGGATTTTGAAACGGATGGGCTTGTTTCAAAAATCCAACATCAGATTTGGTTTCTAGGGAGAAAATGAGGTTGTTTGGGTTTAGAGCTTTGGTTCACAGCTGCCGGCGAGTGGCTACCAGTGACGGGTTACAGTGACAGAGCCTCGTCAGAATCTGGGTTCGTTCCCAGATAGGGATGAATGGGCGGTAGCGTTTATTCATTTTCAGAGAAAAAAGGATTTTTGGGAAAGTTTTTAAAAAAAGATGGGAAAAGGTTTGAGTTTCAATTTTAGTTATGTTTTATACTATGTTTTAAAATAAAAATGGGCTATTTATGTTTTAAATCCCTCACTCCCACTCTATTTCCTCCGCCGATCCTTCCACTTTTTTAAATCGCGTCCGACGTCCCTATATTTTTGTTAATCTTTTCATTTTCGTTCCTTTCTTAAATTTAATTCGATTTTAAACGTTTTATTGTCATGTTTAGCCCCTATAATTTATTTTCTGTTTTAATTTTAGTCTAATCCTAGTGGGGTAATCACCCTTTTGGCCATTTTCCCTTTGTTCCCTTTTGTTTTAGTTCGTATTTAATTTATGTTCGATGTAATGTTTCTTTTATGCCCTTATCTATTTTCTTGCCATATTTTATTTGTTAGCATATTTATTTTGGCATGCATTTAATTGTCATTCATTTGACCCTTGTTATTTAATTATGTATTTATTTTGATAATTAATTAATATTAACTATAAAAATGAGGTGTTTATTACTTCGAGTATTTAGGTTGTAATATCTTGACTTAATGGATATCGACCAAATATTCGAATTAACTTATGTTGCCATAAGGTAATCTTTAAATGAATAAAATTTGACAAGTCATAATATCATTGTTAACTCCTCAAAAGTATTGATTTTTATGCTTATTTTACAGTGTTTTTGTTTGCTTTAGGTATATATGTTTGCATTTAGTTGTTAAATTCTTGCATTTGCATAAGGAGTTAGTAGTTGTTTTTTTGCCAGTGCGAAAGGTTACTTTTGCTGGTATTAATGCAGGTCAAAGGCAGGCAGGCATGGCAAAGCAGTGTAGGAGCCGAAAGCAGGAAAAGAATAAGAGAATCGCCGAGTCGCAGTTGGACCAAAAATTGACAAGCTCGGTTGGCAGAGAGTTGAAGTTCAATGCCCAGTCAAAGTAGTTGTTGGATAATGTACATGACAGCCCTAAATTTTAAATAGACGATAAGATGATAACACGTCTATCCTGGTGCTTATCCGATTTTCAAGTTTCAAACCCAACCTAGGGTTTCCACGCTTGCCTATTTAAAGGAGAACCAATCAAAGAATGAGGGGATTGAGGAAAAAGATGTTGCACCGTGGTGAAAGAGGAAGTTATAGGCTACGTGGTTCGACCGTTTTAGATCAAGGGCTCTGGAGCATTTAAAGGGCTGGATTGACGAACCTCATTCTTTGTCTATTCTCTTAATTTAATTTTTATTTGAATGATGATGCTGAGATATGATGATATTTTGTGGATGGATCCCCCAACCATGACTAATCTTTTACAGTTGGTTGAGGATGTTTGTGATTAATGCGCAGTTTATGTTTGGTATTAAATAATTTAAATGCCTTGGCATTATTGTCTATCTGCTAGCACTTTATTTCCTTAAATTCTTTGCCATACGACAGTTGCATTATATGCTTATTATGCCTTAATATCTGAATAGATTTAAGGGGTAATGATCAGTTGCTAGGTACTAAGGAGAGAAACTTAGAAAGAAGATGTTCAAGTAGATGAGCTTACTTCGGAAGTAAATCTACCCTTTAGGAATAAAAATTGACACTCAATCAAGTTAATTAATGAAAAGCTTCACTATAGACGTATAGGGGTTTTATCGTAGTTAACTTTGGGTATTTCCATTGACAGGGGCCATATTATTTTTAAATATGGTTAGCAATAAATCCAAGGCATGACATTATTATTACCTGGCATAGTTAGCATGAAATCTAGGCATCCTTTGCCAACGCTCATCATTCATTTGAATACGTTTTTGTTTGTCAAATTGTTTCCACTTTTATTACTTTGTTTTATCTATCTTTTAAATCAAAAACCCAAATCCTTTTGAAACACTTTTGTTCCCCTCAAACAAATAACACATTGAGCAATCAAGTTATTTGTCAGTCCTTGTGGATTCGATACTCAGCTTACTGTTGTATCACTTGCTGACTGTGTATACTTGTACGCAATAGACTCGCCCTTGGCATTTTTTCTTGCATTTTTACACTAAATATTTAATATTTTGCCAAGCGTTAACAAAGTTGACAAGTTTTTGGCGCTGTTGTCGGGGATTGTGATAGAATTTACTATTTTGATTTTTGCTTGTTTTTATTTTATTTTATTATTTGTTTTGTTTGGTGTATGACCAGAAACCGCCCTATGGTGGAAGATTGGCCATATGACCCAGAAATCGAAAAAACCCAATAAAGGTTAAAGAGAAAAGCTCGAAAGATGGCTCAACAAGGCAATGAAGGAATGGATGGTATCCCACACAAACAGGATAATCCACCAATACACAATGGGATACCGGTCGCTCCTACTACCCCAACCATTGATGTAGAAGAAGAGAGACCTATTAGAGAACACTTGGCACCAAATATGGACAATTCAATGCCAAGACTGATTAGTCCCAAGGTAAATACACCTAATTTTGTACTTAAACCAGTAATGATACAGACGCTTTTGAATGTAGGACAATTTGATAGAGCACCTACTAGAGACCCGAGGCAACACTTAAAGCAATTCATTGAAGTTTGCCAACTATTTTAGCAGCTTGGTGTATCAAAAAATACAGTGAAGCTAAAATTGTTCATTTTCTCCCTGAGAGATAGAGCAAAAATGTGGCTAAGTTCGTTGCCACATGGTTCTGTGACCTCATGGGGAGATCTATGCCAAAAATTTCTACTGCAATTTCAGGCACCTAAACTCAATGCCAAGTTGAGGAGTGAGATCATTACGTTTAGGCAGGTTGATGAAGAGACCTTATATGATGCCTTGGAGAGATTCGAGGACATGTTGAGGAGGTGTCCCATGCATGGATTCCCAAATTGGACCCATATGGAAACCTTCTACAATAAAATCAACGTTCATACCAGGACTATTGTTGATGCCTTGGCAAATGGTTCACTTCTTGACAAAAATTATACGGAGGCATTTGACATCCTTAAAAGGATTTCAACTAATGACTACCAGTATCATATTGCCAGACTAGGAACTGAAACAAGAACTGCTGGAAAATTAGAGCTTGATGCACTAACATCTATCAACGCTCAAATTTCCAATCTTACTAGCATTTGAAAACATTGCAAAAGAGTAATGAAGAAGTCAAGGCATTAGACCCATTTTGCACGATATGTGGATAGGATCATCATATGGAAGATTGCCCTGCCAACCCTGAGTCGGTAAATTTTTTTGGCATTTTCAATTGTAATTATAATATAAATTCTAATACTTACATTGCAGGTTGGAAGCAGCACCCAAACCTATCTTGGGGAAACCAAAGAGGTAACCAATTTAATGCCCAGCGTCAGAATAATAATGCACATCAAGGATTCAACCATAATGCAATGCCATAGAGAGCACAAAACAATTTTCATGTAGGACAAAGAAACAACCATGGGACTTTGGCAAAGTACATGGAGAGGAATGATGCAACTGTCCAGAGTTTAGCAGCATCTATGTGAAACTTAGAGGTTCAGATCGGACAGATTGCCAATGCGCTTACTAATAAACCCTATGAAACTTTGTCATGCGATACAGAAGATGCTAAAAAAAGGCAATGAACAATGCAAAGCAGTTGCTCTTAAGTGTGGTAAGCAATGCGAGGCTGAGACATCTATCAAGTAGCTAATTAATTGCCAGGAGGAAGAGAAGGTACTAGTAAATGAGACAAAAAAAGCATAGAATAAATAAGCAAACACAAGCAATGTCAAACCTCAGTAGGATACCACCAAACCCTTGGCAAAATTGACAAAGCCAACATTCGCTTATCCACCTCCACCTTTTCCACAAAGGCTCTAGAAGCACAAGCAAGACTAGCAGTTTAAGCGCTTCTTAGAAGTTTTTGAACAATTGCATATCAATATACCGTTAGTACAAGCCCTCGAGCAAATGCCCAACTATGTCAAATTCATGAAGGACATTCTGTCCAAAAAGAGGAAATTGGGCGATTTTGAGACTATAGCTCTTACTTAGGGATGCAGTGCGATGATACTCAATCGATTGCCAACAAAGTTGAAATATCAAGGAAGTTTCACTATTCCCTGCACCATTGGCAATAGATTCATGGGTAAGGCACTGTGTGACCTGGGAGCCAGGATCAATTGATGCCAATGTCTATTTTTAAAAAGCTTGGCACTGAAGCAAGGCCTACCATGGTAACACTTTAGCTGGCAGACCGATCTTTTGCACATTCTAAGGGTAAGATTGAGGATGTGTTGGTGAAGGTAGATAAATTTATATTTCCAGCTAATTTTATCGTTTTAGATTATGAGGTAGATATTAATGTCCCAATTATATTGGGCAGACCATTATTTGTCATAGGTAGAGCTTTAATTGATGTTCATAAAGGTGAACTTACTATGCGCATGAATGACCAACATGTTACATTTAATGTGTTTCAAGCTCTTAAATGCGTAGATAAACCTGAGGAATGCCAAGCTGATGAGTTGATAGAGTTCATTTTCAATGTGGGCATAGCATAATTGTGCCAAGATCTAGATGATGATGCCAAAGAACTGGATGATAAAGTTGAGATGAGTGAAGACACTAAATGACCAACCTTGGAAAATGAAGATGTGAGTTGCTTTGGACAGTCAGAGCCAGTGAAGTTGGCTGACAGAGAAATCAAGACACCTAAACCATCCAATGAGGAGCCACCAGAATTGGAACTGAAACCTTTTCTAGACCACCTCAAATATGCTTACTTAGATAAAAATTCAACTTTGCCAGTAATCATTGTTGCTGATCTAACTAATGATCGGGATGAGATATTACTAGAAATTTTAAGCAATTATAAGAAAGCTTTGGGATGGACCTTTGCTAATATCTAAGGAATAAGCCCAACTATTTGCATGCACAAAATCATTTTAGAGGATTATCATGGCAAAACAATTGAGGCCTAGAGAAGACTGAACCCGAGCATGAAAGAGGTACTTAAAAAAGAAGTTATTAAGTGGCTAGATGCCAGGATAATTTATCGTATTTCTAATAGCTCGTAGGTCAGCCCGGTGCAATGCGTACCAAAGAAGGGTAGAGTGATCGTGGTTCAGAATAGTAAAGATGAGATGGTCCCTTTTAGAACCGTCACAAGATGGAGAGTGTGCATAGATTATAGGAAGCTAAACAATACCCCTAGGAAAGACCACTTTCCACTGCCCTTCATCGATCAGATGCTGGACAAATTGGTAGGTAAGGCATTTTATTGCTTCCTAGACGGCTACTCAGGTTATAATTCGATTGCCATTGATCTGAAAAATCAAAAGAAAACCACATTCACTTGTCTATATGGGACATTCGTTTTAGAAGAATGCCCTTTGGATTTTGTAATGCTCCAACAACATTTCAACGTTGTATGATGGCAATTTTCTCAGACATGATCGAAAACAATCTAGAAGTTTTTAAAGATAACTTCTCGGTGTTTGAAAAAATATTCGAGGAATGCGTTCAGAGTTTAGATCTTGTTTTGCGGAGATATATTGAGACTAACCTGGTCTTGAACTGGGAAAAATGCCACTTCATGGTTAAAAAGGGTATAGTTCTCGGTCATAAATTAACCAAGAGAGGTCTAGAAGTAGACAAGGAAAAAGTAGAGATAATCAAACAATTGCCACCTCCTACAAGTGTTAAAGGTATCATAAGTTTTTTAGGACATGCAAGTTTTTATCGTCATTTCATTAAAGATTTCCCAAAATTTCTAAACATGTATGTTTGCTCTTGGAAAAAATGCCACTTTTGCATTTGATGATTCTTGTTTAAAAATGTTTCAGGAATTAAAAGATAGGTTGATTAACGCCCCAATCGTCGTGGCACCAAATTGGACTGAGCCTTTCAAGCTCATATATGATGCCAGCTATTATGTTGTTGGAGTTGTGTTGGGACAGAGGCGTGGCAAAATTTTCCATACCATCTATTATGCTTTTCGAACATTTAATGAAGCCCAGCTAAACTACATTACAATCGAGAAAGAGTTTCTCGTGGTTGTATTTGCATTTGACAAGTTCAGATCTTACTTGGTAGGTAACAAAGTTGCGGTGTACACAGACCATTTAGCACTAAAATATCTCTTAGCAAAGAGGGATGCCAAACCCAGACTAATCCGATGGACACTTTTGTTGCAAGAATTTGATCTCAAAATTTGAGACAAGAAGAGGAGTGAGAACTTGGTAGCTGACAATTTATCACGATTGGAGTATCATTATGAGAAAGGTAGAGCTACTGACATAAGGGATAAATTCCCTGATGAATATTTACTTGCAGTAGATTTTATGCCATGGTACGCTGACATAGTCAACTACCTGGTAAGTAATATTTTGCTATCAGATCTGGCGACTAATGCCAGGAAATGATTTCTATGAGATGTTTGGCAATATTATTGGGATGAGCCAGTTTTGTTCAAATAATGTATCGACCAAGTGTTCTTCTGTTGTATGCCAGAAGATAAGCAGTACAACATTCTATAGTTGTGCCATGCAGCAGCGTATAGAGGCTATTTTACTGGAATAAATATCGCAACTAAAGTGTTGCAGTCAGGATTCTTTTGGCCCATATTATTCAAGGATGCTCATTATTTTGCCAGGACATGCGACTGATGCCAGCAGACGGGTAACATCTCTAGCAGACATCAATTGCCACTCCAGAATATTATGCCAGTAGAGTTGTTTGACGTATAGGGAATAGACTTCATGGGTCATTTTCCCTCATTATTTGTCAATCTATATATCTTTGTGGTCATTGATTACGTTTCAAAATGGGTTGAGGTCGTTGCTTTACCAATAAATGATGCCAAGACTATTGTCAAGTTCTTGTAAAAGCATATCTTTACTAGATTCGGTGCCCCTAGAGCCATCATCCATGATAAAGGTACTTATTTTAAGTGTAATTTAATCTCTAGAGTTCTATGCAGGTATAGAATCCAGAAAAGAATTGCCATAGCCTATCATCCCCAAACGAATGGCCAAGCGGAGATCTCAAATAAGGAAATCAAGAACATTTTGGAAAAAACTGTGAATCCAACAAGGAAAGATTGGTCTTTAAGACTAGATGACTCCCTTCGGGCTTACAAAACAACCTTTAAAACTCTATTGGAAACCTCCCCTTACATGCTCATTTTTGGAAAGGTATGCCACTTGCCATTAGAATTGGAACATCGAGCTTATTGGGTAACCAAAATGCTTAATATGGAGTAGAGGGCTACTGGCAAGAAGCGCTTATTAGACCTAAATAAATT
The DNA here is from genome assembly GCA_019671005.1 of Hibiscus mutabilis. Lineage (NCBI taxonomy): Eukaryota > Viridiplantae > Streptophyta > Magnoliopsida > Malvales > Malvaceae > Hibiscus > Hibiscus mutabilis. The sequence goes on along the minus strand of CM033747.1, from coordinate 11,655,517 downwards.
GAAGGAATTCATAATGCAAGTCTATGAGAATGCCAGACTTTATAAGGAAAGAACAAAGTGGTGGCATGACAACAGAATATTGTCAAGGCAGTTTGAGGTTGGTTAACGTGTTTTGTTGTTTAACTCGAGGTTAAAGTTATTTCCAGGGAAGCTTAAGTCTAGATGGTCGAGTCCCTTCGAAGTTGTCAAACCATATACTCATGGAGTAATGGACAGTAAGGATTTGAAGACTAGAATAATTTTTAAGGTAAATAGCCAAAGGTTAAAACATTAATTGGAAGGTAGTCAAAAGAATGCCAAGGAGGTTGTTCTTCTGGCAGAGATTCAGTTAACTTCATTATCATCGATTGATTTGTGTAAATAGTAGAATAGATGTTTTCATTTTTTAGTGTTTTCATTTATTATTTTCTTTTATTTTCATCTTCTTTTTCTATGTTGAAAGTTTTTTGTTGAGTGAATGTAGAAATTTGGTTGCCAGGTAGAATGCCAAGGCAAGGGCTGGCATAGAGAGATGAAACATCATGCACATGTGGACTTGTGTGAGTTAGGCCCAAGAAGAGTAAAATTTTGGCTAAGTACAGGATTTCACCCTAGCCAACGGAGTTTGTCTCGATGGTAAAGAATCACAAGTGGGAGAAATTTTGCCAGCAACCAGGAAAAGTTTATTCCAATGTTGTCCGTGAATTTTATGCCCACCTCACGATCAAATACTCACATTTCTTGTTGGTGCGAGGTAAGTGCGTTAGATTTGATGAGGGATACATTAATGAGATGTTTAATTTAGATGGTGCAGAGGAAAAGCACTCTAAATTTGTGGATTCTTTGGACGATTCCAAGAGAAAGATGCTGTTGAAGGACATATGCAAATCTAGAACCAAGTGGAATGTGTTATCGAAGGGCCACTAAACTGTGAAGCGGTTAGCATTAAAGTCTCAGCTGAGGGGGTGGAACTATTTTCTAAAAGCAAACCTCATGCCATCCACCCACAACAAGACTATCTTAGAGAAAATGATGGCTTTGTTGCATTCAATCAACATAGGACGCAAGATCAATTTCAGTCATCTCATCGTGGATAAGACCTATAAGTGCACTGGTAAGAGTTGTGGGAGTTTAGTTTTTCCTTCTTTAATCTTTACTATTTGCATGCAACACGATGTGCCACAACTTGAATCAGACAATGTTCAAAAGAGCAAAGGAACAACTATTACCCCTATCTTGTAGAGGCAATCGACTGCCACAGAGTCCAAGGAAAAAGGTAAACAAAAAATTGCAGAGTCGGTGTCTAAGGCCAAGGTGCCCAAGGCAGATTCTGTGACTCTTATGCTAGCTGGTTTAGTGGCAATACTTTCTCAGATCTACCAACGCTAGGAGATCATCCTTCAAAAGCTCGAGAAAGAAGAGGATCAAAACTCTATGCTCTGGCAATATACTCATACTAGGGACTGTACCATCAAGAAAACTCTCGAAGAAATATATGCGCATACCTTGCTAGCCTTCCCTGAGTTCTCTACTGACCTCTTTGGCAAAAAAGATATGCCAGCTAGTCCCCATTTTGTCCACATGCGATGCAATCTAATGCCATCGTTCTTGTGTCCCTAGTCCAAGTTGAATCCACCAGAACAGACACACCACCTGAATTAGAAGAAGAAGAAATCTAAGTTCAAGTCAGTACAACACATGTTGCACCTGCATCATCTGCTACCACTGACGTTCTGTCTGCCTCTGAGCCAACAAAGATTGTTGAGGAAGTTCTCCATGACATTAGAGCCTCTACAACCGCGTCAAAGCCCAGCCTCAAAATAAAGAAGCACATGGCACCCAATAGAGGAAGCTTTGTCAAGAAAAAGACCCACATCCCACGGCCAAAACCCTCCAAAGGGGAGTCCTTTTCCCCTTAACTCCTTCATTTCATTTTGTTAATCATCTCATGCATTTTATTTATTTATATATGTTCTCATGCATTGAGGACAATGCACACCTTTGGTTTGGGGGGTGTTGCTTCACATTAATTGCCATGACATTCATAAATGTTTATACTTCAGTTTCCATTTTATTTGCATTAGTTTGACTAGGAAACATGTATATCAAACCACTAAAAAAATTCTTTGCCTCTGTCATTTTTGTACTAATAATTTTGCCAACACTGCTAGTTTAGTAGAATTTGTTCTAGACTTATCTATCCGATGAAGAAATTTGATCTTAGAAAATGTATGCCAGCAGGTTAGTTATGCCAAGTAGCTTGGCAATTGAACTCTAGTTTAAGGAACTTTACTTTCACTCTACATGTAGTATGCATCTAGTTTCCAAAACAAACTTAGGTTCTCTTGAAACTGAACTCGGAATAAAAAAGAGAGGGGGAGAACAAATCCCAAGGTAGAAACAAAAAATAAGGCAACAATGTTTTGCCGAAGGATGAAATATTTTAGAACACTCCTATGCCTTAGGGACAATAAGTAACTTGGGTATTCGTGGTTTGCTCCCTCTTAGTTCTCAAGCCAAAAAACTTTAAGGTACGAGTGTAATGGGTAGCTTAGTGATGTAATCTGGATTAACATGGGAATTCGTGGTTTGCTCCCTTTTATGTCTCACGGCAAACAGTACATGACTCGACCCTAATTAAATTCCAGCATAAAAACACCCTTGGAAAATAAAGGGAAAAAATAAAATTAAAAATTTCGAGTTTGGGTAGTAAAAGTTAACTAAGGGAGTTAAGTAAATTTGATGCATATTGCCCGCACTTCTACACACTTCATGACCTTAGACTAGAACTATATTCCTACACTTGAATTATTTATTTGTTTGGTATTAATACACTGGATATCCGAGGGTAGACCTAGGATCATATTTTGCTAACTGACAGGTGTTGGAAATTGTTACAATTTTGCTGAGGTACTTTCTTATTTTTTCTATTTTTAATAGATTTTAGTTGCATTACTTAAGGACAAGCAATGAGCTAGGTTTGAGAGAGTGTTAACTCCTCAAAAGTACTAATTTTTATGCTTATTTTATAGTGTTTTTGTTTGTCTTTAGGTATATATGTTTTCATTTAGTTGTTAAAATCATACATTTGCATAAGGAGCTAAGAGTTGTTCTTTTGCCACTGTGAAGGTTTATTTTTGTTGGTATTAATGCAGGTCAGAGGCAGGCAGACAAGGCAAAGCAGCCATGAGCAGAAATGAGGAAAAGAAGAAGAGAATTGCCGAGTTGCAATTGGCACAGTTGGACCAAAAATTGCCAAGCTCGGTTGGCAGAGAATTGAAGTCTGATGCTCAATCAAAGTAGTTGTTGGATAATGTACACGTCAACCCTAAAATTTAAACAGAATAAGATGATAACGCGCCTTTCCTGGTGCTTATCCGATTTTCAAGTTTCAAACCTAACCTAGGGTTTTCACGCATGCCTATTTAAAAGAGAACTAATCCATGAATGAGGGATTGAGAAAAAAAGGTTGCATCATGGTGAAAGGGGAAGCTAGAGGCTACGTGGTTCGAACATTTTAGATCGAGAACTTTGGAGCATTTGAAGGGCTGCATCGATGGGCCTCCTTCTTTGCCTATTCTCTTAGTTTAATTTTTATTTGAATGATGATGTTGAGATACAATGATATTTTGTGGATGGATCCCCCAACCATGAACTAAGATTTACAGTTGGTTAGGGATGTTTGCGATTAACGCTTAGTTTATGTTTGGTTTTTAATAATTTAAATGCCTTAGCATTATTGTCTATCTGGTAGCACTTCATCTCCTTAAATTCTTTGCCATACGATAGTTGGAATTGTATACTTATTATGCCTTAATATCTTAATAGACTTAAGGGGTAACGATCAGTTTCCAGTGTTGGGAAACGCCAGTACACCCTATGGCGCAGCGGAAAAATTATCTGACGTATTCCGCCAGTGATAAATGTACGAGGAACAAATCTGGGGTGAAAAGGGATGAAACGTTACCTTAAATAAATCTGAAAAAAAACCGCAAGGAATTAGGAGAATCCAACTCATCTAGCACGATATTGAATCCAAGTCGTCACAACAGCGTTTCGACCTCTACGTAGTCCACCCGAATGAAACGAACAATATTTTACTTCTCTAATTGTTAGAGAGGTTTTTCGCAAAAAACATATTTTCGGATGCTAGACCTTATGCCTTTATATAGCATTCAAAAACCTAATTCTAATTAAATTCGGATTCATTAAATATACAATATATTTAACCAAATATAATTAAATATGCAGAATCTGATTCTACTTTAATTAGGTTTCTTTAGAGATATATATATATTTTAATAGTATTTGATAATTACAATAGTTATCTAGTATTAAAATATATATAAATAAGATTACAATAATTACAATAATTTCATTTTTTACTTATTATGTGCACAACAAGTTTGTACACGTGCTATCTAGTCGATATTTGTTCGTTTCAATCATAAGGTGTGACCCTTGTAGGTTCATGTAACGTTAGCAGTAATATATAAAACAGTTCTAATATTACAAGCAATGAGTGGCATCTAGCAATGCATCATTGCTACCTAAGTTATAGGAAGTCGTGGTTCAACATAACCTTTTTCGTGATTAACTCTTTTCATGTATTACATCATTTTGTCCTCATATCTAGATCGAACACAAGTCATGGAATAGTCACGCTTGTATAGTCCATCTAATATTTCTTGATATCTTGAGTAGACTATTATAAACGAATAACTATGATATCTCATATCAATTTATTCGAGCATGGCCATGCATTTTCTAGTTTCACTCAATCAAGTGGCCTATGATATTACTCCTATTATGTAGGAGGGACAAATCCTATCTTGATCAACCATATTCCGCTACATAGATTGTGACATATCCAATATTGGTCTTTATAGTGTAGTCAGTTACGACACACGTTTGACCGCATCAAAATATGTCACTCGCGATGTTGAAATAATGATGATCTCAAGTTTGAGGATCATACATGTAGTTATCACTATGAGCTATGTTGTGACTGTCACATAATAATCCAAGAAACATGCTCATAGCGGGTTAGTCCAATATGTCGTTCTCTAACACATACGTATTGGTTTTGACATCTTCATGTCAATGACAACACTTTGTCATCAATCAACTACATATTAGTCTTAATATATTATTATTGTCCATGCCCACAATAATACTCGACTAAGGACATTCAAGAATAACTATATTATTTTAAGGACTTTATTATAATTTAGTTTATTTATAAATGCACAGAATAAGACTGAAAATAATAATGGCATTATGTTAGTAAACATGATAGAATAAGTATGTCTTTTACAACCATCTTATGATTGGTCTTTGGGCATACTCCAACAGCTAGGTACTAAGGAGAGAAACTTCGACAGAAGATGTTCAAGTAGATGAGCTTACTTCGAAAATGAATCTACCTCTTAGGAATAAAGATTGACACTTAATCAAGTTAATTAATGAAAAGCTTCACTATAGACGTATATGGGTTTTATCATGGTTAACTTAGGGTATTGCCATCGACAGACGTCATACTATTTTTAAATCTGTTCGGCAATAAATTCGTGGAAGGACATTATTATTAGCTGGCATAGTTAACGTGAAATCCAGGAATCCCTTGCTATTAGGATTTATGTTTTGATAAAATAATTGAAAAATAGTTTTGGACTAATTTGAAAAGAATTCAAAAAGGTTTCTAAGTCCAAACAACTTGAAAATAAGTTTGAGGAGTTTTTGAGAGGTTTTAGAAATGATTTTAAACGCTTTAAAGTAGCCAAAATATTGTTTTCTACACATGCGTATCGATACAGTATACCCCGTACCGATACTGTCCAAGGGTTTCAACTACAGTGATTTTCTAGAACTGAAAAACCGTACCGATACGCCCTTAGGCGTACCAATACGGATAGGGTCGTACTGATATGCATGTCCGCACCGATCCCTGTTTTAACTACCTCTAACGGCTATTCAAAATGTAGGGCGTATTGAAACGGACAAGGGCGTACCGATACGGTCCATGGCATTATCGATACGCATAGCCAGAGTAGGCATAACGGCTAGTACCTGTACCGATACTGCTACCCGCGTATCAATACGGACAACATCATAATTGCATTAATTGGGGGAAATAGAGAATCTAACGGCTCTAATTCAATCTCAATGGTCTCCAACGGCTAGAAAATCAAATGAGAGTATAAAAGGGACATTCAAGCTTCAACAACAACTAATGCTACAATTGTCAACAACATTATGATGCCAAAATTGTCCTAGAGCTTAAATTCTCATTCTTTGTATTGACAACACTTGTGAGCTTTAATTGTTATATTTTGCTCAAGTGTTTTAGGATTGGGTGAGTGCTTTAAAAGTGCAAACATCTACCTTGTAGAGAGAATTTTTTGTTTGCTTTATTTCTTTTGTTTGTAAGGATTCCCAAAGCTTGGGTTGTAAGCTCTGGATGCTAGACTTGGTAATTGGGTCTAGGATTGTAAAGGTTGCCTCCTAAGCCTTGCAAAAGGGGAATAAATTCTTAGTGAATTTGGGAAATCCTTAGTGAGGAAGCTAAGGTAGTGGATGTAGAGCTTGTTAGAAGCTTGAACCACTCTAAATCCTTGTGTTCATTTTCTTATATTTTGCTTCCACCACCTACACCCAAAAATTGACTTCTCCACCACTTGGCAAGCATTTCAGTTGAAGGATATCGAGCCCAACAATTGGTATCAGAGTGAAGCTCGATCAAGAAGGCTTAACATCCTATTGAGACGATCCAAGAAGCTAAATACAACATCAATCAACCAGTGAAATGGCTAGCGGTCCACATTTGTCCAATTCGAAGAAGGCCGCTCAATCACGTGTTCTCCACTTTTCAAATGTGATTTCTACTTCCAATAGAGCCACCAAATGAAGTATTTCATCAAAGCTCTCAACTTCGATCTTTAGGAAATCATTGAAGATGGATTTGTGGAAGTTTCTAAGAATAAGAAGAATAAAAGTTCAAATGACACGGGAAAAGCCAAGATAAATGCCAAGGCGATGCACACTCTCTTTTGTGGACTCAATGAAGATGTTTCCAAGAAGGTCTCATCTTGCAAAAGTGCCAAAGAGATGTGGGAGAAACTTGAGAAACTCTACAAAAAAAGAGATGAAAAGTTCAAAGGTGGATGGCAAAATGGCTCATGAAGAGCCCGAGGTATCTTCTAATTCATCACCTTTAATTCCATATTCATTTGATGAATTACAAGATGCTTACGATGAATTGGTTTTAGAATTTAAAAATCACATTTTGAAAAATAAGAATTTGGTTTCAAATTTGAAAATTCAAAATGATTTGATTTCTAAAACCAAGGATGAAATTGAAGCAAAACTCAATGAGTTTGAACAAAAGAATGTCGATTTACAAAATTTTCTTCAAAATTTAGGAAAAGATCATCGAAAGGAGGTGGATGATTTTAAGAAGGAAAATAATTTGATTTCCAAAGAGCTAGAAAAGAAAAACAATTTGGGAAAATCAATTTTTTATCAAAAACAATCTAATGCCCCTGGATTTGTAAATGGAAAATGTTTTAGAAGTATTTGGGTCCCAAAAGGACTAATTACTTCAACTAAAAATGATGAAATTGAAAAATGGATTCCTAAGGGGACTAAATTTTGTGCTACTAATGTCTATGGATCTAAAGCAATTTGGATACCAAAATCTTTGTGATTGTCTTTTGTAGGTGTGATGGAGCTTGATCAACAAGTGATGAAATTAAGAGGGAGCTATATACACACAAGGATGAACACTTGAAGAAGGAAGGCTTCACATCCTCTCTTTAGTTCAAGTGTGGTAAAATTAGTTGAATTTTATTTTTAATTTGGTTTATTTACTTTAATTCAAGTAATTTATAATAAATGTTGGACTAACATTTGAATGTTGCTTGAGTAAGGGGGAGCCAATTTTAAAAACAAAGCTTATTTTTGTCAAAAAAAAATTAAACTCTCCATTGTTATTGGACTTTTAAAGTTTGAACCATTTTTGATATAACAAAAGGGGGAGAATATTTTGAAATTTTGACATTTCAAATGAATAAGGGGGAGCTTAGAAGATTTTCAACAATTAATCTCTTATTCAAATTTTATTTTTACTAAGGGGGAGATTCTCAAAAACAAATTTTCAAGTTGGTTTTATTATATTAAAAAGGGAGAGATTGTTAGGATTTATGTTTTGATATAATAATTGAAAAATAGTTTTGGACTAATTTGAAAAGAATTAAAAATGTTTCTAAGTCCAAACAACTTGAAAATAAGTTTGAGGAGTTTTTGAGAGGTTTTGGAAATGATTTTAAACGCTTTAAAGTAGCCAAAATATTATTTTCTACATAGGCGTACTGATACGATATACCCCGTATCGATACGGTCCAAGGGTTTCAACTACAGTAATTTTCCAGAACCAAAAAACCGTACCGATACGCCCCTAGGCGTACCGATATGGATAGGGTCGTACCGATACGCATGTACACGTACCGATCCCTGTTTTAACTACCCCCAACGGCTATTCAAAATGCAAGGCGTACCGTAACGGACAAGGGCGTACTGATACGCATAGCCAGAGTGGGCATAACGACTAGTACCCGTACCGATACCGCTACTGGCGTATTGATACGGACAGCACCAAAACTATATTAATTATGGGAAATAGAGGCTCTAACGACTCAAATTCAATCCTAACGGTCTCCAACGGCTAGAAACTCAAATTGGAGTATAAAAGGGGCATTCAAGCTTCAGCAACAACTAATGCTACAATTGTCAACAACATTATGATGCCAAAATTGTCTTAAAGCTTAAATTCTCATTCTTTGTACAGACAACACTTGTGAGCTTTAATTGTTGTATTTTGCTCAAGTGTTTTAGGATTGGATGAGTTCTTTAAGAGTGCAAACATCTATCTTGTAGAGAGAATTTTTTGTTTGCTTTATTTCTTTTGTTTGTAAGGATTCCCAAAGCTTGGGTTGTAATTTCTTTGGATGCTAGACTTGGTAATTGGGTCTAGGATTGTAAAGGTTGCATCATAAGCCTTGTAAAAGGGGAAGAAATTCTTAGTGAATTTGGGAAATCCTTAGTGGGGAAGCTAAGGTAGTGGATGTAGAGCTTGTTAGAATCTTGAACCACTCTAAATCCTTGTGTTCATTTTCTTATCTTTTGCTTCCACCACCTACACCCAAAAATCGACTTCTCCACCACTTGGCAAGCATTTTGGTGGAAGGATATCGAGCCCAACACTTGCCAACGCTCATCATTCATTTAAATACTTTTTCATTGGCCAACTTGTTTCCACTTCTATTACTTTGTTTTAGCAATCTTTTAAATCAAAAAAATCCAATTCCTTTTCAAGCACTTTTGTTTCCCACAAACACGTAAAACATTGAGCAATCAAGTTCTTGGTCAATCCTTGTGGATTCGATACTCAGCTTAGTGTTGTATTACTTGTTGACCGTGTATACTTGCACGCAATAGACTCACCCTTGGCATTATTTTCTTGCACTTTTACACTAAATATTTAATCTTTTTCCAAGCGTTAGCAAAGTCGACAATCATACTTAACTGTTTGCATCATGCATAAAGGTGATGTACTTGATTCAAACCAAAAATTAACACGACAGTCGGTCTTATTTGATGTCAGTTTAATTTATGGTTCGAATGTGTAGTCACCCTTATTAATTAAAGGATTAATTAGTTCAAGCACACTAAAAGTTAAAGCTCACTTATTTAAAAATTGTATTCTATTGAGAACATTTGATTAAATTCAATTTAAATTTCAACGATTTCATCGACATAACAGCAACATATGATTTGGTATTGATTTCGGGTTTTGTGGGGTGCTAATCCTTCCCCACACATAACCAACTCCCGAACCCATATTTTAATAAATATCTAATTTTATGGTATCTGGTCTACCTTAACCAAGTGACTGGTGGCGACTCCGAGTTTTATTTTGAAATACGAAGTTTGTTTTTTTAAAAATAAATCCCCAAAATCAAATAATTATTTTATAAAATTTGGAATACATCGTATCGATTTTAAAATTAGTCGCTACAACTCCATGTACAGTTGTATGTTTCAGTGTTATTAACTTGTTATCGTGGTTAAATACTTTAAATCACTTTCTCCTTACAACAAGGGTGGAGGCAAGAAAATAATTTATATATAAATTTTATATAAAAATAAAATTAATATAATTTTAAATGTATATTGACTCTAGTTTGAAAATAATTGATATCACTTTAACAGAAAATCAACACAACTTTAAGAAAATTGGCATTCATTGTTTGTTCTCGGTTACTTTAAAAAATCATGAAAAATTTTAATTTTTGACACCGCAAATAAATTTTTTTGGGTCCGCCCCTTCCGGCTCCACCTTCTGCCTTTCGATCTGCTTCTTATATGCAATTGGCAAAGCCCTCTCTCACCTCTTCCACGCTCAATAGGGGTGTTTAAAAATATCCGATCCGACCGATCTGATCTGATTATCTATTAATTCGATTAAAAAATTCTAATATTTGATTTTTATTTCCGTGTCGGATATCTGATCTGATTTTAAATTTTTTAGATCGGATACGAATCACAATATTTCAAGTTTCGGATTATCCAAAAAATTTAAAATTCAAAATTTTATGAATATTAATCTTGTTATATTTAACAATTTGATGCTTGTTATATCCAAATATTAAAAAAACAAAATTTTCGTAGATGCAAATCTTGTTATATTTAGCAATTTGTTGTTTGTTATATTTAAAATTCCAAAATTTTCACAAACACGACCTTCAAATTCGAAATAATAGTTAAATCAAATTATATTTTTGGATATCCGAATATTCAATCCAAATATGCGATAACCGAATATCCAATTTTTTCAGATTAGATACAAATTACTATACCGTTGATCCAAAAAATTGAATATATGACAATAAACACCCCTAAATTGCTCAAGGTGTATTCAGCCAGGAGGTTACTGCTTAGTACGGATATACCACATATCATTCTGACTTGAACTTTTGGTTTCTACATAATTATAAATTTAGCTCTAACGTTTACATTTTTTTATTTGATCCTTAATTTTTAGTAGTTAAATTTGATCCAGCATCTTTTCAAAAAAAAATTAAATCGCTACTTCTTTTAGGAGAAATTTGTTGGCATATCATATAAGATGAATAATGTCATGTCAGTAAAATGGCTTATCAGAAATTGACTGAGATGATGTTTGGGGAACGGTTCCACCCTAAAAATTTTAAATGCACATTTTTTAAAAAATATATATATATTTTATATTAATAATCTAGTATCGCGTCCCTAAACTTTTAAATTCTCATATAATTTTAGTATATATAAATTTGTATCCTCTAATCTAAAACCTTGCATTCTTTCATGTGAATTGCCATTTTATAATGGTTAAAATTTAATATTTTGTAAATATTTTCTATAAAAACACTTTAAATTTTTTTGAAGATTAAAAATCAAATTTAATAAAAAAAATAAGATGAAAAAAAGAAAAAAGCGTAGATGGTAGAGTTAAATTTTTCTATGTATATTTGTTTTTTATTAATGATTTGTACCTAGATTTAATCATATAGTTTTGGTCAATTTTAGATTTTATCTATCTATTCGTAGGTCTATTTTTAAATTTTTTTTATCCCATTATATAGAAATCATCGCAAAAGTACACGAGAATCATCGCAAGTCCAGATAATGCATGGGAAAATGCCAAAAACGGCGGTTGTAGGCTGAGTACTAATCCCCTCACCCACTAATAAAAATAACATTTCTGTAAAGAAGGAAGGAAAAATCCAAAGAAGAAAACAAAAAACAAGCAACCCACCTTTAAAACTCACGTCCCCACTGCCACTCATCATTACCTTCAATTGCTTTTATTTAGAGGTGTTTAAAAATATATCCGACCAGTTTGATTAGATTATCTATTGATTCGATTTAAAATTTTGAATATTTAATTTAATTTTATTTTTAGATCGAATATTCGATTAGATTTTAAATTTTTTAAATTGAATATAGATTGCAATATTTCAAGTTTTAGATTATTCGAAAATTCAAAATTTAAATTTTTATGAATATTAATTTTATTATTTTTAACAAATTTTCAGATTGATATTTTTAACAATTTTTCAGATCGGATATCCGATCCGATTTTAAATTTTTCAGATTGAATACGGATTGCAATATTTCAAGTTTCGGATTATCCGAAAATTCAAAATTTAAATTTTTATGAATATTAATTTTATTATTTTTAACAATTTGGTGCTTGTTATATCTGAAAATTAAAAAAATCGAAATATTCATAGATGTGAATCTTGTTATATTTAGTAATTTGTTGTTTGTTATATTCGAAATTCTGAAATTTTCATAAATTCAAATTTCAAATTCAAAAAAATAATTAAATCAAAATATATTTTCTGATAATCGAATATTAGAATATCCGATCCGATTATCCGATATCCGAGTATCCGGATATCTAATTTTTTTCAAATCGGAACGAATCACTATATCGTCGACCAGAAAAATCGGATATCCAAAAAACTGAATCAGATCCGATCCGATATCCGATAATGAACACCACTACTTCCATTAATTCAGATTCTTCTTTTTGTCCTTTCAACTCCTTTTTCATTCATTTTGTGCTACACTAAATTTAAAGGTAAAAAATATAAAAATATCATTAAATTAAATAAAAATAATTTTATTTGTTATTAAAATTTTAAAATTATAGAATAATCGTTTAAATTTATTAAATTGTTAAACAAACATATGTTTAAATTAATTAAATTAGTATAAAATTATCATTAAAATTTTTCAAAATTTATCACTATTTTATAAAAGAGAATGGCTAGCTAATACCCTTCCTGAATTAAATTCGAGGCAAACGATAGCAACAACTACATAAAATTTCAGCAATAGGAGCACATCAACTGACACCTAGCTAATGTATCGGCAATGTTATTGTGTATTTTATTTATTTTACTGATCCTCACCACCCAATACAAGCTTAAGAGATTTCGGACGGCATCAGCGACAACGTTCCCTAACAGGGAATCAAATCGGTTATTAAGAAGCTCAACCACATTTGTATTGTCCGATGACCCAAGCTCCAAAAATGTTTCAATACGTCATGCATGGTCCATAATTCAGCCAAAATAACGGGACATCTACCTAAACTCCTAGAAAAACCAAACAACGAAGCACCACTGTCTTCGAGAATAAAACCATTGCAAGCTGCAGCAGCATCAGACAGTCGAACTGCGCCATCAACATTCTCCTTCACCAAACCAAGTTGCGTTTTGGACCAATGAGGAGTACACTTTTGAACAGCAGGGGCAACTGAGGTTACGATTTAAAGTTCAGGTGGCAAAACATTCCTAAAAATTCTTTAGGGGCCAACTCGGTAAAGAGTGTATACTTTAGAGAGTAATGGAGTCATTAAGCCTAAGTACAATTATAAATGTAATTTATTATTTATTTGATTTTGAAGATGATAATTTAAGAATATGTATGAACAGATAATATCATGTACTCACATTTAGACTATTAAAATAAATAAATTTCAAAGATGAAAAAAGGGTTAATGTTTGATGCATAAGCGGTAGTAGAATTTTTCCCACAAGCATGCCTATTTAAGCTTTAGAACTTAAAACTTAAATTCATAATCGTAAATTCAAAGATTAAAACCTAAACCCTAACCCATAAAATAAGTTTGTTTATGTAAACTAAAATCTACACTTAAATTTAGGGGTAAGCAAAGACATGAAAAAACCCGACTCTCCTTAGCTCGAATAGTAGTTTCTTAATGACTCATTTCGAAAAAATTTCAAATAAAGTTTGAGTTATGAAATGAGAATTTGAATAACTAGAATAACTAATTTTTTTAAATAATTATTGGATTAGTTTTCAAGTTCGAATCGAGTTTCACAACTTTGCCTGATATATGTTTATTGTATATGAAAAATGTAAAAGAAATATATATATATATATATATATATATATATATCGTATATGGTTATAAAAAGATGTTTAACTTGAAACCAATAACTACTATAACATTATAAATATCTACAATTAAATTTGAACAAAAACTCGAACAAATTGATGCAAATTTTTATATAAAATTCGAATTATAAAATAGAACTTATAAACTCGACTAATTCGAAATTTTTAAATCGAAGTCAGATAATGCATTAAATATTTTTCCTAATATAAACGGTCAGAAAGATATGACAGATAAAAAGTAATTAATGGTAATCTCAGTTTAAATGGAAAAAAATATGTAGAATCAAATTTCATTCAAAGTCAGTCAATATGTTTTCCTTTTCACTACAGTACATATTCAAAGTCATAATTGGTGAAAAAGGCAAATTTTCTTTTCTTTTTGAATTGATATTTTATTTGGTTGTATTATACGAATTTATGTCCTATTATATAATAGAAAAAACTGTGACATAGTAAACTTTAGTTTATATGTGTCATTTAGTTTTAGGGGTTAGGGTTTTAGTTTAGGGTTTAAGGTTTAGGAGTTTAGATTGTAGGGTTTAAAATTCAAGGTTAGGGTTTAAAATTTAAACCTTAATGTTTAGAGCGTGGGGTTTAATTTTTTAGGATTAGGGTTAGAAATTTAGGATTTAGATTTTTATAACGTAAATATATAAGCTTATATAAAATTAATTTTACACATATTGTGTATCAAAGTTTTACCCTTATATAATTGGTGTCATCTTCCCTCCATTGTCCCAACTGCCAACCTTTACTTTTGCCTCATGTTTACCTATTTCTTGACTTTTTAATTCAATACATTCATACTTTATTTATAACGAGTGAAAAGCTCCTTTTGCTCTCATCATTGATTTCATTTCTCCTTTTTTTTCCTTCTCTTTTCTCTGTCAAAATTAATAATCATTTCTCTTTCTCTTTGTATTTTGTAGCATATAGTCATCAATTTCTGTATATTAAAGGACTTCTTCTTTCAGATCTTTACAGCATAAAAGCCTGCCGTTATAGGGCTAAAAAACACTGTTAAAAATCTGTTTTGCTGTAGTGTGCCATGGATAAAATAATTTCTGTCATATCATTTTGCTTGCTTTTGTGTTTTGCATTCATCCAAGCTGCTCCGAGTGGTTCACTCGTAACTCACCTACCGGGCTTCCATGGCGTTTTCCCATCCAAACACTATTCCGGGTAACAACCCTTTTTTCTCCGAATTTAAATTGTGATTGCAGACATGTTTACGGCGAGGAAAAAGAGTTGGAACCGTGGGATAATGAGGTGCTGTGGTTGCAGATATGTGAGCATAGGTGATAAGAATCTCTTCTATTACTTTGTGGTTTCGGAGAGAAACCCCGGGAGGGATCCGGTTGTGCTGTGGCTAAATGGTGGACCAGGCTGCTCTAGCTTTGATGGATTTGTTTACGAACATGGTAACTCCCACTTGCTTCTTATTCCTTGCCTTAATTGTTTATGAATTAATAAATCAAATGATTCCATTGTCTAATTCATTCAATGCATTGCCATTAGGGTCAAGTTGTAGTTTTGATCCCTCTACCATGTTTAAATTCAAGATTTACTCTTTGAAATTTAATCCCACAATCATTCTATCTCTAGTGGCGGAATTTTGGGTAAGAGCTTGGGAGTAATTTAATATTTTAAAAATTTTAGAGGCTTAAATTAAAATTTTTAAAAATTTTGATGGTTTGACTAAATTTTTTAATAATTTTGAAAGATTTAATAAGAAATTTTAAAAATTTTAAAAAAAGATTTAATAAAAAGTATTCAAAATTTTAAAGCTTAATATGAATTTTAAAATCTCCAGGGGATCAAGTTAAAAATTTTAATGAAAAAATTTAATATCCCAAAATTTTGGGAGGGCCATGTCCGTCTAATCCCTTATAACTTCCGCCTATGTCTGTCTCATAATACTGACATGAATTCTTTTTTTAAAGTAAAAGAAAATTCAATTTGGTACTCTTTCGCCCGGTTAAATTGTCACATGTTGACTTTTTACGTTTGTTTTATGAATAAAAAGTTTTTATAATAGATGTGTTGTAAAAAAATCAACTGATAATTTTATCCTTGAAAAATTAACTTTTGTTTTTTTGGAAACTAAAACAAAGGGTAGAAAAGAAAATATGAATTTAAATAGTTGTTGATATTTTCAAATAGATTGGACAATTTTAAAAAGCAAAAGTAACAAGTTTATTGGGGGGTAGAAAGAGTATTATAACTAACAATTTGAATTAATGATACTATAAAAACAAAATATCAAATTATGTTAATATAAAGTATACGGACTATATTTCAATTTTGCATATAATAGAGGGATCAAAATCATAGCTTGACCCGAATATACGAAAACCTCATCCCCTATCTTAGAAAATATGTATAAATCAACTCTACATCTACATGCATGTAATGCAAGGACTATAAAATATTTTCCCAATAATTTTTTAATAGGGACAAATTTTCAATATGAGATTGTTGGGATAGATGTATGTGGTCATTGTTTCCTTTTTAAATCTAATTATTGCATAATTTAGGGCAAGAAGCAAAGACGTATGGGAGGGAGGAACAGTAACCACAATCTTATAGATAAGCACATGCGCGTCCTTTTTACATTACAGTCATGTTCAAAATTTTCTCTTTTGTCACCATACCACGACAGCTACTTATTTGTTCTTCACTTTGTACATATGTACCCAGAAAGCTCAGTGTCATGCGGCTTTAATTCCGAAACCATCCGGGAAATGCTACTCCGATCTAAATGAGTGTTGGATATCGGTATTCGATCGGATTTCGGATTTTTTAAAAGCAACTTTCATACTTGTATCGCAGGTCCTTTTAATTTTCAAGAGGGGAAGCCCAAGGGAAGCCTCCCCACATTGCATCTCAATCCATACAGTTGGTCTAAGGTCAGGGCACTGCATGGCACACCCTTCAAACCAAAGTATTCAATCTTTCTTTTTTTTTTGTTGCTAATTATGTTTTAGCATTCTCCAGGTTTCAAATATTATTTACCTAGATTCACCCGTCGGTGTCGGCTTCTCGTACTCCCAAAATACCAGCGCGTACACAATCGGAGACCTGCAAACCGCAGCCAACACGCATGCCTTCCTCCTCAAGGTATTTGAATAACAGGTGTATTGTCTTGTTGTGGACATTATTTAAATCCAACATATAGAGGTTAAAACCGAGAACTGATTTTCCTTGTAGTGGTTCGGTCTCTATCCGGAGTTGGTTAGCAATCCATTCTATATCGCGGGAGAGTCGTACGCAGGAATTTATGTGCCCACTCTTGGTTCTGAAGTGGTGAAAGGTAACCTTGTCTTGAGATTTCAATGTTACACAGTACTGGAGCTTGATTAGTATGATAATGACTTGCCTTCTGGTTTTAGGGATCAAAGCTGGTGCGAAGCCCGCAATCAATTTCAAGGTATATATTGCATTATTAGTTTCGAATAGTTGATATCTAGCAAGTAACAACAAGCTTTGAGAATTGAGGAACTTGTAAATGCAGGGATACATAGTGGGAAATGGGGTGACTGATCCTGTTTTTGATGGCAATGCTCTTGTCCCCTTTGCACATGGGATGGCCCTCATTTCAGATGACATTTTCCAGGTTGGTACAAATCGGAACACACGGTGTACCGAATATATATGCGAGGGTGTATAGAATTAAATACAGTCATATTACCAAATCTTGTAGTAAATTTAACACAGATGAATCACAATTAACTATTGCAGGCAGCTGAAACAGCTTGTGGGGGAGACTATTCTAACTCTTCTCAGATTTGTGAAGAAAAACTAGAAGATGTTAGCGAGGTTACGAATATCGATCAATTCTAATGTGTATTTGTTTCACCAAAAAAGTATTACTTAATCACTTGTACTAATATATGAGATAAATTTTCAGGCAATTGCTGGCGTAAATATTTACGACATCCTTGAACCTTGCTATCATGATCCTACTTCGCAACAAAGCCCGAAAGGAAACACCAGCTTGCCTGATAGCTTCCAGCAATTAGGGGTTACATCGAGACCACTTGCAGTTAGAACTCGGATGTTCGGTCGTGCTTGGCCGTTTAGGGCACCGGTCAAGGATGGCATTGTCCCTTTGTGGCCTCAACTAGCACAAAGCCGTAAAAACTATGTACCCTGTGTTGTAAGTTGTTTTACTCGGTCATTCCTTTGAAATGTAATAATGATAAGTGTATCATTTATGATATATGGTCATGCATTGTTTTGTATTGGCAGAACGACGAAGTCGCAACCAGATGGCTAAACGATGCCATGGTTAGGAAGGCTATTCATGCCGAACCGGTAAACTTATCTGCCTCGCTAGCTTTTAAATCTATTACTTACAGTCAGGGGATTTACACAGCCGAAAGCAAAGCGGATTTACAATCCTTAATTTGCGATTTTGACTCTTTTCATCATTGATATTCACCGCAGGAAGATGTAGCTGGGCCTTGGGTGTTATGTACAGATAGAATATCATATTACCATGATGCTGGGAGCATGATTCAGTACCATAAAAACCTAACGGCCGGAGGATATCGAGCACTTATTTTCAGGTAATTCAATGATTAACAGCTCAGGTTTCTTTTTTTCCTGTTTTGCATCTATTGAATCTTAGTGTTTAAAGTTCACGATTCGCGTGCAGTGGAGACCATGATATGTGTGTGCCTTACACTGGGAGCCAAGCCTGGACCAAGGCACTAGGATATAAGACCGTATCTCCGTGGAGATCATGGACGTCTAATGGCCAAATCTCTGGGTAAATTCCACTTTCAAGTTATATATAAAAATTACATTACAAAACCGACAACTATTGGGTCTGGTGAGATGAGGCGGTAGGTCCCTCAAACAATGTCAGACGTTCGAATCTTGAAAAAACTGGTTATCCAACTCATTGCCTGATTAATTGTGAAGGGAGAAAATTGAGTTGAAATGGTTGCCCCATATTGGACCTCTGCAAAACCCGATTCGGATTAGTCGGCCAATTAAGTCGACACAAGTAGTTAAAAATATATATTACAAAATCATGACCCCTCCCCCCTATTTACGGAGAAACTAAACATTGTTGCTTTGCAGGTACTTGCAAGGTTATGACCATGACATTACTTTTCTAACCATCAAGGTTTGGCTCATTCAATCAGTGTTTGTCTAACAATGGGGTGAGATATATTTGAGAATTGAAGATGGTTAAATGTGCAGGGTGCAGGGCATACAGTCCCAGAATACAAGCCATTGGAAGCATTAGACTTTTATAGGCGATGGTTGGATGGGAAACCTATTTGAAATTGAATTGATGATACCATTTCTTTGTCAACCAAAACCAAAATATGCCTTCCATTTTTAACATTGTCTGCTTTTGTTACAATCAAGAAATAAAAAAAAAAAATCATTGGGCTTTTACTTTAAATCTCTCGTTTAATCAAATTCATCTTGTACACAAATTTTATTTAATTTTAATCTCATATTTAATACAATGATATAATCACATCAACTTGTTACAAAAAGAATGAGTCATTCTCTTCAACAAAATTTATCAGAATTAATTGTACTTTAAATGTATCAATCAAACATGAGATATATTGGCAAATGATTTCATTTTAATTTATATTTATATTTGTTAATGCCTAAAATAACAGACACTGAAAAGGAGAAATAGAGAAGAAGACCAAGGTGGTTTATGGCGGTTTTAGGAGGTTCATCCTAGTTGATTTAGAGCGGAGAGCCACAGACAGTGTGATGGTCGAAACAAATAAGACATGGGAGGAGAGAAGAGCATGCCATTTCTCTTGTTTTGTTCTCACCTTTTCTTTGTGATCAGTTGGGTATATATAACCTCTAGTTCTATTGCTAATTGAACGGTGCCAAGCCTAGTGACAGCCTATGGGAGATTTGACAGAGATAGACTCAATTTCCAAGCATTAAGCTTTGCAATCCGACCGCGTGGGTGGAGTGCTGTAGGATTTGACAGTGCTTATTCCTAAGACTATGTAAGCCTCTAGCACCCTTGTCTCTGGTGTTGCTCATCGGAGGAGGTGTTGTCTTGAGGTTACTCCAGAGTTGCCAGGTATGAAGGTATTGGGGTCATATCCAGATGCGGAGATATCTAGTATAACAATTGTCCCCTTAGTCAAAAGACTACTATAAAGTGGTACAAGCTAAGGCATACAAAGGAAGCTTTTTTTGTGACCGTTGGAATGTCAAGAGGCGATTGTAATAACTGAACGGTCGTGATGATCCGATTTGTAATTGTGATAGGATACATGTAAGACCTTGATCCGGATCCGGATCCGAAGTACTACATTTGGGTCACTCAAAATCTAACCCATCAAATTTCCATTTAAAACAATAAGTTTAGCTATTTTCAAATTATCAAATCATCCATAAATCCAAATGATTAAATAAACATTTAAATAAGTTTACAAAATAAGAGCTCCAAGTTTAAATCACCGTATAACAAAATAACTTTTCAATAGAGTTTACAGACTTAAAACTCGTAAGGTCCTATGAATACATAAGCCCAAAACTAAATACTAAGCACTATACTCTGAAGAAATCGGTTGGGAAATCCCTTCTTGTAATACCCTAAAACTAGGCTTAGGAGAATGTTACTATCTTGATCTCTAAGTCAATTTAGCTAATGTGTAACATGGTAGCTAAATTAATAGTTTAGGACTAAAAAAGTGAAAATGAAAGAAAGGATGCTTTATGTGCAAGGACTAAAACGAACATTAATGGAAATAAGGTGATTGCATGCTAAAAAAATATGTTAGTGGACCTTACACATGCCAACCGAAAGGTTGGACATGCGGGTTAGGAGTCTCGGCTTGGAGAGAGCAAAGAGCTCTTTCTCCTTCATCTTCTCCAAGGTGACGAACCACCTAAGTGAGAGAGAGAGCTTAGAGTGTGGTTGGATTAAGCTCCATGATTGAGTTTCGAACTTAGATATCTTAGCCAAAATCCTTCGAATAGTGGTTGTAGAAGGTAAAAAACATTCCTTTATTTCATTAGAACTTGATTTTGTCTTGCAAAATTCATGTAGTATGACCTTATATGCTCAAGTTGTTGGATTGTTAAGGAGTAGATCCTTGTGCCATGATTTTAAGCTATACGAATTGATTGTTTATGATGGGTTACATGTTTGAATGAATTGGACAGCTTTGAATAATGATTCATACGTTAAATTGTTGTGTTTCTTGTGATCTTGTGAGGGTAGTTTTGAATGCTAAATTGCTATTAGGGAATCTTGATGCTGCTTGAAGCAAGTTGGTAGTTCGATTAGGTCCTTGCATGCTTAGAATATGTAGGTTACACTTGAAAATTTAAAGTGGTCACTTTGTTTGATAATTTCACATTTGTGGACTGTTATGAATTAAATTAAATTGTTAAAGGACTATTGTAGATGTTGATTGAGGACTAATCTGTTAAGTTTAAAACATGGAATGGTCTAGTAAACTTTTAGGGCTGTTTGTGATTTTAAAGAATAGATTTGGACAATTTTGATACTTAAAAACAGGGGATTGTTTAAAAAGGGGATAAGGGACTGTTTTGTATAAAAATGAGCAGTAGTGGACTGATTTGAGCATGTAAATGTATACATATGAAAATGAGGCTGTTTTGAATGTATATAAGCATATTAGGGACTGTTTTGATGCATGTAAAAATGTATGCAAGCATAATGGATTGATTAGGTATGGAGATAAACATTTGTGGACTGTTTGAAGTATGTAAATGAGTATATAAGAATTAGGGACTGTTTTGCATATGTGAGAATAAAAATGGACTGTGTTGAATTGATAAAAACAGGGAAGGGGCTGTTTTACAAGTGTATGGGAATGTTTTGAATGTACATAAATTTATCGAGGACTGTTTTGATGTGTTTAAGAGTGTGTACAAATGTTAAGCATTGTCTTGCTTAGATATATATGTTAGTGGACTGTTCTGTGTGAAATTACATGTACACATGATTATTTGAGTAGTTTACAAGGGAATGGATGATAGGATTAATTCTAATGCATCATTGCACCCTTTGTCACATCTAGACCAAGAGGAAGTTGGAGTACTAAGGGCTAAAGAGGGGCAAATAGTAGATAAACAAAAGGGGATCGTGATCCGGGAACATAACTAGCTCGGAATATCTGTGAGTGTAGTTTAAAGTCTCGGGACAGGCTAGTAACCTTCCCGAGCATTCTTTGCTATTCTATTTACGTTGATTTTTTATCTTTGAATTAAGCTATGCATAAACGAGCGTGGATTTGAGGTAAGTACCTAAATGTTAGTTATTACGTGATATGAAATTCTCGATTTAATGTTATGCTCATAGTGAGACCTACATATACTTATACTTGCTTATTAAGTAATTTTTGCTATGCTATTATTCGATTAAAGGATGTGTATGAATTGGGAATCATATACGAATTGTATAAGTACTTGATATGATAAACAAGAAATTATGTCTATATGATACTCTGATTAAGGAGCTATGCTCAATTATGATTCTGACATGATATGATAAGTTATAAGCCTTACTTAATGTGATTATATGAATGTGGAGATGTAATCACTCATTTTTGTCCGGGTTGTAAATATTATAATAATATTAATTAGTTATAGTAACTATTATATATATGTATTGGTATGTATGAACAATTCCGTGTGATAATATGTATATCCGTGGGTCTGTGTGTATATATTAGTGTTAGTATGTGTGTGGTATATGAATATAATGCATTTTGCTTGCATGTATGAATTTATAATTAAGGTGTGCATGCATGTGTTGTAATTCTATGTAAGTATGTATGTACGTATGCATGTATGTATGTATTTATTATGTTTGTATGTATGAATGTGATATGTATACATGTGGATGCATATGTAATGTATGTATCGTATGTTTGTTACATGTGTGAATAAATATTGCATGTGCATTGTATGTTTATTCATTGCATGCATATTATGTTTTGATTTATAAGTATATATGTGCATGTACATTAATATGTGTATTTATTATTATTACTATTATTATTGTTATATTATTAATATATATAAAATATATCCAATATAATTAATTAACCCAAATTATATTATAGTCCAAGTCCATTTACAATGAAAAAAACTTAAAACTCTAATATTTTAATTACAAGGCCCAAACCGGCCTACCTAGACCCAATAGACTAAAACCCTAGAACCAAAGACCTAATGTGTTTCTTTCTTGTATGCAGCCGAATCTGGACCATTAGATCAAATGTTGATCTAACGGTCAAGATCAAAGAAGACAGTCCATTCATCTGCCGCGTGAGCCCACACGCAGGCGATCTAGCTTCCCACGCGCGCGTAGAAGGCACACACAAGACCATCTGCCTTCTTCAGTGCCACATGCCATCATCCTCAACTGCCACGTCATCCCCAAGATTGCATCTAGACCATCGATCTCCAAGCAATCTCAGCCATTGGATCAGATCTGATCCAACGGCCGAAATTAAATCTAGCAAAATGAAGGCTCTTAATCTTCAATTGATCTCTTCCACATGTCTTCACCACCGGGATGCTCGTGCCGCCGTACGCCTCCCCCATCACCGGCTCACCAGTCGAATATGCAAGAAACATAAAAAATTGAAGGGAATGTCAGATTAAGCATGATCTACAGCAAAAACATTTAATGAGATCTATTCTTGTAAGCAAAACAAAATCAAAGAAAAATTTATATATATATATATATGTAATAATCTCAACCAGTGTACTCAGAGAGAGTTTTCGGCATAAATAATAAAAACCCATTTTAGAGGTATACCTTCTCCTTTTAATCTTGCATGCATTTTCGAATACAAAAAAATAATAACAAAAAATAAAAGGGGCCTAGATTCTTACCCTCGCCGTTCAAACCCTTCTTCGCCGGTAACAAACCGTTGGACTCTTGAGCCAAATAAGGTGAGCCGGCGAAGGGGTAATATTTTAGGGTTTTGGTTTTTCAAAAAAAGGGGATTGTGGTTTAGATTTTTAGAAAACGAAGGATTTTTGGCTTTTAAATCAAAAAGGGGTTCTATTTTGGGGTTTTACCGATGCCGGTGGTCGGCAGTCGATGGTGGTAGACGGTGCCGGAGTAGCCGGACCACCGCTGGATTATAGAAATCAGGGCAGTCGGAGAAATTTTGGTTGGTTCTTTGGTTCGGTTTCAGAGAATACAAAAGGGGGAGGGGTTTATTTTTTAAGAACAAAACTCAAAATGGCTAAAAGCCAAAAATGAGACCGTTTGGGTCTTTTTATAATAATTTTATTTTTAAAAATGGTTTAATAACGGTGTGATCTCTCCGCTCCAATTTAATTGCAGGATCAGGTCTTCCGCATGGTCTATTTACCTCCATAGTCCCTATAACTTTCAAAAACCTTTCAATTTAATCCCTATTTCATATTAAATCAGTTGTTGAACGGGTAAATCACCCCTTAGGTCACTCCACCCTTTTGGTATTTTCAAAACTGTCTTGCCGCATGGTATAATTACACGAATAGTCCTCTTGAGTTCATGATGGTTTTTAATTCCATCCCTAATATTGTTATAATTACCGTTAAAGGGGAAAATCACAATTTTAGTCCCCCTTTCTTTTTACATTCTTTTAATCAAGTCCCTTTTCTATCAATTTAAAACTATTTTGTATGGGTTATTTTCTTTTTTGGTCCCTATTTTTTAAATCTCGTTTAATTTCAGCCTTTAATTTTATTTTTGCTTAATTGTTAATACATTTAGTGTTTTTATTATGTTGTTGTTATACTTGTGTCTTTTTTTATTATAATCGATATATCTTATTCGTATTTTGTGTTTAATATATCATTGTTTATATATTTAATTGTTCGATATTGTTGTTTATTTTTGTTATTTAATATATATATATTAATGTATGTTTATAATTTTGTGTATATATGTATATAGTATGCACTTGTTATTGTTTATATACATAAATGTATATATTATGTTTATTATATGTACTATATATATTATATTTAATACGTATATTATATCATTTTATTTATGTATTACTTTATATACATTTATGTTGCGTATATATCAAGTAATATTATATACTATGTATAGTATTTGCTACATATTACTTTGTTTATATAATTTATATTATATGTATATGTTATACGTATTATATTTTTTGTATATTAATGTACATTAAATGTTATATGTTACATATCGTATATTATGAATGCTTTATTTTAATTATGTATTTACTTGTAATAAAATTCACATGTGTTTTCATTAATTAGCGTATTTTAGTTTATTTATCGTATTTTAATTATTCTTATTTATATTTTATCACGCTTAGTTTAGGGCCTTTTATCCCGGTACGCTAGTGGGAGTGTCATCCCGGTCTTCGGGTGTCATCTCCTTTGGTACCGTGGGTCGAGGCAATTTTTAATATTCGAAACCTGCTTTTTAGGAATTAATTAATTAATTAATTAAATCAAATTTTTATTTTTCTTTATAAGTACGATACGAATCTATTTGGTACCAATTTTGGGCGTATCGGGGTGCTAACCCTTCCCCGTGCGTAATCAACTCTCGAACCCAATTAAAATCTCTGTTTTTATTTTCGGTGTCCGGTCTACCTAATCCAAGTGACCGTGGCGACTCCATTTTTAAAATACGAGTTTTTCTAAAAATTCCCCTTTTTAAATAAAAGTGGAAATACCCCTATATAAGACAAAACAACACTTCACACTAGCATAGACAAAACTCTAAACTCCTTATGCAAATGCATGATTCTAACATCCTAATGCAACTAAATGTATCTAAAAACAAGCAAAAGCATTGTAAGATTGGAATTAAAAATAGTACTTTTGGAGAGGTAACACACCCCCAAACCTAACTCATTGATTGTCCTCAAGTAATGCAAACAAAATAAAAACAAAAACTGTGAAAAAGTTACCTTGACAAAATTTTGGTCGAATGCCAACACATGCTGGCAAGCAGAATTTGGCTCTATTTTTGTCCTCAGTATCTCAACGCAATAATGCCAATCAGGTAGTAATTCAAGTGCAATAATATAAGTCTAGTCAAAGTTCATGAAGAGTGCATGAGTGTAGGCAATATGCATCAAGTTTCCTTTCACTCCCTTAGACAAATTTTACTACCTAAACTCAGATATATATATATATATATATATTTCATCATTTTTTTCTTTGCCAATGTTTCTTGTTGGCATTCATTTAAGCTTGCTTCGTGACACTATTTAGCGTGAGAGATATGAGGGAGCATACCACGAATCCCCACCTTAATCTAGACATCACTAGGCTTTCTCTTCAACTCATACCCTAAGGTTTTGGACTTCAGAACTAAGAGGGAGCAAACCACGAAGCCCCAAGTAACTTATTACCCCTAGGTAGAGGAGAGTTTATTTCATTTTTTTCTTGCCTTGGCAGAACATTGCTGCCTTATTTATTTCTTTTTACCATGGCATTATTTTTTTTCTAAATCTGAGCATAAATTCAAAAAGTCTAAGTTTGCTAAGGAACTAGATACATATTACGTGTTAAGTGTACGTTCAATTCCCTAAACTAGAGATCAATTGCCAAGCAAACCTGGTATACTACGCTGCTGGCATGACATGACAACTAAAGATTAAAATTTCCTCATTGGACAGACACCTAGATCAAATTAAACTTTACCTAACAAATTCTAACATTTTTCAAAATTAAACCGAGGCAAAATTTTCTTTTTTAGTGGTTCAGTATGCATCTATCTAAATGACCTAAATGGCATGGCAGATGGCATGACAATAGAAATGTAAACATGAAATGCATGGCGTGGCATAAATGTGAGGAAACGCACACCCCAAACCCAAGATGTGCATTATCCTCAATGCATGAAAACAACACATATATACAAGAAAATAGAAAAATAAGATGCATGATCATGTAAATGCAATGGAATGACATGTAAAGGAGTTTAGGAAGAAGAGGACTCCCCTTTGGAGACTATTTACCGTGCGTCATGAGTTTTTCTTCTCACAAATGGCCCTCGATCAAGGGCCATGTGCTTCGTTCTTTTCAGGCTCAGTTTTGAAGCAGCAGTGGAGGCTCCAACTTCCTCATTTTCCTTGGCAGGCTCCGATACAATAGGTGCATCAGTGGCATTAGATGGTGTATGTTGATAAGTGTTCAAAAGTACTATTTTTCTTACCCTTTTTTACTCATATTATTGTTAGACTTAGGCTCATATTAGTTGCATAGTTAGCCATTCATGCATTAATCCATGTTTCCTTCCATCGTTGAGCTTGATTACATAACTTGGTAGTTTTTGTGGAAAAGATGCTTCTTTGGTGTGCTTTGTGTGTGTATGTGCAGGATCACTTGCCAAAGCAATGCCGAGCTAGTTGCCAGGGCAATGCATGAAGGATATGCCGAGCTAGTTGCCAGGGCAATGCATGAAGGAGACGCTGAGCCAGTTGCCATGGCAATTGTCGACAAAGAGAAAATGCAATAGGGATGTCGAAATTAATGACTTTACAAGCCCAAGATGACATGGAGCAAGGCCCAAGCCCAAAGAAATTTGATTGCCATGCAGAGATTAAAGAAGAATAAAATTCCAAGAAAATAGGAGAAGTTCTAATAGGAATAAAATTATAATAAAGAATTATATTCTTTAAAGATAATTTAATTCCAACTCAAACTCCTCCTCAAAGAAGGACTTTGGCCTAGCCCTATAAATAGCAAGGAGATTTCGACAACTTGGATGGAGGGCAAGAGGGCAAAATTTGACAAGTCCAAGAGAGGAAGCAAGGGGAATTTTCAGCAAGCTTCTAGGGCAAGGGATTTTCGACAAGCTTCATCTTTTCTTCCTTGTTCGATTGGGTCCATGCTAGGGATTAATTATCTTGTGTTTCTTTGGAACCTAGCCATGAACTAAATCTACTTGGCTATGGTTATTGTGTTTTGTGGTTGTGAGAAACTATTGGTTTTTGTTTAGGTAATAAGAGTTTGCACTTTTCTATTTCAAGGTTTATTCATTCTTGGTTCTTATTATTGTTTGCGAGTGAATTGGGAGAGGATCTCGTGATTTCATCCATTTATCTAATATCGGGAGAGTTAGATTCAAGAAACGAATGAATATGATCTTTATTCAATCCAATGATGGTGAAGATTAATCCGGCTTAGGAATAAGTTAAGGATTTCAACGGCTAAGATGAGCGCAAGATTGGTTGTTGTTCACCCTTGATTCACGCAGGGATGTATTATCAATGCATACACAAGTAGCTAGAGTTTCGACTTAGGGATAAGAAGAAACCATTGAAGAACACTCCACCGAACCTTGAAGTTGCTGCCCAGACGCCCAAGTAGTTGCCCAACTAGTTGCCCAGGAAACCATCAATTAGTTGCCAAGGCAACCCCGTTGTGCAAGTTGCCACGGCAACTGAGTTGCCCGTGCACTCTTTTACCAAAACGATCCAATCGGCTATCACACCTCAACTCACGATAACCTAGCCTATCTCTCTCAATTGAATTCATCTTTTCTTTTACTTTATTGCTTTCTAGATTAGTTAAACTTCTATAATCTTTTATTTGTGTTTTTATTTTTATAGTGCAAGAGACTAGATTCTTGAAGTAGCACCAATCCCTGTGGAGACGATATCTTTTATACTATAACTTGCGACGTGTATACTTGCACATTTGCGTAGCATTTATTACGCGCAACAAGTTTTTGGCGCCGTTGCCGGGGATTGGCAATAGCGACTTTGTTTTTACTTTCTTGCACTTTCTTTTTATTTTTCTTGTTTAAAATTCAAAGGGCTAAAAAACTTTGGTTTTGCATTGGTATATCTTCACCAGAATATCCCTTTGATCTAGAAATCGAACGAACCTTACAAAGACTTAGACGAAGGATAAGAGAAGCAATGGCAAATCAAGACGGCAATATGAATCAAGATGTTCGAGCAGGAGGAGGAGTGATTCTTGCACGAAACAGAATTATTCGAGACTATCTTGAAGAAGATCTTGATGGACTTAACCCAGGAGTTGTCGCACCTGAAATTGAAGCCGACCACTTTGAGTTGAAACCGATAATGTTTAATATGATCAACACAATTGGTCAATTTGGCGGCTTAGCAACTGAAGATGCACGGCAACATCTGAAATCTTTCCTCGAGATTCGCAACTCGTTCAAGATACACTGAGTCACCCCTGATGTCCTACGATTAAGATTATTCCCCTATTCACTGAGGGATAGGGCAAAAGCATGGCTGAATAGCATTCCTGCCGGATCCATAGCATCTTGGACTGATCTTTGTCGTGATTTCCTTGCTAGATTTAATCCTACAAATTTGGTGATAAGCTTCAGAACGACATTACTTCTTTTTTCGCAGGCGGATGATGAATCCATGTACGAGGCTTGGGAGCGATATAGAGAACTTCTACACAAATGCCCTCTACACGGATTCCCGGTGTGGACTCAAGTAACAATGTTTTACAACGCCGTGAATACACCAACAAGGATGATGCTAGATGCCTTGGCAAATGGCATACTCCTAGATAAGTCACCGGAAGAAGCAATGAAAATTTTAAACAGGCTGGCCAATAATGATTATCAATTCTCATCTACTAGAAGAGGAGGAGTTAGACGTAAGCCACAATACATGAACTAGGATCATCAGATTCAATTTCGCACAATTGGCGCTTTAACCAAGATGGTCCGAACATGCAAAAACCAAACAACACACATGAAGTCAAGGTAATGGATTCTTTTTGTGAGTTATGTGGTGATAATCATAATTCTTTCGAATGTATGCGAGAATCCGAATCCGGCTTCTATGTGGGGAATTACAATCGAGCAACAACATGATGTCCAATACATACAATCCAGCTTGGAAGAAGCACCGAATTTTTCATGGAGTAATCCCAATAATGCTCTAAACTAGAACAATCAGAATGCACAAGCATCGGATTCAGAGAATATGCCACGACAGCGGATGCCGCAAAGCAACAACCGACAACATCTAGTTCTTTGGAAAATTCTCTAAATACTTTTATGATGAAAACTGAATCTTATATGGTGAGAATAATAATTTCATAAAAAGAACTGATGCTTTTATTAACAGAGACCGAGATGAGATTGCAAAACCAAGAGGCGGCAATCAAATCATTGGAAAATCAAGTCGGACGGTTTGCTCAAAATCTGAATACTAGACCACAAGGAGGTTTACCTAGCGATCTCAAGTCGCAAGAGGAACGGCCATGAGCAATGTAAGGCAATCACCACTAGAAGTGGCCAACAACTTAGAGAGGCTCAAACCCGCTCATCAAACAAAACTCCACAAAAAGATCAAGATGAACCTACGCAAAGCCTCGGATGCTGAACTGGAATTGCCGCGGCAACCGACAATAAGCATGCCTCGGCAACCGACGATATAGACGCCTTGGCAACTTGCGATAAGCATGCCTCGGCAACCCCAGTTGATAATGCCTTGGCAACTCCAGATGTCCCGGCAATGCCGTCAATCAGGTTTCAAACCAATGAAAGGATCGAAGATATCCGACTTCCACCACCATTCCCACAAAGGTTGAAGCGACAAAAGCAAGAATACCAATTCAAGAAGTTTCTTGATATCCTAAAGCAAGTCCACATCAACTTGCCATTGGTGGAAGCAATTGAACAAATGCCAAACTATGCCAAGTTTCATAAAGACATTGTGTCCAAGAGAACAAGGCTAGGAGAGTTTGAAACAGTTGTCGTGACAGAGGGATGCATGGCAATGTTGCACAATCGTATGCCACCTAAGTTGAAGGATCCCGGAAGTTTCACAATACCCTGTTCCATTGGAAATCACTATGTCGGGAAAGCATTATGCGACCTTGGGGCTAGCATAAACTTGATGCCTAAATCGGTTTTCCAAAAACTAGGAATCGGGAAGGCAAGACCTACAACAGTCATGCTGCAGCTAGCCGACAGATCCTATGTGCATCTAGAGGGAAAAATCGAAGACATACTGGTAAAAGTCGATAAATTTATTTTTCCCGTTGACTTTATTGTTTTGGATTGTGAAGCAGATGAGCATGCACCCATCATTCTCGGGAGACCATTCCTAGCAACAGGGAGAACCTTGATTGACATTGAAAAGGGAGAACTCATAATGAGGGTGAATGACCAGCAGGTCAAACTAAATGTGTTCCAAACACTAAGGCATGCCGATGATTCAGAAGAATGCCAACTACTTCATGCCACGGCAGAGTTTAACTTCGATGAGGAATTTAGTTGCCTCGGCAACTACATTGCCGATCAAGAGGAACCTGAGGAGTATGAAGAACCGGTCGATGAGGAACAACAAGAAGAGGCAAATTGGCTAGTCAATCGACCAGGTACATACTTTGAACCACTAGATTACTCAGGTAAGGAAGGTAAGCTCGAAAAACCCTCAATTGAACAACCACCAATTCTTGAGTTGAAACAATTACCAGAGCAACTAAAATATGTATACTTAGGGACCGATAATACATTACCTGTAATTATTTCTTCTAAGTTACAGCCTGAGCAGGAAAAGAAGCTGATCAAGATGTTGAAGCTACACAAAAGGCAATAGGGTGGACAATTGCCGACTTGAAGGGAATTAGCCCGGCGGTGTGCATGCACAAGATCTTGTTGGAAGATGATCACAAACCTTCAATTGAGGCCCAGAGGAGACTGAATCATGCCATGAAAGGGGTTGTAATGAAAGAAATCATCAAGTGGCTTGACGCCGGCATTATATACCCTATCTCCGATAGTACGTGGGTAAGCCCGGTACAATGTGTACCGAAAAAGGGAGGTATAACAGTGGTAAGCAATGAAAATAATGAACTTATCCCAACCAGGACTGTGACCGGTTGGAGGGTTTGTATGGACTATCGAAAGCTAAACAAAGCCACTACGAAAGATCACTTCCCATTACCCTTTATTGATCAAATGCTTGACCGTCTTGCAGGAAAACCCTTTTATTGTTTTCTTGATGGTTATTCAGGTTACAATCAGATTGCCATAGCACCAGAAGATCAAGAAAAGATAACCTTCACATGCCCATACGGTACTTATGCCTTCCGAAGGATGCCGTTCGGATTGTGTAACGCCCCAGCAACCTTCCAAAGATGCATGATGGCACTCTTTTCAGACATGGTCGAAGACTTCCTTGAGATCTTCATGGATGATTTTTCGGTTTTTGGTAATGACTTCGACGGCTGCCTCGGCAATTTAGAGAAGGTGTTAGCAAGATGCGAAGAAACAGATTTAGTCCTCAATTGGGAGAAATGCCATTTTATGGTAGATGAAGGAATAGTGCTCGGCCACAAGATTTCATCCAAGGGAATTGAAGTAGACAAAGCCAAGGTGGACGTGATCGAGAGATTACCCCCACCAAATTCGGTTAAAGGAATTGAAGTTTTCGGACATGCGAGTTTTTTACAGGAGGTTCATTCATAATTTTTCTAAAATCACTAAACCCTTGTGTAATCTGCTTGAACAGGATAAAGTCTTCGATTTTGATGATTCTTGCACTCAAGCATTGAAACCCTAAAGAAAAAGCTTGCCTCGGCACCCATTGTCGTTCCACAGTTGGACGCTACCTTTTGAACTCATGTGTGATGCAAGTGATTTCGCGCGGTAGGAGCAGTCCTAGGCCAACGCACAGGTAAGACCTTCCATGTGATATACTACACTAGTAAAACTCTTAATGGTGCTCAAGTGAATTACACAACAACGGAGAAAGAGTTACTGGCTGTAGTTTTCGCATTTGACAAGTTCCAATCCTATTTAATTGGTACAAAGGTAATTGTTCATACGGACCATTCGGCAATCAAATACTTATTTGCTAAAAAGGATGTAAACCTCGTTTGATTCGTTGGATATTACTTTTACAAGAATTTGATATTGAAATTAAGGACAGGAAAGGAACAGAAAATCAAGTGGCCGATCACTTATCACGTCTGGAACGCAATAGGGAAGAGGACGCGGATCTAGAGATATGCGATACATTCCCGGATGAACAAATTCTAGTTGCCTCGGCAACCCTCAACGCCTCGGCAACCCTAGTTGCCTCAGCAACCCTAGTTGCCTCAGCAACCCTCAACGCCTCGGCAACCCTAGACGCATCGGCAACCCTCAACGCCTCGGCAACCATGGATGCACACGCCTCGGCAACTCTCGACGCTGCAGCAGTCTTTGACGCACACGCCGCGGCAATTCTGGGAGCAGTCACTACGGCAGCACATGCCTCGGCAATACCCTGGTACGCGGATTTAGTTAACTTCCTTGTTTGTGGTATTTTTCCTTATGGCATTACTCACCAAGGGAAGAAGCGGTTCCGCCATGATGCTAAGCATTACTTTTGGGACGAGCCTCTTTTGTTTAAACAATGTGCAGATCAGGTTATACGCCGATGTGTCCCTGAAGAAGAGCAACAGAATGTACTCCGGCAATGCCATTCTTCACCCTATGGAGGACATTTTGGAGGAACTCGTACCGCGGCCAAAGTCTTGCAATCCGGTTTGTATTGGCCAACATTGTACAAAGATGCCCAAGACTTTTACAAGCAATGTGATCGTTGCCAAAGGACGGGCAATATCTCGAGACGACATGAGATGCCACTCCAGAACATCATCGAGGTGGAACTGTTCGATGTATGAGGGATCGACTTTATGGGACCTTTCCCATCTTCATTCGGCAACCTCTACATCTTACTCGCCGTCGACTATGTGTCTAAATGGGTAGAGGCAGCTGCAGTTCCCAACGGCGATTCCAAGACCGTGCAACGATTCTGTGAGAAAAACATATTTTACGGTTTGGGATGCCGAGAGCAATTATCAGTGATGGGGGCAAGCATTTTGACAACAGACTAATTGCCAAGATGTTGCAACGCTTCGGCATATCACACAAGATCGCCACGGCATATCACCCACAAACCAACGAGCAAGCAGAAATTTCCAACCGGGAGTTGAAGGGAATACTCGAGAAAGTTGTAAATCCCTCAAGGAATGATTGGTCATTAAGACTAGATGACGCACTTTGGGCATATATCGACCGCATTCAAAACACCCTTAGGTATGTCCCCTTCCGACTTGTCTATGGTAAAACATGTCATCTACCGGTGGAAATCGAGCACAAGGCGTACTGGGCAATCAAGACCGTGAATATGGATTGGGAAAGTGCCGGACAAAAGCGCTTGATGGATCTCAATGAGATAGAAGAATTTCATGTACTCGCCTATAACAATGCACGAATCTACAAGGAGAAAACAAAGCGATGGCATGACAAAAAATTATTGCCTCGACAATTCACGCCAGGGCAACTAGTTCTCCTATTCAATTCTCGGCTAAAACTTTTCCCGGGAAAGCTGAAATCAAGATGGTTGGGACCATTCGAAGTCGTCAAACCATTCTCTCATGGTGCCGTGATAATCAAGTCCATCTCTGACAACCATGAATTCAAAGTTAATGGACAAAGATTGAAGCACTACAATGGTGCCCATGTGGAACGTAACAAGGAAGTGGTCAATTTAGGAGATGCATGAGCATGCTCTCCCTTTTTATATTTTTATTTTTATTTTTTATTTTTTTTTATTTTTTTCGACTATTTAAGTATTTTATTTTTTTCGATTTTTTTTTGATTATTAAGTAGTTTTAGGATAGATTTTTTTTTAGTTTAAGAATCCTATTACACATCTTTATTTATTTTCTTTATTAGTTTATCTTTAATTTTAATCCTTATTTGATTTGTTTTTGAATTGTAGGAAAGGAAGTTCAAGATAAAGAAGGAATTCTAAACCAAGTAGGAAAACATCTTCAACAAGGAAACTAATGGGCTGAATCTAAGGCTTATATAAAGCCTCCAATTCATCCTAACCAAAACCCCTTTGTTGAAAATTCCTACCAAACCCTAAACCCTTTTTCGATTTCCCCCAATCCCAACCACCTATCTTTTCTATTAAACCCATCACCCTTAACCTATTCCTACTTTCTATCTTGCAACTTTTTAGTTTATTTTCTTTTCTTTTCTTTGTTTTTACTCACAACCAAGATCATACATGGCATCCAAGATTAAACTTTTAGTTCATCCAAGTTCCTCCAAAGAACCAAGATAAAAGAAGTTTGCTACACCGGCGGTTCAAGAAAAATTTCAATCCAAGTTTGAAAGCCGGAAGATTCATGAAGAACAAGGCTTTGAATACTCAAACTCTCATCAAGATTTCGGCCTTGAACCATTCATCTTCAAGAGGATTGCACATCAAAAGTGGCAAATCTTTTGCCATCAACCGGAACCGGGTAACATCTCATGGGTAAGAGAATTCTATGCTCACTCACCTAAACCAGATATATGTTTTTGTTCGTGACAAGGCCATACTTATAAGTCCCGAAAGCATCAACACCTTTTACGGACTTTACATTGAGAAGGACGAGCATCAAGCCTTCGTTGACCAAATCAATCCCAAGCAACTCGACAAGGTGCTTCAAGAACTCACTCAACCGGGAACTCATTGGAACGACGGTAAATACAAGGGCACAGTAAATCGCCTTCGGCTTAAACCCAAGGCAAAACTATGGAATAAGTTTGTTAAAACTTCTTTAATGCCCTCCACACACAATACTACCGTTGATATACCACGTCTTTTGCTCATACATTCTATTTTGCATAATCGCATCATTAACATTGGAAAAATTATTTGTGATGAGATTTTTGTATGCAGCTCAAAAGATAAGGGTTATCTTTTCTTCCCTTGCTTAATTTCTAATCTTTGCAAGGAGATGCATGTCCCGAGTGAGTCCACCGATGAAAAGGCCCTACCCAAGTCTGGTTGGAATCAAGCACTATCCCGGAAGCTAATGGGAGAGGCATCGGGAGATTCTTCAAGGCCTCCAATTGCCACGGCAACTCCTGCCGCCGCGGCAATCCCTAATGCCCAAGCACCTAACGCCAGGGCAACTCGGCCATTAATCCCGGGACACTTTGAAGCACTTTTGCACCCATTGGCGAGCCGCCTAAGGCAAATTGAAGATCGGCAACTAATGTTCATGCGGTACATGAAGGAGCACAACAATGCCATCACCCAAGTAATCCTAGAAAAGTACCCGGACAATCGCGTGCCATTCCCAATCTTTCCCGCCGAGATCCTTGCCCCGGCAACCAAGGAAGCTGACACCACAACAACCAACCCTGAAGATGCCACGGCTACCAAAGCTAAAGACATCCCAGCAACAAGAAAACAACCATCGCGTTCAAGCAAGAGAATCAAGACACCGACTAGAAGGAAACTAATCATCTACGATGATGAACTCTCGGAGTAAGTCCTCGTATGCATTTTTATTTTTATTTTTATTTTTCTCGTTATTTTATGCATGCATTGAGGACAATGCCTCACTCGAGTTTGGGGGGGATTGTTATTAGTAGTTACCATGTTTAATTACATTCATCTTAAATATTACATTTAGGATACATAAATTGCTTGCCATGCCCTTAATTGGAACAAGAATTGCTTAGATTTGATGAATATTCGATGATGACTTTGCCAATGCACTTAATTGATAGAATTTTTATTCTAGGATAACCATGGAAAAACTTAGAATTTTACTATGATGCTAAATTTGATGAAACACTGTTGTGGTTTGATTGATTTAAGGAGTTCTAGTAAACTTAGGTTGATAATTAACAAATTGGGGGATTAGAATAAAAATTGGATGAATGCTAGAGGTGCCCGAAATTGGCTCTAGCATGTGCTAAAAAAAATTTCACTAGAGGTGCCCGAAACTGGCTCTAGGATGTGTTAAAAAAAATTTAACTAGAGGTGCCCGAAACCGGCTCTAGTCGATTAAATTAACTTAAGAAAACTAAAAACAAAACACTAGAGGTGCCCAACACTGGCTCTAGTTAAAACATGTTAAAAAGAACCCAATGAAGTAATTTGAAAACCTCTTGCTTGCATAGAATCCGAAAAATCAACTTGCACACAACTCCGCACACACTCACAAGCATTATAGTTTGATTCCGAGTAACTCCTCAGTTTTCCGAAAAATAAAAAGCCAATCATACTTTGTGCCCCGGTTCAGAGAATTGAAATCAAGTTCAAAGCTAAGTTTGTGAAAATTGAAGTCTTGGCAGGTAATTATGAGTTTGTATTGCTTGAGGACAAGCAATAGTTCGAGTTTGGGGGTGTGATAAGTGTTCAAAAGTACTATTTTGCTTACCCTTTTTTACTCATATTATTGTTAGACTTAGGCTCATATTAGTTGCATAGTTAGCCATTCATGCATTAATCCATGTTTCCTTCCATCGTTGAGCTTGATTACATAACTTGGTAGTTTTTGCGGAAAAGATGCTTCTTTGGTGTGCTTTGTGTGTGTATGTGCAGGATCACTTGCCAAAGCAATGCCGAGCTAGTTGCCAGGGCAATGCATGAAGGATATGCCGAGCTAGTTGCCAGGGCAATGCATGAAGGAGACGCCGAGCCAGTTGCCATGGCAATTGTCGACAAAGAGAAAATGCAATAGGGATGTCAAAATTAATGACTTTACAAGCCCAAGATGACATGGAGCAAGGCCCAAGCCCAAAGAAATTTGATTGCCATGCAGAGATTAAAGAAGAATAAAATTCCAAGAAAATAGGAGAAGTTCTAATAGGAATAAAATTATAATAAAGAATTATATTCTTTAAAGATAATTTAATTCCAACTCAAACTCCTCCTCAAAGAAGGACTTTGGCCTAGCCCTATAAATAGCAAGGAGATTTCGACAACTTGGATGGAGGGCAAGAGGGCAAAATTCGACAAGTCCAAGAGAGGAAGCAAGGGGAATTTTCGGCAAGCTTCTAGGGCAAGGGATTTTCAACAAGCTTCATCTTTTCTTCCTTGTTCGATTGGGTCCATGCTAGGGATTAATTATCTTGTGTTTCTTTGGAACCTAGCCATGAACTAAATCTACTTGGCTATGGTTATTGTGTTTTGTGGTTGTGAGAAACTATTGGTTTTTGTTTAGGTAATAAGAGTTTGCACTTTTCTATTTCAAGGTTTATTCATTCTTGGTTCTTATTATTGTTTGCGAGTGAATTGGGAGAGGATCTCGTGATTTCATCCATTTATCTAATATCGGGAGAGTTAGATTCAAGAAACGAATGAATATGATCTTTATTCAATCCAATGATGGTGAAGATTAATCCGGCTTAGGAATAAGTTAAGGATTTCAACGGCTAAGAGGAGCGCAAGATTGGTTGTTGTTCACCCTTGATTCACGCAGGGATGTATTGTCAAGGCATGCACAAGTAGCTAGATTTTCGACTTAGGGATAAGAAGAAACCATTGAAGAACGCTCCGCCGAACCTTGAAGTTGCTGCCCAGACGCCCAAGTAGTTGCCCAACTAGTCGCCCAGGCAACCATCAATTAGTTGCCAAGGCAACCCCGTTGTGCAAGTTGCCACGGCAACTGAGTTGCCCGTGCACTCTTTTACCAAAACGATCCAATCGGCTATCACACCTCAACTCACGATAACCTAGCCTATCTCTCTCAATTGAATTCATCTTTTCTTTTACTTAATTGCTTTCTAGATTAGTTAAACTTCTATAATCTTTTATTTGTGTTTTTATTTTTACAGTGCAAGAGACTAGATTCTTGAAGTAGCACCAATCCTTGTGGAGACGATATCTTTTATACTATAACTTGCGACGTGTATACTTGCACATTTGCGTAGCACTTATTACGCGCAACATATGTATAGCAGGTGTTACTGGCGACTTGACTTTGGCAGACTTGGCTTTGGTTTCCTTTGTTTCAGATGAAGAATCAGAACTGGCAGACTCGACTTGAACTGAAGACAATGGGACTGTGGCATCAGACGGGGTATGAACTAGACTAGCTGGCATGGCATTGTCACTGGCGGAGAGCTTGGCAGGGAAGTCTAGAAACTCTAGCACAAAATTAGTTGATAATTTTGTAAGAGCCTCTCTGATCACAACATCACTAGCCTGGATGTAGTGTCACGTCTTGACATTGAGCTTTTCAGCCTTTTCCAGCTTTTGGAGAATAATCTTCTGACGTTGGTGAATTTGGGATAGCATTGCCATTGAATTGCCTGGCACAGTTTCTGGCATGGTTGCTGGCGCGACCCTTAACTCCTTGGGCTTTGGCGTGTGTGCCCTTGCCTGTCCCTTCCCCTTGTCCGTGGGCTCGGCAGCAACAAGATTCCTCTATATAGCAACACTAATTGTTATTCCCTTGATCGTTTGCCCTTTTATCCATATCAAGCCTTGGCATATCATGGAGCATACAAACGTTAGAAATCAACAAGGGGAAAAACAAGGTGCTAGTACCTTTCACTGCACACTTGTAAGTTTCCTCAACAATGAGCTTGCCAACATTGATTTTGCGCCCCATAACAATGGAGTGCAATAAGATCATCCTTTCTTTCAACACGGTCTCGTTATGGGATGTGAGCATCAGATTCGCCTTGAGAAAGTGATTCCATCCTCTCCATTGGGGCTTCAATGCCAGCCTCTTCACCGTACGGTGCCCCTTGGATGCACTGTCCATGTCGTGCTAGGCTCGCACAGATATGCCAGTAAGCTCTTTCTCTTGGCAGCGTTCATTGAATCAACATAATCAAAATACTCATCTCCTGCACCATCCAACTCAGACATATTATTAATATATCCTTCATCGAAATGAACATATTTACCGCTAATCATCAAGAATGCCGAATCCTTGGTCACAAGATGCGCATAGAATTCTTGGACGATTGTGGCATAAACCTCCTTTTTTTGCTAGCAAAACTGAGTCCATTTGAGCAAGTTAATCGTAGACATGAATTTCGGAGGGAAGCCATTGTTCGTCTCTTTGTTGAGGTCGAAGTGCTTCTCATAGCAAAAATTCCTTGAGGCAAAATTAGATTCGAACTTTTTCTCGATC
The DNA here is from genome assembly GCA_019671005.1 of Hibiscus mutabilis. NCBI lineage: Eukaryota > Viridiplantae > Streptophyta > Magnoliopsida > Malvales > Malvaceae > Hibiscus > Hibiscus mutabilis. The sequence goes on along the minus strand of CM033747.1, from coordinate 11,615,590 downwards.
TCCTCGTTGAAGAATCGCTTGAAAGGGATAGAGGATGAAGCCATTGAAAATCATTGAAGGAACTTGAAATGATGTTGAAAGATGAAGAAAAAGATGATTTGGGTTTTGCACTTGCTTATCGAAAAGGAAGTAAAAAGTGAGAGAGATGTTTGGTTTCTTTAGCCGGCAAGGATGAGAAAGTGAAAGGTTTTGGGTTGGTTGAGTGTTTTAATGGGATAGTAATTAGGGATAATGATGGGAAATAAAAATAATTAATTTAAAAAGAGGTAGAGTGATAAGGTTGAAGTGATAAGATGATAGGTGATAAGATAGGGTAAGGATTGAAGTGATAAGGTAATTGATTTGAAATTTTAAGTTTCAACTGATATTTTGGGCGGCTAAGGTTTAAAGTAAAATAAAAAAACTCTCTCTCCTATTGAATGGGCCGGTCAAGCTAGGTTTTTTCTCATTCTTCCAAATTTAGCACCGTCGCATGCCAAGCTGTTCTGGCACTATGTCTGGCAGATTTTTTTATTAAAGTGTTAGCCCCTGCCAGCGACCCTGACAGTGTTCTTGGCATAATTCCTGGCATAATGAATCTGCACAACTCAAAGGAAACCTTTCAACACAATAAAGTAATGAAAACATGAAACTTAAAAAGAAAGAAAAACAATTAAAAACCTAAAAATCTAAAAACAAAGAAAAACACTAACCTAATATTTACAAAAGTTCAAACCCGATGGTGTTTTCATGTTACCTCTGCCAAGAGGATCACCTCTTTGGCATTGTTCTGATCACCTTCCAAGTAGTGCTTCAAACGTTGGCCATTCACCTTAAAGATTTTGCCCGTCTTCAAATTCTTGATGTCCACAGCTCCATGAGAATAATGCTTCACAACTTCATAAGGGCCCGTCCATCTTGATCTGAGTTTCTCTGGAAACAACTTAAGCCATGAGTTGAATAACAAAACACGTTGGCCTACCTCAAACTGTCTTGGCATTATCCTACTGTCATGCCGACGTTTTGTTTTTTCCTTGTAGATCCTGACATTCTCATAGGCTTGTGTTATGAATTCCTCCAACTCATTTAGGTCTAGTAACCTCTTTTGTCCAGCAGTTCTCCATGCCATGCCAAGTGTTCTGATGGCCCAGTAGGCTTTATGCTCAAGCTCCACTGGCACATGGCATGGTTTGCCGAAAACAAGTCGAAATGGTGACGTACCCAAAAGAGTTTTAAATGCAATCCTGTAAGCCCATAAGAACTCATCTAGTCTCAAGGACCAGTCCTTCCTTGATGGATTAGCAGTCTTCTCTAGAATGTTCTTAATCTCCCTATTTGAAATCTAGGCTTGCCTGTTTGTTTATAGATGATATGTCGTGGCAATTCTCTACTGTATACCATACCTGCACAAAGCTTTAGATAATAGATTACATTTAAAATGGGTGCCTCATCGTGAATAATCACCCTAGGGGCGCCAAATCTAGTAACAATGTGTTTATGCAAGAACTTGGCAACAACCTTGGCATCGTTCGTTGGCAGAGCAACAGCTTCTACCCACTTAGATACGTAGTCAACAGCCACAAGAATGTATACATTACCGAATAAGTATGGAAAATGACCCATAAAGTCTATCTCCCATACATCAAATAAATCCACAGGCATAATGTTTTGAAATGGTAGTTGGTGTCTGCTAGAGATGTTTCCTGTCCGTTGGCATCGATCACATGCCTTGGCATACTCGTGGGCATCCTTATATAGTGTAGGCCAAAAAAATCCTGACTATAGTACCTTGGCAGCAATCTTTACCCCAGCAAAGTGACCTCTATATGGTGCGGCATGGCATAGATGCAATATGTTATGCTGTTCATCCTCAGGCACACATCGGTGGATCACTTGGTCAGCACACTGTTTGAACAATATTGGCTCATCCTAATAGTATTGCCTAACTTCCCGCAAGAACCTCTTATTGGCCTTGTATGCCAAGTCTGGTGGCAGAATGTTACTTACCAAGTAGTTGACAATGTCAGCATACCATGGCATTGCATTAACTGCAAGCAAATACTCATCAAGAAATTCATCTCTTATAAGATTGGTCTTACCATCTTCAAGATGATGCTCTAAACGTGAGAGATGATCACCTACTAGGTTTTCACTTCCCTTCTTGTATTGGATCTCAAGGTTGAATTCTTGAAGTAAGAGCGTCCATCGGATTAGTCTAGGCTTGGCATCATTCTTTGCCAAGAGATACTTCAATGCCGAATGATCTGTAAAAACCATAACTTTGCTACCAATTAAATAAGATCTAAATTTGTCAAAAGCAAATACAACCGTAAGAAATTCTTTCTCAATCGTAGAGTAGTTCAGTTGTGCTTTCAAAGTTCGGCTGGCATAGTAGATGGCATGGAAAACCTTTCCATGCCTTTGTCCCAAGACTGCTCCAACGACATAGTCGCTGGCATAACACATGAACTCGAAGGGCTCATTCCAGTCTGGTGCCACAACTATAGGGGCATTGATTAACTTTTCTTTAAGCTCCTGAAATGCTCTAAAATAAGAATCTTCAAATGCAAAAGTGGCATTGTGTTTTAACAACAAGCATAAAGGTTTAGCAATTTTTGAAAAGTCTTTAATAAAATGCCGATAAAAATCGGCATGTCCTAAAAAACTTCTTACACCTTTAACACTCGTTGGAGGCAATAACTGTTTAATTACCTCAACTTTTGCTTGATCCACTTCTAACCCTCTCTCAGTTACCTTGTGCCCGAGAACAATGCCCTCCTTCGCCATGAAATGGCATTTTTCCAATTCAACACTAGGTTTGTCTCTATGAATCTTTTCAAGACTTGCTCCAAACTCTGAAGGCATTCCTCAAATGTTTTGCCAAACACTGAGAAATCATCCATGAACACTTCCATGGTGTGCTCGATCATATCAAAAAAATGGACATCATGCAACTTTGAAACGTTGTCGGTGCATTACATAGGCCGAATGGAATCCTTCTAAATGCAAACGTCCCATATGGGCATGTGAACGTGGTCTTCTCTTGATCATCAGGGGCGATGGCAATCTAATTATAACTTGAATAACCATCCAAAAAACAATAGAAAGCTTTACCTCCCAACCTGTCTAGCACCTGATCAATGAATGACAATGGGAAGTGGTCCTTCCTCATGGCATTGTTCAATCTCCTATAGTCCATGCACACTCTCCATCTCGTGATTGTTCTGGAGGGGATTAACTCAGCTTCACTATTTTGTACCACGGTCATGCCACCCTTCTTTGGCACGCATTGCATCAGGCTAACCCAAGAGCTATCGAAAATGGGATATATAATCCCGGCATAAAGACATTTTACGATCTCTTTTTTCACTACCTCTTTCATTCTTGGGTTTAGCCTTCTCTGGCCTTCAATGGTCTTGCCATGGTACTCCTCCAAGATAATCTTATACATACAAATGGTTGGGCTAATACCTCTGATGTCTGCCAAGGTCCACCCTAATGCTTGCTTATAATCGCGTAATATTGCCAACAATCTTGCCTCCTGATCATTAGTGAGACCAGTGGCAATGATCACCGACAGAGTTGAGTGTTCACCTAAATAAGCATACTTCAAGTGATTTGTAGTGGTTTCAGTTCCAACACTGGTGGATCCTTAATTGATGGTTTAGGTGCCTTGATTTCTCTACCGGCCAACTATAGTGGATCAAAATAATTTGCCTCTTTAGCCTACAAGATCGGTTCTTCTGGTTCCCCAAACAGATCGGCTATACCATCTAAATTGTTGGCATCAAATTCTATATCCTGGCATAACTGTGCCGTGTCCAAAATGCAAATGGACTCCATCATCTCCTCTGCTTGGCACTCATCAGGTTCACCTGCACATTTCAAAGCTTGAAACACATTAAATGTAACATGTTGTTCATTCATGCCCATTGTTTGTTCCCCTTTATGAACATCAATCAAAGCTCTACCCGTGGCAAGAAAAGGTCTCCCCAAAATAATCGGGACATTAATATCAGCCTCATAATCCAAAATGATAAAATCAGTTGGAAAAATAAATTTGTCTACCTTTACCAACACATCCTCAATCTTACCCTTAGGATGTGCATAGGATCGGTCTGCCAGCTAAAGTGTCACCGTGGTAGGTCTTGCTTCTATGCCAAGCTTTCGAAAAAATGACATTGGCATCAAGTTGATGCTAGCTCCTAGGTCACACAGTGCCTTGCCCATGAATTTGTTTCCAATGGTGTAGGGAATAGTAAAAATTCCCGGATCTTTCAGCTTTGGTGGTAATTAGTTTAGGACCATGGCACTACATCCTTCGGTTAGAGCTATCGTTTCAAAGTCTCTCAACTTTCTCTTTTTGTACAAAATGTCCTTCATAAATTTGACATAGTTGGCCAATTGTTCAAGGGCTTCTACCAATGGAATGTTGATTTGCAATTGCTTAGGAACCTCCAAGAAGCGCTTGAACTGTTGATCTTGCTTATGGTTTTGAAGCCTTGCTGGATATGGTGGTGGCAGATAAATATGTGCCTGCTCTGCTGGCTTTGCCAACGCAGTGCTAGCATTAGTCTGTTTGGCCTCGGTGCTGGCATTAGTGTGATGTCTGGCATCGGTTCTGGCATTGGTTCTGGAATCATCTGTTTTTGCTTCCTTTTTCTCTGCTTCCCTGGGATTATCTACTGGCACATGCTTCTCAACTTGGTAATTAATTGGTTGCTTAGCAATCTTCTCCATCTCGCATTGCTTACCACTCCAAAGTGTTATAGCTTTGCACTGCTCATTTTTTTGTACCGAGCATCTTCTGTGTCACTTGGCAATGCTCCCTGGGGTCGATTGCTGAGTGCACTGGCAATCTGCCCATGCTGAACTTCCAAATTTCTCATTGATGTTGCCAAACTTTGGACTGTGGCATCATTCCTCTCCATGTACTCTGTGAGCGTGCCATCTTGGTTGAATATCTGCCCTTGCTGAAAATTATTTTGGGCTTTCTGTGGCATGGCATTCTGATAGAATGCTGGCATGGCATTGTTATTCTGCCTTTGGGTATTCTAGCGTTGGGCATTATACTGGTTACCTCCCTGATTTCCCCATGCTAAACTAGGGTCTTGTCTCCAACCTGCATTATAAGTATTAGAGTTAGGATTATAGTAACGATTGACATTGCCAACAAAGTTTACCGATTCGGGGTTGGCAGGGCATTCATCGACATGATGATTCTCTCCACAAATTGTATAGAAATGATCTAATGCTTTGACTTCCTGGGACTTGTTGTTCTTTTGCCACATTCTTACCATGCTAGTAAGGTTGGAAATCTCGGTATGAATGGACGTTAGTTCGTCAACCTAAAATTTCCCATTGGTTTTAGTTCCGGTCCCAAGTCTTGCAACAGGATATTCAAAATCATTGATTGCAATCATTTCTAAAATGTCAGCAGCCTCAGTATATGTTTTGTCAAGCAACGAAACGGCTGCTGAAGCATCAACAATAGTCCTTGTTTGTGCGTTTAGTCCATTGTAAAAGGTTTGAATATGGGTCCAATTCGGGAATCCATGCATAGCACACCTTCTCAATAGGTCTTTAAATCGTTCCGAAGCATCATATAAGGTCTCATCCTCAGCCTGTTTGAATGTAATGATCTCACCCCGCAGCTTGGCAGTGAGTGTTGGCGGCTGGAACCTTGTCAAGAACTTCTGGCATAAGTCCACCCATGAAGTAACTGAGCCAGGTGGCAAGGAATTAGCCAAGTCTTTGCTCTGTCTCTCAAAGAGAAAGTAAATAACTTCAGCTTCACGGTATCTTTAGGTACTCCATTTTGTTGAAATAACTGGCAAATCTCCATGAACTACTTTAGATGTTGCCTCGGATCTCCAGTGAGTGCTCTATCAAACTGACCTACATTCAAAAGAGTTTGAATCATTATCGGCTTAAGTTCAAAATTGATAGCATTTACCTCTATGCCAACAAGTCCTGGCATCAAATTGTCAATGGTTGGTGCCGAATATTCTCTAATAAGTCTCTCATTAACAACTAGGACAACAGGTGGTGGTGGTATCTCATTGTTGAGTGGATTTCCTCCATTGTTCACCACACCATTCCCTCCATTAGGTTGGTTTTGCATCTCTCGAAATCTTCTTTTTAACCTTCGCAAGGTTTTCTCAATTTTCGGATCGTATGGCCACTCGTCCACCACAGGATGTCTTCTGGTCATACACCAACAAAAATAAAAGGTAAAAACAAAAACAAAAATAAAAATAAAAGAAAGACAAGTAAAAATTTAAAAACAATCAATTCCGTTGCAATCCCCGGCAACAACGCCAAAAAGTTGTAGACTCTCTGAGTGAATGCTGGCAAAAATGGCAAAAGATATGTGTTGGAAAAGTATAAAAAAGTGCCAACATGAGTCTTTTACGTGCAAGTATACACGTTCTGCAAGTAATACAGCTGGTACGATGAGTATCGATCCCACAGAGATTGACTTGGAATTCAATTGCCTTGATTGTTACTTGCCTTAAGAAAAAGGTTGATTTGATTTGAAATTGGTTTTGAAAAATAATTAAAGAGTAAAGGAATGAAAGTAATGTAAAGACGTTGGCAAGGAAGGTATTTTAATGAATGATGAGCGTTGGTAGGGAATGTCTGGTTTTCCGCTATTCATGCCGTGCCAGCCTTTAACAACAACCTATCTTGGTATGGTTTGCCGAGCATATTCAAAATTAGCAAAGCCTCTCTCGATTGTCATTGCCCTAAATTGATCATGTAAAAACCCCTATATCTCTATAGTGTTTGTTTTTAAATAAACCAAATTGATTAAGATCCAATCTATACTCCTAAGGGGTAGATTTCACTCCTGAAATAAGTTCATCTACTTGAACGACTTCTCTCGAAGCTTCTCTCCTCAATATTCAACAACTTATTCGTTTCCACCCCAAGTCTGTTAAGATATTAAGGAGCAATAGGCCAATAGTGTCAGCTCTCACTTGGCATAGTATTTAGGAAATATTAAAGTATGCCGAATAGTGAAAACATTGCCAAGGCAAATTTATTATTGACAACTAAAACATAAAAATAGCGTTCAACGCAAACATCCCCCACCAACTATGAAATTAGTTCATGGTGAGGGACTTAACCAAAAAACCACAAACATTTCCCAAGTACATCATCATTTAAAATAAAATAAAATAACTTGAAAGAGAAAATGGGCTAGAAGTGGTCTCTCGATGTAGTCGTTCAAGATCCAGGCTTCTCGGCCAAGTTGGTCGGACCACCATTCCTAGGTGCAGCCGGTTGTCAATCGTCACACAACAACTCCTCACTCCGATCTTTATCCCTCTCAAATGCTAGCTTGGTTGGTGTTTAAATATGCGTGCGAGGAAGGGATAGGATTAGCTCTTCAAATTTTGAACTTCTACTGCCCAAGGGATAAGGGATTAACATCTTATCCAAATTTGAATGAGAGCTGATCATGCTAGGGCTGACATCATACTGCCGACGTTACCTTGGCGCCCAAGCTTGGCATGAATCTGCCAACAAGTCTTGGCACCATCTTATCCGCTATTTGTTTTGGAGATTGATCCAATTGCTATCTTTTCGGAGCCCGATCATTTCCTATTTTTTGGGGTCCAACAGCTTCTTGGCGTGGCATCAAGTTCACTTCTCTGCCAACTTCTGCTTGGCGTTGTCTGGTTCATCTATGCCAGCAGCATTCGGCATTCTCTCTAGCATTCCTTCCTGGGGTTCTTTCCTGGGCCAAATCCTATACCAAACCTGCAAAATTGCCAACAAATAACCATTCACACTGGAATAGACAAACTCTAAACTCCTTATGCAAATGCATGATTCTAACATCCTAATGCAACTAAATGTACCTAAAAACAAGCAAAAGCATTGTAAGATTGGCATTAAAAACAGTACTTTTGGAGAGGTAACACTAAGTCTTGTTTGTTTACTTTTTTGACATCATATAGCAGTCTTAGAACCTTTAAGGGGAATGATTACTTCGCTTCGTGGGGTTTTCACCTCCGTATAGTGTTGTAATTCACTTCAGGAATTTGGTCCTTATATTTCGTGAGGTTTTCACCTCCGTATGGTATAAGGGTCATATTCACTCGAATCGATGTCCAAGCGACAATTTGAGTATCGTTTACTTTAGAATTCAACTGAATATAGTGAGACATAGAGCCTACCTATAGAGTCATGCCGATACTCTGTCCGTTTAGCGGATGACTTGTTTAAGTTTTTGTTCGCATTTTTGTCTATATTCTAACTGTTTGATTTGAGTCTTTTAATTATTTCTGCTTATTAACTATTTATTTAGATTATTCCTATCAAGCTAACACCATTTTCTTTTCGTGTTTGCCCTTTTCTTTTTATTTAGTGTATCGCATTTTCATAAACATAAAGGTATTTATTTCGCAAGTGGTCGTCACTGTAGAAGGCAGTCATAATGGACAAGAGGTCTCATATTCAGATAAAGCGAGTAAATCCGGAGCATTATCAAAAGAGTCAAGAGGGTGAATCATCTGAAGAGGTTAAACCAGATAGGGTGACTGATACTCGTATTGTAGATGAGCGGGATGATGTACGATAACTGAAGAAACAGATGGCCAATATGATAAGTATGTTGACCACTATGGTTAAAGGCAAGGGGTCCGTAGAGCCAGAATAAGAGTCGATCAAGAACCAAGGTACCGATGGTCAGAATCCCGCTACCAAGCAAAGTAACATCGGTAAATATGACAAGTCAAACCTTTTTGTGATTCGCATCAACAAACCAATAGGAAGTCCATATGAGTCAAGCTCTTAGAAAACAGAGGCAGGTCCAGAAGAAATCCAAAAAAAAAATGATGTAAAGATGAACATCTCAATTCCTATGAGGTACACCAAGCTACTCTCGATACTTATTGAAAGAAACCTTATTATCCCTGTTCACTCTATTCCGAAAGAACCACCTTACCCGAAAGGTTACAACAAACGAGCCAGGTGCAGTAACCACTTAGAATGTTTGGGTCACACTACAGAGAATTGTGGGGACTTGAAAAACTGAGTTAGAAATCTTATTGGCATAGGATTATTGAGTTTTGAAGACGGAGAACCCCGATTTCACAATGAGCCAACGATCACACAAGGGGCAAAGTTGAAAAAGAGCCAGGACCTAGGGCAAAGGTTGAATGAAAGTGAGTGAGAAACTGAGTGAGAAATCTTAGGGCAAAGCCAGAAGAGGGGCATTCGTTTGAATATGATCAGTTCAGGGATGAGGGAGATGATTTGAGTGAGAAACTGAAAAGTCTACAAGAATAGCATCGGGATCTTCACTGCATGTTTCGAAATGTCGATTTGGGCGATACTTTGGAAGAATGGAAGGATGGCATCATTCAGCTTAAGAATGACCTGGGACATTGGAAGCAAAGAGACATGACTAGTGAAAGTAGAACCCGACTGTTGGTACAAAAGTTGAAGGAAAATGAGGAGCGATGCGATACCCTCCGGAAAGAGTTACGAGATAGTCTAGCTATGAACTAAATTTTGAAATCAAGTCTGCATTAGAGTGAGAATGAATACCGTACAGAGAATGCAGCGCTCAGAGAAAAAACAGAAGAACTTAAGACTTCTCTACGTACGAGTAAGATTCGTGTCGAAGCTTACAAGCAAACTGGCTATGAAAGCATTAAAAAGGTAACTCTCTAGTTACGGAAAGCCGAGCGAGAAATACAAGAGAGAGACAATCACACGAAGAGTGTTATTGCTCAAGTGTGCAGAGTGGCTCAACAAGTAGCAGACGTAGCCGACGCAGCTATGCCATTGAGCTAGAATATGAATCCCGCACTGGACCATGAAGGAAAAATAGCTTGTTTGTTAGAAGAAATCCAAAAGTTAGGGGCTAGGGCTCATCAGTATTTGTAAAGTTTACAAGACTGAAATCTGATGTAACGAGCCTTTTTGTTTAATGAAAGTCTTTCTACGATGATCACTTTGCGACTAATACCTTATTGCATTCATGTTCGCATTTCGTTGATTCAAAAATATTTCATATTGAGGGATTTCTTATATAAAAGGAAAGATGTTCTGTAATGTACAGAGATTGACAATACTATGGTAGGAAATAATCTGGGTATGAAGCAAATAGAAGAGACAAAAATGGGGCACTAAACACGTATTTCGCTCTAAAAAGAATGGCTAATAGATGCCTGTAGAATGTTGTCAGTCTTTTGTACACAGACATCTTATCTGTATTAAAATCCTCCTAAAGGAATATCGGTGAATCTACGTTTAATTTGCATGTGTCGTAGTAGTTCATATTTACTGTTTGCCTTTTACATTTTAGACATTTGTGATGCATTTTATGCATTAGTTAAATAATAATAAAATTTACGTGTTAGATGATAGCATTCAAGAATCGGTTAAAAGAAAGAATGGAACAAAGGCTTGATCAATTAGAGGATAGAGTTAAGAGAGAGCTCAAGAAGAAAGAAAAAATGAATGTTTTCAATACAAGGGAGTTTTGCCTAGTCCCTAATTTGGTCATTCCTCCATATTTTAAGGCTCCAAGATTTATGCAGTATGATGGCACCAGTTGTCTAAGGGTGCACTTAACCATGTTCTGTAGAAAGATGGAGGGCTACTTGAAGAATGAAAGCCTATTGATCCACTATTTCCATGATAGTTTGACGGGACCTGTTGCGATATGGTACAATCGGCTAAGCAGAAATCAGATTCGGTCATGGGGCGACCTAGCCAACGCCTTTCTGAGCCAATACAAATATGCCTTAGACTTAGCTCTGAGTCGAGAATTCCTTCATAGCATGAAAATAAGATCAAACGAGAGCTTCAAGGATTACACTCTGTGATGGCAATGTTTGGCAACCCAAGTTCAGCCTCCCATAGCTGAAGAGGAAATGAAGCCCTTGTTTTATGCTACTCTTCCCCTTCCCTTCTTCGATATAATGCTTGAGAAGTCAATGAGCAGATATGAGGACTTCATGGCAGTGGGAGAAAGAATAGAGTACGCTATCAGGGAAGGAAAATTAGGCTCTAAGTCTAATGACCAAACCAATGAGGAAATAGAAGAAGAAAAAGAGGTAAATGAGTGTCGTCTCTATAACAATCATAATTGCAAAAGAAGAAGGCCTGCTGATCCTTCTGAGCCATCAAGAAAAGTTCCCTGATCAAGTGTAGATTTAGAGATATTTAAGGTATCCATTTTGGATATATTTCCTCATTTGGTAGAGAGTCGCCACATTATTCCCAAACCGATAAAGATCATGCCTAATTTATCTGCCCATAGTTTTGACCCGAACAACACATGTGATTTCCATATGGGAGCACCAGGGCATCCTACCAGGAAGTGTAGACCATTATAGGAAGAGATCAAGAAGTTAATTAGCAATGGAATTTTAACCCAAGAATTGATCCAACAATGGAAGGCATAAGAATTGGGGCAGGTTTGTGCCACGTCGAGAAAGCCGGGATAGGTTCACGCCTGAAGGATAATTTTGTCCCCGATTTTAGATATCGTCTTGATAGGACATCTTTGAATTTAGGAGTGTCTTCTAAAATAATGCATGAAATTAAATCTGCTACGTTTGGCCCAAATGTAGTAGAAAATCTTTTTGTAAAAAGGGGCATGCGTCATGTTTGGTGATTTTCATTCCAATGGAAATGCATTTTGTTTAACATACAAGGGCCTTGAAAGCACGTATATGTATATCTCTTCTTATCTTTGTAGGTCACTGGATATCAATTGCTAGATGTGACATCGATTCTTAGAGCAATTGGATGTTGTGATAACGATAAGGTCTGATGTTCCCCTAACAGACTCAGGTTGGCAAAGAAAGATTACTACTCCTTTTGATGACATTCGGTGAGGAAAAAGCTCCAAAATTTAACCATATCGAGTTGCCTGAAATTGAACTTCAAAGTGTAGACTTTTATTTATTAATGGATCATAATTAATAATTGAAATGTAAGTATATGTACATAAAGTGATAATGAATTATGATTAATGATTGAGAATGATAATAATGATGAATGAATAGAAAAAAAAGCACTCCAATGTTCGAAGCCTAGTAATGGGCATGTTCGGATAAAAGTGTGGAATTTTTAGGGCACTCTGTTGAAGCAAAAAAGTAAATAAGGTTGCAATGCACCACCCGAATCAAGAAACCTTAGCTTCATGAGTGATTATAATATTTTCAAATCATGACTATGCCGAGTAACCTGGGGTAGTGTTGTTTGCTCCATCATTAACCTCGAGACAAAGGACTGTGATGAGTTGATTTCCCTAAAACATGATAATAAATGAATAGGGGAAATAATGAAAAAATAATAATAAACAATTGCATAATCAAGAGCACACACATGCACCCTATTCTTAGAATGATATTTTTACATTCTAATGGTTAGACGAGTCTATTTTTCTTGGGCAGAGCAAATAATGAGAATTGAGAAGGAGTAGTCTTTGTAGTAATGCGATAATCATGAGGATGAACCGAGTCATACAAGGGGATTTTACGACTTCAAATCGCCACAACATCTAAAGTCTTTATAGACATCAGCTATGTTTGAAACGATCACCGGAAGGTTGAATTTGAGACGCTCTTGCACTTGATATCCAGAGCTCCTATTCTGTTTTCTTTATTATTATAGTTTTGGTTTCAAGGTCCTGTAAGTTAGCCTAGAGGACACCTTTTATTGGAGTGACGATCTTCAAATTGACAATTTTAAGCTACAAAGATTTCATGTATTACTTCAAGGATCAGATTCAGAATACAATAAAGTGGATGCAATTGATCGACCTAACGCAGAGTTATAACCCATCAATGGCTGTAATAAAGATAAGGACAAGAGTTCACATGTCGGACAGCTTAAGAGCTTAAGGCAGGTTTCAGCCATGATATGTTGAGTGGTCCAGAAAAATGAAGAAGGAACCTGGATGGAAATAAGGTTGCAAAATATGAGGAAAAGTTTAGGGGTCTAACATAAATTTTCCAAAAACGTTTGACATTTTTCAAAAAAAATTAATACCAAACATTTCTTCCAAACATTATTTTTTTTTTAAATGTTTGGCCTTTTTTCCAATTCTTTTAATATTTTTTCCAAACATTAATTTTCGAAAATGTTTGGCTTTTTCTCTCGAATTTTGACTCTTTTAATAATTATCATTTTCTTCAAACATATTTTCAAAAATATTTGGCTTTCTTCAAATTTTGATTCCTTTAATACTTACCATTTCTTCCAAACATTAATTTTCAAAAATGTTTAGCATTATTGTCGATTATTTTAATCTTTATTATTTCTTTCAAACATTAGTTTTCAAAATGTTTGGCATTTTTCGAATCTCAATTCTTTAAATATTTATCGTATCTTCCAAACACTAGTTTTAAAAAATGTTTGGTATTTTCGCAAATTTTGATCATTCTTCTAAACAGTAATTTTCAAAAATGTTTGGCATTTTTCAAATTTCAATTCATTTACTCCAAACATTCATTTTCAAAAAAAATTGGTATTTTTCTCCTGATTTTGATTCTTTTAATGCTTACCATTTCGTCTAAACATCAGTTTTTAAAGATGTTTGGCATTTAAAAAAAATTGATTTTTTAAGATATCTATAGTTTTGTCTCAAACATTAGTTTTCAAAGGTGTTTGACATTTTATCTAAGTTCTATTTTTGAAACGATTGCCTTTTTTAAGAAATGAGAATTGAGGCACAGGGACCGAGAGTTGGTTCCCGCTCAGATGCTACAAGAAGATTGGATCCGCCTTAATCAGAAGATTAATGAAGACTCTAAATGTTGGGTCAAAGACAAGAAAGATAGTTGAGCCCAGAATAGAACAAGGTAGTACTGCAAAATGATAAGAATACAAGACGGATGAAATATAATGACCGAGAGTGGGATTCCACAACGTGTTGCATAAGAATAAGTTCAGGGTGTGAGGGCATTTTTCTAGCCTTAATGTTAAGACAGATGAAGACTCCAAGTGATTGGGTCAAATACGAGAAAAGTGGTTGAGCCCAGAGAATGGTTGGGGCAATGTTGAATGAGATGAATGATGAAAGTCCCTACCTAAGGATAGAATAGGGACTATAAGAAGGATTTACAAAATGGGTAGAGACCCCAATGAAAAGAAAAGAGTTACCCACGCCAAAAGAGATAAGAACGTGGGTAAACAGTGGAAGATTGATGAAATGAAGATTAAAGAGTATACTGCAGATAAACGGAATAAAGAAATCTGAAGAATGACCTTTTAGGGAATAGGATTTTAAAACAGATTGAAAAAGAAAGAAAGAGAAAGAAAGAAAAAGAAGAGAAAGAAAGAAAGAAAAAAGAAAGAAAGAAAGAGAAAATGGAAAAGAAGAAAAAAAAGGAAAAAAGAAAAAAAAAGGAAAAAGAAGAATGAAGAATGAAGAAGAAGAAAAGAAAAGAAAAGAAAAGGAAGAAAAAAAAGAAAAAAAGAGAAAGAAAGAAGAAAAGAAAAAAATTACATTGCATATAGATAGGAGCATGCTAATTTAAAAGCATTTTGTTTGTGTTTAAACAGATATTTCAAGATTACTAAAGAATTTGATGTTGAAGAAGTAGATTTTATTGAAGATTTATATTGGTAGCCATTTTCGGCGTGAATCCAGATTTGAAGTCTTTCGGGCCATCAGTAAGTCCTTCGGGCATGGTGATAAGTCCTTCGGGCCACCAGTAAGTCATTCGGGCATGGTGATAAGACCTTCAGGCCATCGGTAAATCCTTTGGGCATGATGCTAACCTTATTTTGATGTCAAGACTAATAGAAATCGGGGCATAATTATAAGGGGTATTGGTAGCCATTTTCGACGGGAATCCAGATTTTAAGGGAGATTGGTAACTATTTTCATCGTGAATCTAGATCTTAAGTCCTTCGGGCTATCAATAAGTATTTCGGGCATGATGATAAGTCCTTTGGGCCACCGGTAAGTCCTTCGGGTATAGTGATAAGACCTTCAGGCCATTAGTAAGACCTTCGAGCATGATGTCAAGCTTTTCTTTGAATGTCGATGCGAGTACAAATCGGAGCATTGAAGAGATCGAATCTTGAAGATATGGCCGAGGCAGAGCGGAAAGTTCCAGTAAAGCTCATGATTCCAGAGTCGAGGATAGGAAAGTAGGACAAAAATGAGTGCTTTTGATCTTTGCTTTGTTCTCGTTTTACAAGAACAAGCAAATAAGGGCAGTTGTAATCACTCATTTTTGTCTAGGTTGTAAATATTATAATAATATTAATTAGTTATAGTAACTATTATATATATATATGTATTAGTATGTATGTATAACTACGTGTGATAATATGTATATCCGTGGGTCTGCGTGTATATATTAGTGTTAGTATGTGTGTGGTCTATGAATATAATGCATTTTGCTTGCATGTATGAATTTATAATTAAGGTGTGCATGCATGTGTTGTAATTATATGTAAGTATGTATGTACGTATGCATATATGTATGTATTTATTATGTTTGTATTTATGAATGTGATATGTATACATGTGGATGCATATGTAATGTATGTGTGCGTATCATATGTTTGTTACATGTGTGAATAAATATTGCATGTGCATTGTATGTTTATTTATTGCATGCATATTATGTTTTGATTTATAAGTATATATGTGCATGTACATTAATATGTGTATTTATTATTATTATTGTTGTTATATTATTAATATATATATATATAACATATCCAATATAATTAATTAACCCAAATTATATTATAGTCCAAGTCCATTTACAATGAAAAAACCCAAAACTAATATTTTAATTACAAGGCCTAAACCGGCCTACCTAGACCCAATAAACTAAAACCCTAGAACCAAAGACCTAAAGTGTTTCTTTCTTGTGTGCAGCATAATCTGGACCATTAGATCAAATCTTGATCTAAAAGTCCAGATAAAAAATGACAGTCCCTTCATCTACAGCGCGAGCCCACGCGCAGGGGATCCAACTTCCCACGAGCGCGTAGAAGGCATGCACAAGACCATCTGCCTTCTTCAGTGCCACGTGCCATCATCCTAAGCTGCCATGTCATCCCCAAGATTGCATCTGGACCATCGATCTCCAAGCAATCACAGCCGTTGGATTAGATCTGTTCCAACAACCAAGATTAAATATGGCAAAATGAAGGCTCTTCATCTTCAACTGATCTCTGCCACATGGCTTCATCATCGGGATGCTCGTGCTGCCGTATGCCTCCCCTATCACTGGCTCACCAACCGAATATGCAAGAAACATAAAAAAATTGAAGGGAATGTCAGATTAAGCATGATCTACAACAAAACATTTAATGAGATCTATTCTTGTAAGCAAAATAAAATCAAAGAAAAATTCAGATATATATGTAATAATCTCAACCCATTGTACTCAGAAAGAGTTTTCGGCATAAATAAAAAAAACTCATTTCAGAGGTATACCTACTCCTTTGAATCTTGCATGCATTTTCGAATACAAAAAATAATAATAACAAAAAATAAAAGGGCCTAGATTCTTACCATCGCCGTTCAATCCCTTCTTCGTCGGTAACAAACCGCTTGACTCCTGAGCCAAATAAGGTGAGCCGACGAAGGGGTAATAGTTTAGGGTTTTGATTTTTTAAAAAAGGGGTTTGTGGTTTAAATTTTTAGAAAACGAAGGGTTTTGGCTTTTAAATCAAAAAGGGGTTCTATTTCGGGGTTTTATCGATGGTGGTGGTCAGCGGCCAGTGGTGGTAGACGGTGGCCGGAGTAACCAGACCACCGTCGAATTCTGGAAATCAGTGCAGCCAAAGAAATTTGGTTGGTTCTTTGGTTCGGTTTCAGAGAATATAAAAGGGGAGGGGGTTTATTTTTTAAGAACAAAATTTAAAATGGCTAAAAGCCAAAAATGAGACCAGTTGGGTCTTTTTATTATAATTTTATTTTTAAAAATGGTTTAATAACGTTGTGATCCCTCTGCGCCAATCTAATTGCAGGATCAAGGCTTCCGCATGGTCTATTTACCTCCATAGTCCCTATAACTTTCAAAAACCTTTCAATTTCATCCCTATTTCATATTAAATCAGTTGTTGAACGGGTAAATCACCCCTAGGTCCCTCTGCCCTTTTGGTATTTTCAAAACTTTCTTATCGTATGGTATAATTACACGAATAGTCCTCTTAAGTTCAGGACGGTTTTTAATTCCATCCTTAATATTTTTATAATTACCGTTAAGGGGGAAAATCACAATTTTAGTCCCCCTTTCTTTTTACAGTCTTTTAATCAAGTCCCTTTTCTATCAATTTAAAACTATTTTGTATGGGCTATTTTCTTTTTTGGTCCCTGTTTTTTAAATCTCGTTTAATTTCAGCCTTTAATTTTATTTTTGCTTAATTGTTAATACATTTAGTGTTTTTATTATGTTGTTGTTATACTTGTGTCTTTTTTATTATATTCGATATATGTTATTCATATTTTTGTGCTTAATATATCATTGTTTATATATTTAATTGTTTGATATTGTTGTTTATTTTTGTTATTTAATATATATATATATATATTAACGTATGTTTATATTTATATTTATATATATATAGTATGCACTATGTTATTGTTTATATACATCCATGTATTTATTATGTTTATTATATGTACTATATATATTATATTTAGCACGTATATTATATCATTTTATTTATGTATTACTTTATATACATTTATGTTGCGTATATATTAAGTAATATTATATACTATGTATAGTATTATATGCTACATATTGCTTTGTTTATATAATTTATATTATATGTATATGTTATACGTATTATATTTTTTGTATATTAATGTACATTAAATGTTATATGTTACATATCGTATATTATGAATGTTTTATTTTAATTATGTATTTACTTGTAATTACATTCATATGTATTTTCATTAATTAGCGTATTTTAGTTTATTTGTCGTATTTTAATTATTCTTATTTATATTTTATCACGCTTAGTTTAGGGCCTTTTATCCCGATATGCTAGTGGGAGTGTCATCCCGGTCTCCGGGTGTCATCTCCTTTGGTACCGTGGATCGAGGCAAATTTTAATATTCAAAACATGTTTATTAGGAATTAATTAGTTAAATCAAATTTTTATTTTTCTTTATAAGTACGATACGAATTTATTTGGTACCAATTTTGGGCGTATCGGGGGTGCTAACCCTTCCCCGTGCGTAATCAACTCTCGAACCCAATTAAAATCTCTAGTTTTATTTTCGGCGTCCGGTCTACCTAATCCAAGTGACCCGTGGCGACTCCATTTTTAAAATATGAGTTTTTTTTCTAAAATTTCCCCTTTTTAAATAATTTTTTAATAAAAGTGGAAGTACCCCCATATAAGATTTATTAATTTTTCGTAGCAGCCTTCGCCTTAAAAAAAAAAATAGTCGCTACAGGAGCCATGCTCACCTTTAATATGAATAAGACATGTTACTTGCCTATCTGGATAAGGAGCTAAGCTCAATTCTGATTCTGATAAGATAAGATTTAATTGAAAAGCCTTGGTTTCGAGTCAGTCATAGGTATAGTTGGCATGCCATAGAGTCCATAGAGCTCGTGTTTTGGGGTGGACTACAGTCCTTATTTGGCGACAGTATGAGGGATGTGTTATGGTCACTTGGCGATGGTATGAGGGATTGACCGTTTCTTTGAGTACCATTTGTTCGGCGACAGTTGGTTGGGGATTCGTGTACCTAGGCTACTTGATTCTCAATGCTTTGTTAAAGACTAAATAAGATAATAATTTCAATTCTTATAAATAAACCATCTTGACAACTTATGAAATGAATAACACATGCCTTTGATACGTTATAAGTGATGTCTTATGTGCGAAGTAACTATTTAATATGATATGTTATGTATGATGACTTACATGCTGAGAAATTCATGTTATGGTATATTATGTCGATGAATTATGTGTCAAGTAACTTGTGTATTGGTAAGCTATGCTAAAAAGAAAGTTTATAGTTAAATAAATGAATCATGGCAATGACTTGCACAATAAGTAAAGTGTATACTTTGAATGTTGAATGTCCTATTTGGGTAAATAGATATACTTCAAATAAGTGTCTACATGCTTGTGAATTGTTTGAATACTTAAATGCTTATGTTTATTCGAATATCTATAAAGTTATGATTAGGTTTACTTTGAATACCTTAGTACCTATTCGTTTGATGCCTTATAAGCTAGTAACTTGCATATGTAAATACTAAGTTTGACATCTTTTATGATAAGAAAATCCTTACTCATGCTATGTCATGTTTGAAAACTTAAGTGCCTATATATATATATATATACCTTTGCTAGATTTTATATAAGAAATTATTAAAATTTAAGTTAATCTAATTTACCTCTTGATAACTTAAACAACAAGCAATGCTTACTAGTGAGATATTCGTGCTAGATAATTGAGTTAAGAAATGATACCATATTTGAAATCTTGTAGTAAAAAGGACTTTTGAACGAACATGTAATACCCCAAAATTTTGGTTAGTGACCAAAATGTAAAACTTGAAAAGCTTGATGACCAAAATGTAAAATTCAAAAAGTTTGGTGCCAAAGTGTAAATTTTGAAAAGTTTAGGGACTAAGTTGTAATTTTCAATAGTTATGTAATTTAGTCCCATAAATGAATAGTTCAACCCTAAGAGTGGCATTTTCGTGTTACCCAAATTTTTGATACGGAGTTTGTATTAAGAGCTATAAAGCTTTAAAGTTCGAGAAAAATCCGGATAATCGAATTTAATCGAATAAATAAGAAATCTTTTATGAGATATTTTATTAAAATAAGGCAAGGATAGAATGGTCATTTCCATGTCTTATTTTAATGGAATTAATATGGATCCTTGGATTAAAGATTACTTTTCCATGTTTAATCTTAGCCATTGGATGAAAAATGACAAGATGGTAATTTTTGAAGATGGCAAGGGCAAAGTGGGTAATCACTAACTCCTTGGATTAATTTGGGCCATTGGATGATCAAAGTGACATGTGGCAATTTATGGAACCTTGGATTAAAGGGGCAAGATAGTCGTTTTTCCATAAAAAGAATTTTTAATTAAGATACTTTAAATAAAGGACAAATGGCCTAAATTAAGTCAAAAGAAAAATCAAGAAATCTCTTCATCTTTCTCTAGCTTGGCCGAAACAACCTACTCAAGGTATGGGAAATTTTATTTTGATTTTTCAAGCTTATTTCTTTGGATGTTGGATGAAAGCATGAAACAAAGAATTAATCTACATGAAATTTTCTATCTCTTGGTACCATTTGTTCATGCTTTCCTTACTTAAAACCTTAGTTTTTAGGAATTGATGGATGAAGGGGATGTTGAATTAGGTTGAACTAAGATTAGTTTTTGATGAATATGATGTTGTAGAATCATATTAAAGCTTATGTGATGATTGAAACTACATGGAAATAGCTAAACCCTAAATTGTTCAAAGTTAGGGTTTTAGTAGAAAAGTTGATTTTGGATTGATTTTGATTTGGGAATGATTGTGAAGCTTGGAAATGATGTTTAAATGTTAATTGGACTGATTTGGAAACTTGGAAAATCATAGGGATGATTTCAGGAAATTGTAAAAATTAGGGGAAATTATGGAGAAATTTCCATAAATTTTGAAATGTTGAAATTATGATTTTACAAGCTTTAAAATGTCATTTTGACCATTTTGAAAGTTTATAAAATCATAGGAAGCAATTCAGAAATTTTGAAAAGATTGGGGACCAATTTGGAAGAATTCAAGGACTAAAGTGAAAAATTATTTTCATGGAAGTATTATGCTGGAATAAATGTTAGAATGAGTTATAAATCATTCTTTGAGTAAATGTTTGAAGAAATATAAAGTATTGAGGATGAAATGACTTATGTCATGAAACTAATATTTGGAAAATATTAGGGTGTTTATATGAAAATTATTCCTATATTGTTTATGTGTTAGTAAGATACTAACATATAATTTGGAATGTACTTATGGTATTTTTAATACACTTGTAGACTGCGAACAAAATCAAGATCCAATTAGCAATCAAGGAAAGGAACAAGACCAAAGTTGAACTTAGTGAGGCTAGTTGGATATTGACAAAGTATAAAGTGTCAAGGTGAGTGCATTTTTATCCATGGAAAATATTATGTTTGATTTGAAAGACTTGTGATAAGTCTGGTATAATTATATGCTTGAAGATTATATTTATTTTGAGATTTGACATATTGAGAATTGTCAAAAGTAGAACTATGATGCATTTGATCACTAGATATATCGGGTATGTGTGTTTATGTTATATTTAGGGTATGAACTGCCCAGTATTTAATTATATTGCCATGGATGAATCGAATATGGAATTGGAAAGTATGCCAAAATAAGCAATTGAGGTATAGAGTATAGTTGGCATGCCATAGAGTCCAGCGGTTTAGCACTTCGGTGCGGTTTATTAACACTTAGGTGTGGTTCTTTAGCACTTCGGTGCAGTTTATTAGCACTTCGGTGCAGTTTTGACTCGTGTACTCAAGTCCTCAAACTATGTTGGGCAATAATTTATTTGATAATAAATGGTTAATAAAATTAGAGAGTAAGTAAACCCTCGAATAATGGTAAGGATATTAATAGGATTTATGAATCTGGAATATATTATGTTAATATTTGATTAACATAAGGAAAATGAAAGAATAGTGATCAAATTGCATGTTTAATTTATTATTGTTATAATTCAAGCATGTTGATTTATGTTAAATAATTATAATGCCTCACTAAGTATATACTTAATGTGTGATGGTTTTCACACGTAGGTAGTAATCCCGGACAGGAGTAAGGAGCATCGGCATCATCATTCAACGGGATAATAGTCATATCGGTAATTTACATCTTTGATGTATTTTGATTATCTCTAGTTGGCATGTATAAAATATTAGTAGCTCACTTTAACTAGCTAGATATGGTTTGTAATACTAATATCTAGATAAGTGGTTACTTTATAATGGGATTATATTAGTTTAAAGAAATTACTAGTAATGGAAATCGGGTACAGTTTTAAAATTGATTTTTATAGTAATTAAGATTATTTTTAATTTAAGCAGTTTCTAGGCAGTCCTCTTAATTAAAATGTGTATTTATAAGCTACCAAGTTGCTGTCTGGAAATGGAAGCTATTTGACAGGTTAAAAATTAATAATTGGTTTTACGCGAAAAATTTAAATTTTTAAAATTTTTTGTTTTTGGATTAATTTGAGTAGTATAAAAATACGGTTAAACCTTATGTGACACTCTATACTAGTATTGGTTAATAAATACTGGTAAGGGTGTTACAGAACAAGTGTTATACAAATGGGTTTGATATACTTAGAGATAGTACTATATACGAAACTCTATGAATAAGATGATTTGTACTTGATCAAACTTGTTAATTAAAAAGATCGATTTCAATTTAAATAAAAGATTCGATAATTAAAGTTTATTTTTTTTGATTTGAATTTAATTACAAATTTTATCAATTATATTTATTTCTCTTAATTAATTGGACAAATAATTAAAAAAATTCCATTTATTTTCATTTTAGCTTGAGAATGATCATAGGATCTATATATATGATATAAATTTATATTCAAGAACTACTAGATATTGATAAAATTAGTTGAAATCAATTTCTTAGTGCATTTGGATTCCATTTTTGAATATATATATATATATATTTATGTACAATTATTATTTTATAAGTATTTATAAATTAAATATTAAAGTCAAACTACAATTAAATTCATATTCATTTCTCGTTTAGGGGATTACTTTTTTAGTAGGCATGGTTGTTTAAATATCTATCATTGCTTTTATATTTTTATACCACCTTGTTAATTTCGCCGACATATATACAAGTTATAATTTATATAGAATTGTCATTGATAAACTCTAAATATGTTAGTGAAAAAAGAGATGATTAGATTATTGATTCAAAATAAAATTGATTGTAGGTCAATGAATATTTTATTGTTAAAATTACAAAACCCAGTTATATGTAGTTGAATTTGATTGGTTACTTAAGCTAATAAATGGTGGTAACAAAATCCCTTGTTTTTAGGTATGTTTGACATGATGATCAAATGATTCCTTATTGGTTATACTTATTTATATTAAACATGATAACAATTTTTTGTTTTATGAATTAGATTTGGTAAAATTAAATGATATTTAGATGATGATTTGTTAACAAGTTTTTAAACTTTAAATTAAACTATTATTTCTTAAATATCCTTCTTAAAGATTGTTAAACAATGATTTACTATTTTCTTGAATAATCTCAGACATTAATCGATACGTCTTAAGAAAGGTTAGAAGTATGCAAATTTGTAATCAATCTTTATTTATGAAAAGAATCTTATGTGATAATGCTACCTTTTTAACAAACCTTGTAATTTGAAATACATATAATATAAGGGCATGCTACGATCTAGTGGTTGATGTATAATGTGTAATGTATGTATATTTTTATGGTACATGATGTTAAGTTGAGGATTATACCTATGAATTATTTAAAAAGTTTTAAATTACTCTGTCTTTTGAAGACATGTCTAGTGGATTTGTACTAATTATTTCAAGAATGTTTGTATGTTTGTTTGGTAACACGTTCTAAACCGGTTGATTTCTTAGACCGGGTAGGAGGTGTTTCACTTCTTGATGTGTCCACCTAATAACCTGCGAACATAAACAATGATTTCGAACGCTGAGCTTACAAAGCTCGGTGGCATATTTTTACTCTACCATAATTCGTGATTATCATAAAATAAGCATGCAAGATAAATATAGCCTAGAGAGCATAGATAAGGCTTTACTATCTATGAGTTATCATCTAGCCTACACTACCTAGAGTTCTTAGAACACCTAGCTCAAGGCATCAACAAGTATACAAGAAGTCTTACATGTTCCACACAACTTTTCCATACTCAAGGTCACATAGCCTATCGAGTTACTCGAGCTCACTCAGCCCATTGAGTTAATACATTCATAAGTTATTATTCATAGCATTCACACATCATACATAATATATCCATACATTATCTACATAAATGGCTAACAAAGCACTACTTTACTCGTGGTCACACAACCATCGGGTTACCCGTGCTCACATAGCCGCTGGGTTAAAAGAACTGTATACGGATCACCATAGCCACGAATACATCCTAGACAAAATTGGATCATATTAGGCACAAGTATTCTTTATCTGGGGTCACTCTGTAGCACCCGAATTTCAAAATCTGAGGGTCAGGTAAACTCGGGAGTTGGGCCTTGCATTTAGGCTATGTGTTGAGCCTTTTTGGATTTCCCTCTTGTGGTGGCTTGGGCTTGGAAGTGTGGATGATGGGTATTTTTGTAAGTGGATCTTTGGATGATAAAAAGAGACATGGTTTCTTTAATTTTTTGCATATACATAGAAGTGATGAGATCACTTGGTTTAATTGTCTCCTTCATTTTTTAAACCTATTCTTCCACCCAAACCACCATACTAAAAGTAGGATCTTTGGGGTTTGTTGTGGAAATCTTGTTTTACCTATTGAGAGAATGAGTTACAGTATTAAGAGATCTATCTTTTGAGGTAAGAATGTCAAAGTTTGGAGTTGGATGAAAACCTTGAAGGGGTTTAGTGAAGAAGAATGGGATTGAGGAGCTTAATCTCATATTTTTGTTACGTTAAACCTTATTTAGTTCTCTTTTACCTCTTGGCAGTGTTGTAATTCGTTTTACAATATTTGGGTGTAGTTAAGGAGCTTGGAGAGCACTCTAAGGCTCAAGGAAAATAGAAGGCTTGAAGCTGGTGGAATCAGGGTATTTTGGTGATTCAAGAAAGGTTAGTACACTTCCAATTCCTTGTTTCTTCATATCATAAAAATGATTGTTTTGTATGTCATTTTGGTGATTTAAGTATGATTGAATGATCTTGATGGGTGTTAATGGCAAATTTTAAAATTGATGTTAATAACTTGTAAAATTAGTAGAAACCGATCCTAAACACCTTCGATAAATTGTAGGTCGAGTTTTAGGGGCTACCAAGTTAGTTTGGGGCTAAAGATGAGAAATTTAAACCCCAGACCTGGAAATTTAGGTTTGCATATCAGTACGGGGTGGTTTAATACCGATACCCCTCTCTGAGAAAGGAGTCGAGTTATGAATGACGTGCCGGTACGGCTTCTTGAGTATCAGTACCCCTAGCTTAAATAGAATTCCAATAGAGTTTTCGCGTATCGGTACACTAGGGCGCGTATCGATACTACTGTCCATTTCTTGAGAAAGGCTTTCGCGTACCGGTACGGGTAGGTGAGGGTACCGGTATGGGTGGGGATCAGTACGAGGGGTTCACGTACTAATATTGAGTACCGAGACAGAGGTTAGTGTATTGGTACGTCTATGAGATTTATTTATTTCAAATCTATTTTGGGTATCGGTACTTAGAGTGGCGTACCGATACCCATATAGGAGTATCGGTATTCGCTGGGCAATCTGCCCAAAAAAATTAAGGTTTTGTTTGGGGGTGTCATAATTCGAGGTAAAGGTCTCAATGTGTCCCTAGAGGTATGAAATGAATTATAAAACTTAGAAATCGGATGTCCAACCCCATATATGAATAAATAAGAATAAAGTGGGCCTTTGACTTGTGTAATTCATGAAATGGTATTGTAATGTTGAGTCATGTCGTGTGAGCACTTGGTTGATTGGATTCGGATACCCAAGAATGTGTAGTAACACCATGATAAGATGAGCGGATGGAGGTTACCGATGCTATATGACCCGAGCCTCATCCATATATGCTTGGGGGATAATTTTGAGCAGGGTGTATGTTTCGATGCTATGTGACCCGGCCTCACCCAGGGTGTATGATACAATGCTATTTGACTCGACCTCATCCAAAGTGTATATACCGATGCTATGTGACCCAGCCTCACTCCCGTATAGTATGGCATGGTATGTAGGGCCTTGTGAGCCCTTAATTGATTTCATGATAGCACCACTTGATATTCATGCTGCTTAATCATTGTTTGACTACATGCTTATGTTTATGATCTGCATGAAGCATAATAGAATAGAGGTGTATCCACTGGCTTTGGAGCTCAGCGTTTGGAATTGTTATTTCCTTACATAGGTCTTTAGGTTGCTTCGTACTTGCAATGAGCCATTGGAGTAGAACTTCAGTACATCGATATGCGAAGAGTACATTACTTAGATTTGTAGGGGCAATGTATTCATAGGATCTTTATGTTTTGTATCTGTAACTAATATTGATTTATTTCCATATCGAATGTTTTAAATTATTATGTATTAAATTGAAGCTCCAAAGTAACGTTTGAATATTTATGCAACTCTTTTTAATTTATTATGGTTTATGAAACCCTGGATTTAGGCTAAACTCGCTCGCAAATTTATATTTATGGGTTTGGGCTTGAGGTCCAATATGACACCAGGTTTAGGGTGTTATATTTAGTGATATCAGAGCTTAGGTTTAGCCGGTTCTAGAAACCCTTGGGTGATAGAGAGTCGTAAAAGGGTGTCTAGTGAATATATGCCCACAAATCAAAGTCGTACTCATATTAAGGCTGAATATCCGATGGAGTAACCTTGTTTGTTATCTGTGCAGTTTGAACATGCCTAGAAGAGCTCATGATCCAGAGGAGAGTTGGGGCTCTCGAGAGGAAAGCTTTGATGAGGATTTTATCCCAAAGACCGATGAAAGGTCAGAGAGTGAAGGGCACCAAGGAGCCAATTACTTTTCCATTTGCATATGGCGCTTGATCGGATAGTGAGTGCGATCCTAAGAGCTTTCGCTACTCATCGGGAAGCCTCGATCGAGAGGCTTTTGTAGATATGTTGAAACTAATTTCTTGGGGTCAGGATAAGATAACCCAATCAATGTGGATCAATGGTTGAGGGATACTCATTGGATCTTGCTTCAAATGGGTCTGGGCCAAGAGACAAGTTGAAGTGTGTTCATTCTCTTCTAAAGGAGAATGCTCGTGAGTGATGGAATACAGTGGAGTTAGGTTGGTGTCCTAATCGGCCTACTTGGGATAATTTTCTTGATGAGTTTAAGAAGTAGTATGTTGGAGAAGCTCATATGGACAGTCTGCGAGACTGGTTTACCCATTTGGCTCAAGAAAATCAACCGGTTTATGAATATGAACAAGAGTTCCTATAGCTGAGTAGGTATGCTCCAAAGCTTGTCGCCACAAAGGAGATGAAATACAAGCAGTTCAGAAAAGGTTTGCGGAAGGAAATATAGATGTTCTTAACAGCGAATTCACCAAAAGTGTTCTCTGATTTGGCCGCTAGTGTTAAGTTGAAAGGGTTGAAATATAGTCAGCTTGAGGGCCATATCAATGTGAGTGGAGGGAGTTATTCCCACTCTAATCAGTCCTAGTCCTCTTTAAGAAGGAACCGAGGAAATTAGAGCCAGAGAAGTAGAGCATCGAATCAGTCAGGGAGGTTTGATCATAGGTCTGCCTCTGCGGGGCATAGGAGACCTAACTCCTCTTTGGCTATGAGTTTATGAGGCTCATCTAGAGGATCTTACGCACCAGTATGTGCCCAGTGTGAGCGTAAGCACCATTTGGATTGTTACAGCAATGTCAAGGTATGCTATGGGTGTGGATCACTGAACCACTTCTTGAGAGACTATCCTAAGGCTTTAGATGTCACCCTAGTTTAGAATTAGAGAAACTCTTTTGTAGCACAGATGGGTCACAGTTTTGCTAGAGGAGGGGTGAGTCATGTAATAGGACATGAGAGTGGTGGTACCTTCTAGTCGATAGCAAGGGCCCCTGCGAGATAGTATACAATTAAGACATAGGAGGACTATAAGGCTACTGATGTTATCTCAGGTATGTTTGTTGCACGTAATAAGTGCTACGCAATTGTGCAAGTATACACGTTGCAAGTTATAGTATAAAAGATATCGTCTCCACAGGGATTGGTGCCACTTCAAGAATCTAGTCTCTTGCACTGTAAAAAGTAAAAACACAAATAAAAGATTATATGAGTTTAGCTAATAACTAATCTAGAAAGCAATAAAGTAAAAGAATGAATGAGATTAAATGAGAGAGATAGGCCAGATTATCGTGAGTTGAGGTGTGATAGCCGATTGGATCGTCTTGGTAAAAGAGTGCACGGGCAACTCAGTTCCGTGGCAACTTGCACAATGGGGTTGCCTTGGCAACTAATCGATGGTTGCCTGGGTGTCTAGTTGGGCAACTACTTGGGCGTCTGGGCAGCAACCTTCAAGGTTCGGCAGAGCGTTCTTCAATGGTTTCTTCTTATCCCTAAGTTGAAACTCTAGCTACTTGTGCATGCCTTGATAATACATCCCTGCGTGAATCAAGGGTGAACAACAACCAATCTTGCGCTCCTCGTAGCCATTGAAATCCTTGACTTATTCCTAAGCCGGATTAATCTTCACCATCAATAGATTGAATAAAGATCATATTCATTCGTTTCTTGAATCTAACTCTCCCGATATTAGATAAATAGATGAAGTTACGAGATCCTCTCCCAATTCACTCACAAACAAGAATAAGAACCAAGAATGAATAAACCTTGAATAGAAAAGTGCAAACTCTTATTACCTAAATAAAATCCAATAGTTTCTCACAACCACAAAACACAATAACCATAACCAAATAGATTTAGTTCATGGCTAGGTTCCAAAGAAACACAAGATAAATAATCCCTAGCATGAACCCAATCGAACAAGAAAGAAAAGGATGAAGAAGGAGGCTTGTCGAAATCCTCCTTGCCCTAGATGCTTATCGAAAATTCTCTCCTCTTGCCCTTCTTGGACTTGTCGAAATTCCCCTCCCTTTCTCTCTATGGATTGTCGAAATCTCCATCTTATTTATAGGGCTAGGCCAAATTCCTTCTTTGAGGAGGAATTTAAGTTGGAATTAAATTATCTTTAAAGAATATAATTCTTTATTATAATTATATTCCTACTAGAACTTCTCCTATCTTCTTGGAATTTAATTCTTCTTTAATCTCTTACATAGAAATCAAATTCCTTTGGGTTTGGGCTTTGCTCCACGTCATCTTGGGCTTGTCCAGTCATCAATTTCGACTACCATATCACCTTTGCTCTTGTCGACAATTGCCCTAGCAACTGGCTCGGCGTCTCCTTCATGCATTGCCCTGGCAACTAGCTCGACATATCCTTCATGTATTGCCCTGGCAACTAGCTCTAGCCTTGCTTTGGCAAGTGATCCTGCATATACACACAAAACACACCAAAGCAGCATCTTTTCCCACAAAAACTACCAAGTTATGTAATCAAGCTCAACGATGGAAGGAAACATGGATTAATGCATGAATGGCTAATTATGCAACTAATATGAGCCTAAGTCTAACAATAATATGAGTAAAAAGGGTAAGAAAAATAGTACTTTTGAACACCTATCACGCCCCCAAACTCGAACTATTGCTTGTCCTCAAGCAATGCAAACTCATAATTACATGCCAAGACTTCAATTTTCACAAACTTAGCTTTGAACTTGATTTCAATTCTCTGAACCGGGGTACAAAGTATGATTGGCTTTTCATTTTTCAGAAAACTTAGGAGTTACTCGGAATCAAACTATAATGCTTGTGAGTGTGTGCGGAGTTGTGTGCAAGTTGATTTTTCGGATTCTATGCAAACAATAGGTTTTCAAATTACTTCATTGGGTTCTTTTTAACATGTTTTAACTAGAGCCAGTTTTGGGCACCTCTAGTGTTTTGTTTTCTTAAGTTAATTTATTCGACTAGAGCCGGTTTCGGGCACCTCTAGCGATCAATTTTTTAACACATACTACAGCCGGTTTCGGGCACCTCTAGTGATCAATTTTTTAGCACATGCTAGAGCCAATTTCGGGCACCTCTAGCATTCATCCAATTTTTATTCTAATCCCCCAATTTGTTAATTATCAACCTAAGTTCACTAGAATTCCTTAAATCAATCAAACCACAACAATGTTTCATCAAATTTAGCATCATAGTAACATTCTAAGTTTTTCCATGGTTATCCTAGAATAAAAATTCTATCAATTAAGTGCATTGGCAAAGTCATCATCGGATATTCATCAAATCTAAGCAATTCTTGTTCCAATTAAAGGCATGGCAAGCAATTTATGTATCCTAAATGTAATACTTAAGATGAATGTAACTAAACATGGTAACTACTAATAACAATCCCCCCCCAACTCGAGTGAGGCATTGTCCTCAATGCATGCATTAAAAAAATAAAAGTAACGAAAAATAAAATGCATACGAGGACTTACTCCGAGAGTTCGTCATCGTAGATGATTAGTTTTCTTTTGGTCGGTGTCTTGATTCTCTTGCTTGAACGCGATGGTTGTTTTCTTGTTGCCGGTGGTGGAATCGATCCTCGTACGGGGTTGTCCTCATCGTCCTCTTCATCAATGTCATTGGCTTTTTGCTTGGAGGATTCAATTGGTGTGGTCTTTGTTGGTGAAATGGAGGACTCTTCCGAATCTGAAAAATCAGAAAGTGATTTTGTAGGAGTTGTGCTTTACCTTTGGCTTTTGCAGTGGTTGCCGGGATGTCTTTAGCTTTGGTTGCCATGCCGTCTTCAGGGTTGGTTGTCGTGGTGTCAGCTTGTGCAGGCACGATGTAGGTTACCGCGGCATCATCTTTTGCGGTTGCCGTGGCGAGTAGTCGGTAGTGAATTTCCTTAGCATAGTGGTTGTGCGTCTTGTTGTGGAAAAGAAAACAAAGAAAACCTGGAAACTAAAGATAATGAAGAAAAATAAAATATCACCTAAAATTAAAAATGAAAATAAAAAAGAAAAAGAAAATATTGAAAGGAGAGCATGCTCATGCATCTCCTAAGTTGACCACTTCTTTGTTACGTTCCACATGGGCACTTTTGTAGTGCTTCAATCTTTGTCCATTAACTTTGAATTCATGGTTGTCAGAGATGGACTTGATTATCACAGCACCATGGGAGAATGGTTTGACGACTTCGAATGGTCCCGACCATCTTGATTTCAGCTTTCCTGGGAAAAGTTTTAGCCGAGAATTGAATAAGAGAACTAGTTGCCCTGGCATGAATTGCTGCGGCAATAGTTTCTTGTCATGCCATTGTTTTGTTTTCTCCTTGTAGATTCATGCATTGTTATAGGCGAGTGCACGGAATTCTTCTATCTCATTGAGGTCCAACAAACGTTTTTGTCCGGCACTTTCGCAATCCATATTCACGATCTTGATTGCCCAGTATGCCTTGTGTTCGATTTCCACCGGTAGATGGCATGTCTTGCCATAGACAAGTCGGAAGGGGGACATACCTAATGGTGTTTTGAAGTAGTGCAATATGCCCAAAGCGCGTCATCTAGTCTTAATGACCAATCCTTCCTAGAGGGATTTAAAACTTTCTCGAGTATACCTTTCAATTCCCGGTTGGAAATTTCTGCTTGCCCGTTGGTTTGTGGGTGATATGTCGTGGCGATCTTGTGTGATATTTCGAAGCGTTGCAACATCTTGGCAATTAGTCTGTTGTCAAAATGCTTGCCTTCGTCACTGATAATTGCTCTCGGCATCCCAAACCGTGTAAATATGTTTTTCTGTAAGAATCGTTGCACGGTTTTGGAATCGTTGTTGGGAACTGCAGCTGCCTCAACCCATTTAAACACGTAGTCGACGGCAAGTAGAATGTAGAGGTTGCCGAATGAAGATGGGAAAGGTCCCATAAAATTGATCCCCCATACATCGAACAATTCCACCTTGATGATGTTCTGGAGCGGCATCTCATGTCGTCTAGAGATATTGCCCGTCCTCTGGCAACGATCACATTGCTTGTAAAAATCTTGGGCATCTTTGTACAATGTTGGCCAATACAAACTGGATTGCAAAACTTTGGCCGCGGTACGAGTTCCTCCAAAATGTCCTCCATATGGTGAAGAATGGCATTGCCGGAGTACATTCTGTTGCTCTTCTTCAGGGACACATCGATGTATAACCTGATCTGCACATTGTCTAAACAAAAGAGGCTCGTCCCAAAAGTAATGCTTAGCATCATGGTGGAACCGCTTCTTCCCTTGGTGAGTAATGCCATAAGGTAAAATACCACAAACAAGGAAATTAACTAAATCCGCATACCAGGGTATTACCGAGGCATGTGCTGCCATGGAGACTGCTCCCAGAATTGTCGAGGCGTGCACGTCAAGGGCTGCTGCGGCGTCGAGGGTTGCCGAGGCGTGCGCGTCCATGGCTGCTGAGGCAACTAAAATTTGTTCATCCGGGAATGCATCGCATATCTCTAGATCCGCGTCCTCCTCCCTGTTGCGTTCTAAAAGTGATAAGTGGTCGGCCACTTGATTTTTTGTTCCTTTTCTATCCTTAATTTCAATATCAAATTCTTGTAAAAGTAATATCCAACGAATCAAATGAGGTTTGGCATCCTTTTTAGCAAATAGATATTTGATTGCCGAATGGTCCGTGTGAACAATTACCTTTGTACCAATCAAATAGGATCGGAACTTGTCAAATGCAAAAACTACAGCTAGTAACTCTTTCTTCGTTGTTGTGTAATTCACTTTAGCACTATTAAGAGTTTTACTAGCGTAGTATATCACATGGAAGGTCTTACCTGTGCGTTGGCCTAGGACTGCTCCTACCGCGAAATCACTTGCATCACACATGAGCTCAAAAGGTAGCGTCCAATCTGGTGGAACGACAATGGGTGCCGAGGCAAGCTTTTCCTTTAGGGTTTCGAATGCTTGGGTGCAAGAATTATCAAAATCGAAGACTTTATCCTGTTCAAGTAAATTGCACAAGGGTTTAGTGATTTTAGAAAAATTATGAATGAACCTCATGTAAAAACCTGCATGTCCAAGAAAGCTTCGAATTCCTTTAACCGAACTTGGTGGGGGTAATCTCTCGATCACGTCCACTTTGGCTTTGTCTACTTCAATTCCCTTGGATGAAATCTTCTGGTCGAGCACTATTCCTTCATCTACCATAAAATGGCATTTCTCCCAATTGAGGACTAAATCAGTTTCTTCACATCTTGCCAACACCTTCTCTAAATTTCTGAGACAACTGTCGAAGTCATTACCAAAAATAGAAAAATCATCCATGAAGATCTCAAGAAAGTCTTCGACCATGTCTGAAAAGAGTGCCATCATGCATCTGTGGAAGGTTGTCGGGGCGTTACACAATCCGAACGGTATCCTTCGGAAGGCATAAGTACCGTATGGGCATGTGAAGGTTGTCTTTTCTTGATCTTCTGGT
Source organism: Hibiscus mutabilis (assembly GCA_019671005.1). Lineage (NCBI taxonomy): Eukaryota > Viridiplantae > Streptophyta > Magnoliopsida > Malvales > Malvaceae > Hibiscus > Hibiscus mutabilis. Next base: position 11,582,337 of record CM033747.1, on the reverse strand, counting down.
GCTATGGCAATTTGATTGTAACCTGAATAACCATCAAGAAAACAATAAAAGGGTTTACCTGTAAGACGGTCAAGCATTTGATCAATAAAGGGTAATGGGAAGTGATCTTTCCTGGTGGCTTTGTTTAGCTTTCGATAATCCATACAAACCCTCCAACCGGTCACAGTCCTGGTTGGAATGAGTTCATTATTTTCATTGCTTACCACTGTTATACCTCCATTTTTCGGTACACATTGTACCAGACTTACCCACGTACTATCAGAGATAGGTATATAATGCCGGCGTCAAGCCACTTAATGATTTCTTTCATTACAACCCCTTTCATGGCATGATTCAGTCTCCTCTGGGCCTCAATTGAAGGTTTGTGATCATCTTCCAACAAAATCTTGTGCATGCACACTGCCGGGCTAATTCCCTTCAAGTCGGCAATTGTCTACCCTATTTCCTTTTTGTGTAGCTTCAACATCTTGATCAGCTTCTTTTCCTGTTCAGGCTGTAACTTAGAAGAAATAATTACAGGCAATGTATTACCGGTTCCTAAGTATGCATATTTTAGTTGCTCTGGCAATTGTTTCAACTCAAGAATCGGTGGTTGTTCAATAGTGGGTTTTTCGAGCTTACCTTCCTTACTTGAGTAATCCAGTGATTCAAAGTATGTACCTGGTCGATTGACTAGCCAATTTGCCTCTTCTTGTTGTTCTTCATCGACCGGTTCTTCGTACTCCTCAGGTTCCTCTTGATCGGCAATGTAGTTCCCGAGGCAACTAAATTCCTCATCGAAGTTAAACTCTGTCGTGGCATGAAGAAGTTGGCATTCTTCTGGATCATCGGCATGCCTTAGTGTTTGGAACACATTTAGTTTAACTTGTTGGTTATTCACCCTCATTGTGAGTTCTCCCTTTTCAACATTGACCAAGGTTCTCCCTGTTGCTAGGAATGGTCTCCCAAGAATGATGGGTGCATGCTCATCTGCTTCACAATCCAAGACAATAAAGTCAGCGGGAAAAATAAATTTATCAACTTTTACCAGTATGTCCTCGATTTTTCCCTCTTGATGCACATAGGATCTGTCGCTAGCTGCAGCATAACTGTTGTAGGTCTTGCCTTCCCGATTCCTAGTTTCTGGAAAACCGATTTAGGCCTCAAGTTTATGCTAGCCCCAAGGTCGCATAATGCTTTCCCGGCATAGTGATTTCCAATAGAATAGGGTATTGTGAAACTTATGGGATCCTTCAACTTGGGTGGCATACGATTGTGCAACATTGCCATGCATCCCTTTGTTGCGGCAACTGTTTCAAACTCTCCTAGCCTTGTTCTCTTGGACACAATGTCTTTAAGAAACTTGGCATAGTTTGGCATTTGTTCAATTGCTTCCACCAATGGCAAGTTGATGTGGACTTGCTTTAGGATATCAAGAAACTTCTTGAATTGGTATTCTTGCTTTTTTCGCTTCAAACTTTGTGAGAATGGTGGTGGAAGTCGGATATCTTCGATCCTTTCATTAGTTTGAAACCTGATTGACGGCATTTCCAGGACAACTGGAGTTGCCGAGGCGTTATCAACTGGGGTTATCGAGGCATGCTTATTGCAAGTTGCTGAGGCGTCTTTATCGTCGGTTGCGGAGGTATGCATATTGCTGGTTGCCGCGGTAATTCCTGGTTCAGCATCTGAGGCTTTGCTGCTAGGTTCGTCTTGATCTTTTTGTGGAGATTTGTTTGATGAGCGGGTTTGAGCCTCTCTAAGTTGTTGGCCACTTCTAGTGGTGATTGCCTTACATTGCTCATGGCCAGTTCCTCTTGCGACTTCAGTATCGCTAGGTAAACCTCCTTGCAGTCTAGTATTCAGATTTTGAGCAAACTGTCCGACTTGATTTTCCAAGGAATTGATTGCCGCCTCTTGGTTTTGCAATCTCATCTCGGTCCTGTTAATAAAATCATCAGTTCTTTTTATGAAGTTACTATTCTCAGCCATATAAGATTCAGTTTTCATCATAAAAGCATTTAGAGAATTTTCCAAAGAACTAGATGTAGCCGGTTGTTGCTGAGGCAACTGTTGCCATGGCATATTCTGCTGGAATCCCGATGCTTGTGCATTCTGATTTTTCTGGTTTAGAGCATTGTTGGGATTACTCCATGAAAAATTTGGGTGCTTCTTCCAAGCTGAATTGTATGTATTGGACATCACATTGTTGTTCCGATTGTAATTCCCTACATAGAAGCTGGATTTCGGATTCTGCATACATTCAGAAGAATTATGGTTATCACCACATAACTCACAAAAAGAATCCATTACCTTGACTTCATGTGTGTTGTTTGGTTTTTGCATGTTCTGGACCATCTTGGTTAAAGTGGCCAATTGTGCCGAAATTGAATCTGATGATCCTAGTTCATGTATTGTGGCTTGGCGTCTAACTCCTCCTCTTCTAGTAGATGGGAATTGATAATCATTCTTGGCCAGCCTGTTTAAAATTTGCATTGCTTCCTCTAGCGACTTATCTAAGAGTATGCCGTTTGCCGAGGCATCTAGCATCATCCTTGTTGGTGTATTCACGGCATTGTAAAACATTGTTACTTGAGTCCACACCGGGAATCCGTGTAGGGGGCATTTGTGTAGAAGTTTTCTATATCGCTCCCAAGCCTCGTACATGGATTCATCATCTGCCTGCCGAAAAAAAGTAATGTCGTTACGAAGCTTATCAGTCAAATTTGTAGGATTAAACCGAGCAAGGAAATCACGACAAAGATCGGTCTAAGATGCTATTGATCCGGCAGGAATGCTATTCAACCATGCTTTCGCCCTATCCCTCAGTGAATAGGGGAATAATCTTAATCGTAAGACATCGGGGGTGACTCCGTGTATTTTGAACGAGTTGCAAATCTCGAGGAAAGATTTCAGATGTTGTCGTGCATCTTCAGTTGCTGAACCGCCAAATTGACATATTGTGTTGATCATATTAAACATTACCGGTTTCAACTCAAAGTGGTCAGCTTCAATTTCAGGTGTGACAACTCCTGGATTAAGTCCATCAAGATCTTCTTCAAGATAGTCTCGAATAGTTCTGTTTCGTGCAAGAATCACTCCTCCTGCTCGAACATCTTGATTCATATTGCCGTCTTGATTAGCCATTGCTACTCTTATCCTTCGTCTAAGTCTTTGTAAGGTTCGTTCGATTTCTGGATCAAAGGGATATTCTGGTGTAGTCGGTCTCACCCTGGTCATATACCAATGCAAAACCAAAGTTTGTTAGCCCTTTGAATCTTAAACAAGAAAAGTAAAAAGAAAGTGCTAGAAATAAAAAAAGTCGCTATTGCCAATCCCCGACAACGGCGCCAAAAACTTGTTATGCGTAATAAGTGCTACGCAATTGTGCAAGTATACACGTTGCAAGTTATAGTATAAAATATATCGTCTCCACAGGGATTGGTGCCACTTCAAGAATCTAGTCTCTTGCACTGTAAAAAGTAAAAACACAAATAAAAGATTATAGGAGTTTAGCTAATAACTAATCTAGAAAGCAATAAAGTAAAAGAATGAATGAGATTAAATGAGAGAGATAGGCCAGGTTATCGTGAGTTGAGGTGTGATAGCCGATTGGATCGTCTTGGTAAAAGAGTGCACGGGCAACTCAGTTGCCGTGGCAACTTGCACAACAGGGTTGCCTTGGCAACTAATCGATGGTTGCCTGGGCGACTAGTTGGGCAACTACTTGGGCGTCTGGGCAGCAAGCTTCAAGGTTCGGCAGAGCGTTCTTCAATGGTTTCTTCTTATCCCTAAGTCGAAACTCTAGCTACTTGTGCATGCCTTGATAATACATCCATGCGTGAATCAAGGGCGAACAAAAACCAATCTTGCGCTCCTCTTAGCCGTTGAAATCCTTGACTTATTCCTAAGCCGGATTAATCTTCACCATCAATAGATTGAATAAAGATCATATTCATTCGTTTCTTGAATCTAACTCTCCTAATATTAGATAAATAGATGAAGTTACGAGATCCTCTCCCAATTCACTCGCAAACAAGAATAAGAACCAAGAATGAATAAACCTTGAATAGAAAAGTGCAAACTCTTATTACCTAAACAAAATCCAATAGTTTCTCACAACCACAAAACACAATAACCATAGCCAAATAGATTTAGTTCATGGCTAGGTTCCAAAGAAACACAAGATAAATAATCCCTAGCATGAACCCAATCGAACAAGAAAGAAAAGGATGAAGAATGAGGCTTGTCGAAATCCTCCTTGCCCTAGATGCTTGTCGAAAATTCTCTCCTCTTGCCCTTCTTGGACTTGTCGAAATTCCCCTCCCTTTCTCTCTATGGATTGTCAAAATCTCCATCTTATTTATAGGGCTAGGCCAAAGTCCTTCTTTGAGGAGGAAGTTAAGTTGGAATTAAATTATCTTTAAAGAATATAATTCTTTATTATAATTATATTCCTACTAGATCTTCTCCTATCTTCTTGGAATTTAATTCTTCTTTAATCTCTTGCATGGAAATCAAATTCCTTTGGGTTTGGGCTTTGCTCCACGTCATCTTGGGCTTGTCCAGTCATCAATTTCGACTACCATATCACCTTTGCTCTTGTCAACAATTGCCCTGGCAACTGGTTTTGCGTCTCCTTCATGCATTGCCCTGGCAACTAGCTCGGCATATCCTTCATGTATTGCCCTGGCAACTAGCTCTAGCCTTGCTTTGGCAAGTGATCCTGCATATACACACAAAACACACCAAAGCAGCATCTTTTCCCACAAAAACTACCAAGTTATGTAATCAAGCTCAACGATGGAAGGAAACATGGATTGATGCATGAATGGCTAATTATGCAACTAATATGAGCCTAAGTCTAACAGTAATATGAGTAAAAAGGGCAAGAAAAATAGTACTTTTGAACACTTATCAATGTTCACCTTATTTTATGTTCCTATTGTTGCTCTTGTGGATTTGGGGTCTACCCATTCCTACATTCGTAGTGGGATATAGGAGTAGTAGGGCATACATGTCGAAGATCTTGAGGTGGAATTTTGTGTGACTAGCCCGTTGGGGTATGATATGCTAGTAGGAGATGTCCTATAGAGGTTCAAGGTTCAGTGTTTCCTGCGGATTTGATGGTGCTACCATTTTAGAAGTTTGATGCCATCTTAAGGATGGATTGGCTTTTCGAACATGATGCAAGTTTGGGTTGTAGGACAAAGAGTTTAAAACTTTATGTCTCGAATGGGCCTCAACTTGTGGTTAAAAGTGAAAGAAATCCTTTTCTTTCAAATGTGGTGTCAACTTTGACGGTTCAGAAGTTAATTCAACAAGGTTGTGAAGTCTTTTTAGCTCATGTGGTGGATACCAGAGTTGAGAGCCCAATGTTAGAGAATCTACGGACGGTTAGGGAGTTTGCTGATGTGTTTCTTGAGGAGCTACCCAGATTACCCCCTGATCTAGAGTTGAAGTTCAGAATTGAGGTGGTGCTTGGAACAACACCAGTGTCAATAGCACCATATTGTATGGCACCTACCAATTTGAGAGAGTTAAAGAATCAAATTCAAGAGTTGTTAGAGAGGGGTTTTATCTGACCGAGCATCTCACCTTGGGGTGTGCCAGTCCTGTTTGTTAAGAAAAAAGATGGTGAGGATGTGTATTGACTATCGACAGCTTAATAAGGTAACGGTGAAGAATCGTTATCCCCTCCTAGGATCAATGATCTGTTTGACCAATTAAGAGGTACTTGCGTGTTCTCAAAGATTGATCTAGATCGGGCTACTACCAGTTGAAGGTGGTATAAGGGGGCGTCTAAAAGACTGATTTTAGGACGCGGTATGGACATTATGAGTTCTTGGTAATTCCATTTGGGCTTACCAACGTGCCTACAGCTTTTATGGACCTAATGAACTGGATTTTTCAGCCTTACCTAGACCAGTTTGTGGTTGTTTTCATAGACGACATCTTGGTGTACTCGCGCTCGGAGGAGGAGGACGTTTATCATCTGCGTGTCCTTCAGACCTTGAGAGAGAGGAAGCTTTATGCCAAGTTCAGTAAGGGTGAGTTTTGGCTTTTCGAGGTGGCATTTTTGGGTTACGTTGTCTCTGCTGATGGGATCCGTGTTAACCCTCAAAAATTCCAAGCGGTAGTTGAGTGGAAACACCCTAGGAATATCTTAGAGGTCCATAGTTTCCTTGGACTTGCCAGGTATTATATGCGATTTGTCAATGGCTTCTCGATCATAACGGCGCCTATGACCAAACTCCTGTAGAAAGGAGTCACTTTCGAGTGGAATGAGAGGAGACAACAAAGTTTTGAGCAGTTGAAGGCATATCTTATAGAGGCCCCAGTTTTGACGTAACCTGAGCCGGGAAAAGATTATGTGGTCTTTAGTGATGTCTCGTTGTGTGGGTTAAGTTGTGTTTTGATGCAAGAAGGTAAGGTTGTGGCTTACGCCTCGAGGCAGCTTAAGCTCCATGAGAAGAATTACCCCACACACGATTTGGAATTGGCGGCAGTTATCTTCTCCTTAAAAAATTGGAGGCACTACCTCTATGGGGAGAGATGTTATGTCTATACAGATCATAAAAGTTTAAAGTACCTTCTTAATCAAAAAGAGTTGAACCTGAGGCAAAGAAGATAAATTGAGTTGTTAAAGGATTATGACTGCATCATAGAGTATCATCCCGGTAAAGAAAATGTTGGGGTTGATGCTTTAAGCCAGAAGTCTATGTCAGATTTGAGAGCAATTTTTGCTCGATTAAGGATGATCGAGGATGGAGGGTTGCTAGCCGAACTTTGTATGAAACCTACTTTGATACAAGAGATAAAAAAGATGCAAGTTATGGACGAGGACCTTGTAGCCAAGATTGAATCAATTCAAAGAGGTGAAGAACTTGACTTCAAAGTACGAGATGTTGGATTCTTATACTTTAAGAGCCGATTATGTGTTCCAGCATTGGAGGATCTTCGGGATCGTATTCTTAGAGAGGCACACCGTAGCCCATACACCGTGCATCCTGGGAGTAACAAAATGTATCAGGATCTTTGTTCTTTCTATTGGTGGCCAAGCATGAAAAGAGATATATCCGAATTTGTAACCAAGTATCTTGCGTGTCAACATGTAAAGGTAGAGCATCAGGTTCCTTCAGGCTTGCTTCAGCCTATACAGATTCCCCAATGGAAATGAGATAGAGTGACAATAGACTTTATAACGGGATTGTTGTTGACCCAAAAAAAATATGATGCAATTTGGGTGGCCGTGGATCGTTTGACTGAGTCTGCTCACTTCTTACATGTACGTATGGATTTCACCCTTGAACGGTTGGCTAGATTGTATATCAAGGAAATTGTAAGACTACATGGAGTGTCGTAATCGATTATATCTGATAGGGACCCTCGTTTCACCGCTAGACTTTGGAAGAAGATTCACGAGGATCTGAATACCAAGTTGCATTTTAGTACAGCTTTTCATCCTCAGACCGATGGTCAGTCTGAGCGAGTCATCTAGATCTTGGAAGATATGCTTTGGTGTTGTGTTATAGATTTTGACAAGAGTTGGGAGGAGCAGTTACCGCTGGTTGAGTTTTCCTACAACAACAGTTTCCAGTCGAGCATCAAAATGGCTCCCTTCGAGGCCTTGTATGGGCATAAGTGTAGAACTCCTCTTTGTTGGACGGAGCTTAATGAGAGGAAGATTGTGGGGTCAAAATTGATTAAGAAAACTGAAGAAAATGTTCAGATTATTAAAGAGAGGTTGCAAGCGGCATTTGATCGTCAAAAGGCTTACGCGGATTGAAAGTGCAATCACATTGAATACGAGGTCAGTGACAAGGTTTTCCTCAAGGTGTCACAGTGGAAGAGAATCATCTGCTTTAGGTGGAAAGGCAAGTTGAGTCTGAGATTCATTAGACCATACGAGATCATTAAGAGAGTTGGACTTGTAGCTTACCAGTTAGCTCTACCACCAGAGATGGTGCATATCCATAATGTGTTCCATGTATCGATGTTGAGACATTACCATTTGGATCGTTCATATGTAGCTTCATTTGAAGAAATCAAGATCAGTCCCGATCTGACATATGAAGAGGAACTGTTAAGAGTGCTTGACAGAGGGGTTAAGGAGCTTCACAACAAATGTGTACCCTTAGTGAAAATGTTATGGAGGAACCACATGCTTGAGGAAGCCACGTGGAAAGTTGAGAAGGGCATGGAGCAGCTTTACCTGTATTTATTTCCCAAAAGTAAATTTTGAGGACAAAATTTTCTTAAAGGATGGGAGAGTTGTAACGACCTAGATTTTGGAATTCGAGGGTCAGGTTAACCCGAGAGTTGGGCCTTGCATTTGGGCCATGTGTAGAGCCTTTGTAGGCTTCCCTCTTGTTGTGGCTTGGGCTTGGAAGTATGGATGAGGGGTATTTTCGTAAGTGAATCTTTAGATGACAAAAGGAGACATGGTCTCTTTAATTTTTTACATATGCAGAGAAGTGATGAGATCACTTGGTTTAATTGTCTTCTTCATCTCTTAAACCCATTCCTCCACCCAAACCACCATACTAAAGGTAGGTTCTTTGGAGTTTGTTGTGGAAATCTCGTTTTGCCTATTGAGGGAAGGAGTTTCAGCATCAAAAGGTTTATCTTTTGAGGTAAGAATGTCAAAGTTTGGAGATAGATGAAAACCATGGGGTTTTGAAGGGGTTTAGTGAAGAAGAACGTGATTGAGGAGTTTAATTTCATATTTTTGTTATGTTAAACCTTTTTTAGTTCTCTTTTACCTCTTGGCAGTGTTGTAATTCATTTTACAACATTTGGTTGTAGTTAGGGAGCTTGATGAGCACTCTAAGGCTCGAGGAAAATGGAAGGCTTGAAGCTGGTGGAATCAGGGTTTTCTGGTGACTCAAGAAAGGTTAGTACACTTCCAATTCCTTGTTTCATGCATATCATAAAGATGATTGCTTTGTATGTCATTTTTGTATTTAAGTATGCTTGAATGATCTTGATGGGTGTTAATGGAAAAATCTAAAATTGATGTTAATAACTTGTAAAACTGGTAGAAATCGACTTTAAACACATTCCATAAATTACAGGTCGAGTTTTAGGGGTTACCAAGTTAGTTTGGGGGTTAAAGATGAGAAATTTGAACCCTAGACCTAGAAATCTGGGTTCGCGTACCGGTACGGGGTGGTTCAGTACTGTTACCCTTCTCTGAAGAAGAAGTCAAGTTATGAATGGCGTACTAGTACGGCTTTCTGAGTATCGGTACCCCTAGCTTAAATAGAATTTCAGTAGCATTTTTGCGTATTGATACGCTAAGGCGCGTATTGGTACTATTGTTCCATTGCTTGAGAAAGGCTTTCGAGTATTGGTACAGGTAGGTGATGGTACCGGTACGGGTGGAGATCTGTACGAAGGGTTCACGTACTGGTACTTAGTACCGATACAGAGGTTAGTGTATTGGTACGTCTATGAGATTTTTTTCTTTCGAATCTATTTTGGGTATCAGTACTCATAGAGGAGTATCGGTACTTAGAGTGGTGTACCGATACCCATATAGGAGTATCGGTACTCACTGGGTAATCTGCCCAAAAAATTGAGGTTTTGTTTGGGGGTGTCATAATTCGAGGTAAAGGTCCCAATGGGTCCCTAGAGGTATCAAATGAATTATAAAACTGAAAAATCAGATGTCCAACCCATATATGAATAAATAAGAATAAAGTGGGCCTTTGACTTATGTAATTCATAAAATGGTATTTAACATTGAGTCGTGTCGTGTGAACACTTGGTTGATGGGATCCGGATACCCAAGAGTGAGTTGCAACACCATGATAAGATGAGCGGATAGAGGTTACTGATGCTATGTAACTCGGGCCTCATCTGTATGTGCTCAAGGGATGATTTCGAGCAGGGTGTATGTTCTGATGCTATGTGACCCAGCCTCACCCAAGGTATATGTTCCGATGCTATGTGACCCGGCCTCACCTAGAGTGTATGTACCGATGCTATGTGACCCGCCTCACTCTCATATGGTATGGTATGGTATGGTATGTGGGGCCTTGTGAGCCCTTAATTGATTTAATGATTGATTATGTTGATCTCATGTGTTTAGGCGATCAGAGTAGCACCACTTGATATTCATGTTGCTTAATCATTGTTTGACTACATGCTTATGTTTATGATCTGCATGAAGCATAGTAGAATAGAGGTGTATCCACTGGGCTTTCGAGCTCAGCATTTGGAATTGTTATTTCCATACACTGCATACTTGCAAGGATCCATAGGAGTAGGACTTCAGTACATCGATATGCGAAGAGTACAATACTTAGATTTGTAGGGGCAATGTATTCATAGGACCCTTATGTTTTGTATCTGTAACTCCTATTGATTTATTTCCATATCGAATGTTTTAAATTATTATGTTTTAAATTGGAGCTCCAAAGTAACGTTTGAATATTTATACAACTCTTTTTAATTTATTATGGGTTATGAAACCTTAGATTTGGGCTAAACTCGCTCGCAAATTTTTATTTATGGGTTTGGGCTTGAGGCCCAATGTGACACCAGATTTAGGGTGTTACACACTTAGCATATCAAGTTACTCGAGCTCACTAGCCTATTGAATTAATACCTTATCTGGATCACCATAGCCACGGATAAGTTTCTAACTGCACCCAAATCACTCAGCCCGTGGGTACGTTGGGTGTACTTGTTCACTCAGCCGAAAGTACGCATCCCCTTATATAAGTATCGTAGTACTAACTCTAGGACATTTGAATTCCTTTACAAAAACCATAAGATAATACATGCTCCCCGAGCAATCATACACCTCACCAAGAGGTAAATAGTACCAAGCCAAGCCATCAAGCAAATGCCCCAAGGCATAACACTAACCATCGTGGTTATCTCGATTCATCACTTACCAAGTTATTACACGTTATTCTCATCCATGGGGGTTAAATCTCAGTTTCTCAATTTAATAATTCATTTTACCATATTAGAAGACCCTTGGACCATAGTCCTCGAATTATCAACATCTCGAACTCAATTTCAACATTAGATTGCCTAGTGGGTACCGATACCCCCTTGGTACCGATACCCCTTTGGTATCAATACCCCCTGGGTACCGATAGCAATTTTTGCTACTAGAATTTTAATAGAACAGGGTACCGATACCGGCTTCTTGTGTACTAAAACCTGTCGCAACCATTTTTGAAATCGGGTGTGTTAAAAATAGTCTGACGATCGAACTTTTTAAAAATTAGGGTTTTTTTTGCCATTAAATCTTGAAAATTTAGGGTTTTTATATTAAGTTTGAATTTTCCTTTATTTATTCTTAAAAAACATTTTGGAGTCGCCACCAATCACTTCGAGGTAGACCGGACACCAAAAAACAAACCAGAGATTCTATCTTGAAAATTGGGTTCGGGAGTCGATTACGTGTAGGGAATGATTAGCACCGCTACGAACGCCCGTTATTGGTACCTTTAATTTTACGTGGCATTTTGAATAATAATTTGAATTTAATTTATTCCATAAGTATTAATTGAATTTAAATTCCGAATGCAGATATCCTTTTATAAGGAAATTCATTTTGTTCGAATATGAGATTAAAGGCACCCCGTTAGGTGGTACCCCTATTCATATTTAAAAATGAATTTCCAACATAAAAGGTTTTAATGAATGGCCTTTTATTGTCTTTTTCATTTTAAGTTCTAATCCTAAAAAGGCTCTAATTAATTAGTTATTTAAAACTACGAATATCAATTAATTTAATGGCTTTTATGTGAAAATATCAATTTCTTGATCACCTTCCATATATTTAAAGCCCTTAAATTAATCATATTCCTAATTAGTTATCTTTCTAATTAATTAAATTTCTAATCCTAATTAAGGCTCTAACAATTTATTAAATCAATATTATAAGTAAAAATGTATATTAAATGTTCACCTCTAAAACCAATGTTGAGATAACACCCCATTGTAAACAATGGCACACCATCCAAATTTGAGTCCCAAAGGTTCAATTTAATATACATTTAATTAACTACAATGTGTCTTAATTAATTATCTAATTTTAATTAAGGATTAATTTAAAATTCAATTTTTATGTGTAATGTTTATTAAACATAATTATAAAATTCATGTTGAAATAACACCCCATTGTAAACAATGGAACATCATCCAAATTAGAATTTTAAAATACATCATCCAAATTAGAATTTTAAAATTGTATTTAATATGCACTTCATTACTAAATTATCTACCCTATTTAATTATTGAAATCCTAATTAGAGAACCTACATTAATGGCTCTAATATTTAATTAAACTAAAATGATTTAATTATCTAACATACAACACTAGATGCTCAAATTAAAATATGCATCAAACAATTAAACTAATTGCAATAAATTAAATAAAACAATTAACTAAATGACTAAATTGAGAACAATTGCAAACTGAAATTGATTTTATTACAACTGGTGGTTAAAATGAAAATATTACAAAACTCTAAAGCCCAATTACAAAACCTTAGGGACCCAATTGAAAAGGCTACAAACTAAGGGGAACAATTATATGACATTGGGGACCGAATTGAATTAATCACAAAAGTTTGAGCTCAATTTAAGAGAAAATGGTGACTAAATTGGATAACGGCGAAACTTTGGGCAAATACCAAAGGCTATCCAGATACAAAAACGCGGGTTATACCCAACCTGTACAAAGCATGCGGATCCTGGCTAACCCGGCACCAAAACGGCGCCGTTTTGAAAAACCTATAAAAAGCCCAATTTTAAGCCTAAATTCTCATTTTCATATCGGCTCACTCTCTCACCTCTCTCAATTCTCTCTCCCCATAACTCCAAATTCCCAGAAATCTAAGCCCAAACGAATCAAAACCTCATTTCCCATCAATGTTCTTCCCCGTTCCTCATATTTACCATGTTTGATCCAAACAAACACTAACAACCTTCCATTTTCTTGTTTTTTTAGATCAATCACATAAATCTTTCATGAACTCAACCCTATTTCTTCCACATTTCCCTTTCAATCCATAACCACCGCTATAAATCTATCCCGATCTGTTTGTCAGCCACCGGAGGCAGTACCGGTCGCCCCCGGCCATCGTCTCCGGTCATCTTCCTCTTCACTCCGGCCACCCTTGAAATTCTCGGCCACTATCTGAGACCTCCAGCCACCATCTGGTTTCAGCCGGCCACCGTGTCGGAACCCTAAATTCCCAAAAAATTCATTTTTTACTCTAATTCAACCTAAACTATTGTCCGACTCATTAGAGTCACCCTTCCTCCTCCTAAAACTACTCAGATCTCATTTTTTAACTTCGACTTGCATTCACCGTTTACCAGCGCCCGAAGGGAAGTTCCGGCCACCCTAAATCCTTTATTTTAGCCACTATTTTTAGACTTAAAATCTAAAACTAATGCTTTTTGTTTTTGCAGGGATAAAAAAATAAAGAGGAATATACCTCTGTAACGGCGGCCATGGTGACTCCGGCGACCGATAATCTTTCCGGAGATGGCGAGCTTCGCGGCGATTCAGCTTCAGCACCGATTCGGCTTCCGACGGCGGTTGGTCTCCTGAGGTAACTCTCTCTCCCCTCATTATTGTAATATTTATTACTATTATTTTATAGTTAATTAATTACTCATTATTAGCTCCCTGACTTTTTTTATCTCTATTTATAGGTGTTAGATCCGCTGACGTTAGCTATGCCAGCTGGGTTTAAGGAAAACCACAATCTGTGGCTTTTGGTTTGAGCCAATCCAAGGCTGCCATGTGTCCTTTTGGATACCAATTTGAGCGGGAAAAATCTAATTTTTGGGCCATTTGTGTTTGTTTTGCCATGTATATCCGAAAGAGAGGGAATTTTGTGTATTGGGCCTAAATTTGGGCTTTTGACTTGTAAAAGAACATTTGGACATTATTTAGACATTTTTTATAATAGCTGATTTATTTATTTATCTATTATTTATTTATTTATTTATTTATCATTTCGGCCTTATTTATGTAATATATTCGAACCCCGAAAAAAATATGAGTATGACAATACCAAAGCCCAGAAATGGCTTCCAATGCTTAGGAAAACACTTCCTAAGCCCCCAAAAACAAAACCTTTAACCCATTAACTCGACCCTACATCTTATGGAAGTCGCTTAGGGCGGTTTACTACAATTTTTACACATTATTAACAACTAATCCGAATTTCACCGTTAACAAGGCTTTAAGCTACCAAACACCCAACTAGCAATCATAAACCACAGCATCAAGCAAAGCAATCACTTTATAATCTTCAAGAAGAGTATGAGTCAGAGATGCATTGACCTTTAAGCAACTAACTCGGATTTGCTTCACACACTCACAAACCTCAACTTCTTCTCTTTGGCTCTAACTTGAATAAATCCCAAAATACCTCATTTTTACCTCACAACAAGAAAATAAAATCAAGACTTCGATAAACCTTTTAGGGAAAGGCCTAACTGCGAATTTACACCTTTAAATCCAAAGGAAAAGACCACAAAGCTTTAAACTTCCAAAACTCATAAATACAACTCTACCTTTCCACCACAAAACTATGATTTTCATGAAGCTCTGAAGAGGGGACTAATATATCTCAATCTTGAATATCGGATGTAGAAAATGGGGTAGAAAGCTTGAATCTTTTATGTTAGGAACTATGGTGTTCTTGGGGAGAAAATGAGAAAGAAATAGATGGAGAAAAGAGTGTTGGAAGATGATCTCATAAAAGAGTTCTTGTCCCCCTTAAAACCCACGTCCAAACAAAAGGAATCAGCCTTTCATCTCCAAAAGGGTATAATTACCACACCAAGTCCTCCACTTTTCCCCATGTTACAACTTGGTCACTACTCAAACTTGCAATGTCTAATTCTCATGCAGTAAGGCCTAAACTTGGCCTAATGGGCCCACTTAACTAAACCAATATGAAGATCCATAACTCAGGTCAACGCCCAATCCTTGACTTAGAAATTAGGGTCATTACAATACACGTGTCACTCTGTCGTTGGTGCCAGTTCAAGATGCAAATCAGAAGACCTTTAAGGAGACGTGTCCTCCAGCTATAAAAGTTTTCTAGGTAGACCTGAAAAACTTGATCCGAAACTTGGACCAATTTACCTGACTCGAACCTGATATCAACCCGAACATGATGATCTGAAAGTTGAAATAAATCAAACCGAACCAAAATGATTTGAATTTTAGTTGAACCAAAATGGACCCGAATTGATTTAATCTTTAGGATAATATGGTTAGGATTTAAGCTTTAACCTGTAATCCTAAATTCTAACCCTAAAGTCTAAATTCTAACCACAACCCTTAAATTCTAAACCTCTAAACATAAACCCTTAAACTTTGAACCATAAGCTAAATCCATAAACCCGAGGGCAAATCTTGGTAAGACAAGTTGAGAGGCCTATTAAATCTTTTGAAAGTTTTGGAATCATAATCTAAAATTTTGTAAAATTTTGGAAGGTTAATTTAAAATTTTTGAGATCAAATTAAAATTTTCAAAAAAAATTGAGACTTAATGAGAAAATTTTAAAAATGGCCCATATTCTTTTTGGCTCATATTCTTTTTTTGAAGCAATTTAGCCCTCAACGTTTCATTTTGGGTTAAAATGGCCCCTCTGCGGATGAAAATTGTTAGTCAACCAATAGTAAATGGTTTGAAATGATATGACAAACCTACATGACAGTGCACGTTGCTCTAGCAGTGTCATATAGACAAATATGCTAACTTTACATAATGACACATCAATCAAAAATAATTTTATAAAATATAAAATATTTTTCTAACATGTTATTTTGCCAAGTTATTTCAAGTTGTTTATCATCCGTAGAGGGGTTATTTTGACTCAAAATAAAATGTTGAGGGCTAAATTGCATCAAACAAAGAATAAGAGCCAAAGTGATAATTCAGTCAAACGTTAGGGACATTTTTTAACATTATGCCAAAAATATTTAAATCAAAAGTGTTAAATTGCGATTAAACTTCAAAAGTTTGAAACAAAAGATTCCTTTATAATTCCATTTAGGCTTAAATGAAAAATAGGTGCCTAAAGTATACATTTTTAAAACTTTAGGTGCCTAAAGTGTTTTTTGTAAAAAAATATGTGTCTAAAGTTTCTAAAGTTATAATTTTAGGTGCCTCGGTGTCAACTGCCACTAATTTTTTAAAAAAATATTTATTTTATTTTTTATTCCTTTTATTTTTTAAACTTATTTTAAAAAACCCTAAATTTCCAAAATTCACAAAATAGCCCCCAAATTCGAAATCCCTAATTCACCAAAACTCAAAACACGATTTGAGTTGATTTCATCGCTGATGGCCACGCCGCCACTGACTACATCCGTCGCCGGACCACCACGGTCGTTTACCCTATCATCCCATCACCGAAAATCGACCGAAAGTCGTGCAAAACGCCGGACGAAGGTTGAAACATTCAAAAATTTATTCGAACGATTTGCAACGAGCAGTGGCTAAATGACAACGATTGGTGCATAGGTGTTTGGGAAAAGGGATGACGCTCCATTCCGTCGCCGAAATCGTGGCCAACAACGACGGGAGTGGCCGAATTGAAGGATTTAGGTATTCGAGATTTAGGAATTTATGAATTTGGGGCTTTTTTGAAAATTTCATTTTTTATTTTTTAAAAAATAATTAAAAAATAAAAAAATAAATCTTGCCACATGTCACTTTATAATTGGCTACCAAGATTTTTTTAACGGCAATTAATACCGAGACACCTAAAATTATAACTTTGAAAACTTTAGACACTTGTTTTTATAAAAAATACTTTAGACACCTAAAATTTTAAAAATGTATACTTTAGGCAGTTATTTTTTATTTAATCCTTCTATTTAATGCAATAATGCATGAAGTGGCAAATTTTTAGAGGACAATCCAAGAGAGGAGATGATAAGAATTTTTTAAATAAAATTCGCTAAAGATAGCCAGGGGCGGTTCAGTTAGGAATGGCGGGAATTTGGGGTCCAAATCCGATCACACATATCCACCGGAGGACCACTCAATCACCGTTGAATTTATGGAGAGCCCACGGCGGAGCACGGTGCTGCTCAGTTTCACCGGAAACCGAAAGCAAAACCAAAACTCCACCTCTTTTAAGATTGGCAGTGAGCGGTGTCACTGAGTTGCTCGGACTCTTTTCTTCATCCAACCAAGACAACAGGTAATTAACTTTATTCCCCCCCCCCCTCTTTATCTTCCGTTTGGTTCTCGGGAAAATGTTGGAAATGAATATAAATAAATAGCAAAACACAAAAAGAAAGACAAAATGTTCTGATAAATTTGTTTACTATCGTACGTTTTTGAAGAGCTGATCATCAACTGAATACTGGAGATAGAGAAGGAATTTCAGTGTCTGATGTTTTAAGAATCCTTAAAGCCGATTATGAGAATGCTTACTTTGTTACAGGTAACTTCTGTAAATTTTTTGGGGCCAGAATTTATAGACTCGTTTGTTTGTTTTTCCTTTTTTACATCTACCTTTTACCATTTCCATGAATTTGAAATGATTTTTTCTGGGTTTTTTTCTTTTTGGAATTTTCTTGATTTCTTTGTCGATAATCTTTTATATTGCTCCTGCATCTCTGTAATAAAATTAAAACTTATCAATTTTACTATCTACAAAAACTTTTTTTAAAAAATTAAAAAGGCTTATTTATTTGTATCCAAAATCCAACTACACTTCTTGCTTTTCTACTTCTAGAGGCAATACTAATAGGATAAAAGAAAAGGCCAAAGAAAGCATTTGTTACCCTTTCTATGTTTCTTGCACTGGCTGATTTGATTAATGTGTTAAAACTTCATCTATTTGTTTCCTAGGAACATATATCTGATACTGATATCCATTTGCTTTCTGTTTCTCTCAACTGGATATAGGAAATTTCACTTCTGCAATTTATGCTGAAGATTGTATATTTGAAGATCCAACTATTAAATTCCGAGGTTAGATGAATCAGAGATATATGTCATAAAAGGGATTCATATTGCTATTTCTAGCATCTTTGGAATGTTTATTAATCTACTCTCATGTGCATGTAGATTCAGTAATTGATATACCTAGTTAATGCTACTCTCATGTGCATGTAGATTGAGTAATTGATATACCTAGTTAATGCTACCTGTCATCTCATTCTCATGTGCATGTATGATGATTTTACAATTTAATTTTTGATTCTTCTTTCTTAAATTTAAATAACATTTATGGTCTATGGTAATTCAGGTAAGGAGTTGTATTCTCGCAACCTGAAATTGCTTGTTCCTTTCTTTGACAGCCCTTCAATTGGATTACAAAAGATTAAGAAGGTAGATCATTCTTTATGAATTGGAACTGACTTAACTGAATATGGATTTGCTGGATGCAGGCATAAACTTCTTTAGTGTAATAGACACACACACACACATAAATTCTATAATTAAAAGATCATTTACAGTTGGTTCATTTTAAAGCAAGTGACAGAGCCAGTGGTTGAGATAATATGTAGTTTAGCCCTAATTTCTAATGGAAATATAGTGTGAATGATCTACAGGACATAATAATTGACTGAATAGATTGATTTGTCACTCTACCTATTTGATCTTTACTTGGATTTTGCAAAGTGAATTGCAGTTTCAGTCCATCTAATATGGGTAGCCAAGAATATCACACCTCTGAAAGACTTCAATTACTGGCCTTGTTCCAAGCCTTCCTACAGCCCACCTTCTTTCCTTAATGTTTAGACTGAACCTTTTACCAATGGAGATCCATCATGGATCTCATGGCTTAAATAGAGAACAGCATAGGTGGTTATGCTTGACTTCCGAAGGTGCATTTTACGTTTAATACCCAAGATTCACACTTGCTAAGCCACTTGCACTATTTTCAACTTATTAACTGGATATCAAGGAGCCCTAAGCACATAAATCATAAATGCATCCTTATAGGTATGCATTATTCCAGTTAGAAGGATTCTACATGGTTCTCTCTTCCTTGAATAGATTTGGAATGTTGTGTTAAAAATGTCTCCTCAACAAATTAAAAAAAAATGTCTCTTCAAGAAGACAAAGAGTTGTGCTTTTATTCTCTAAGCTAACTTAGAACTCTTCTTAACAAAAGCAAAAAGATTGACAGAAGAACGAGTCTATAAATTTGCATTATTATATTGCTTACTTAGCTCCTTCTCCCCAAGTTTTTTCTGTGACTTAATATTTTCTTTTATAAGCAGGGTGTCAACATGGAAACAAATTTTGTTCTGGAAACTTGTAGATTAAGGTACTTGACCTACCTATTGTATCCAATTTGCTGCAATTCATAGTTAATGGAATTTCTCTGAATCACTAAAGGAAACTGAGGCTGCCTTTTTCTTCCTTTCGGCCACCAACTGCGGATGCTAAGAACTAGAATTTCAAGTTATTCAGTAGACATCAGTTTATTTTAACACTTCACAGTGCAACCTGAATTTTCATAGATAGAACAATTTTTGATGTGCAGAAACAAAAGTGAAACACTTTATCTGCATACCTCTTGTTATACCTCCGGCCACAACTGTCACATCTCTGCCTACACTTCTCATGCCTCTGCCAATCCATATCTTTGGAGCTCTTAG